>CM055120.1:354281492-354761492 GCA_029206835.1 Rana muscosa
ATAACAAACATTCCTTTAACCGCTTGCCGACCATCGCACGGCGATATACGTCAGCCGAAAGGCACGGGCAGGCAGATGGACGTATATATACGTCACCTTTAAGAAGCGACATTGTTGACGCGCGAGCCCGCCGCGACCTCCGTGAGTCCGACCGCGGGTCCCGCGGACTCGATGTCCGCAGGGATACCCGCGATCGTCTCATGGAGAGGAAGAACGGGGAAATGCAGATGTAAACAAGAATTTCCCTAGTCTTCCTAGTGACAGAACGCTGATCACAGCTTCCTGTAATCGGAAGCGGTGATCAGTGTCATGTCACACACAGCCCATCCCCCTACAGTTAGAAGCACTCCCTAGGACACACTTAACCCCTTCAGCGCCACCTAGTGGTTAACCCCTTCACTGCCAGTGTCATTTTCACAGTAATCAGTGCATTTTTATAGCACTGATCGCTGTAAAAACGACAATGGTCCCAAAAATGTGTCAAAAGTGTCTGATGGGTCCGCCATAAAGTCGCAGTCACAATAAAAATCGCAGATCACCGCCATTATTAGTAAAAAAATATATATAATAAAAATGCCATAAATCTATCCCCTATTTTGTAGACGCTATAACTTTTGCGCAAACCAATCAATATACACTTATTGGGATTTTTTTACCAAAAATATGTAGAAGAATACGTATCGGCCTAAACTGTGGAAAAAATTTGTTTTTTTTATCAATTTTTTGGGGGATATTTATTATAGCAAAAAGTAAAAAATACTAACTTTTTTTCAAAATTGTCGCTCTATTTTTGTTTATAGCGCAAAAAATAAAAACCACAGAGGTGAACAAATAGCACCAAAAGAAAGCTCTATTTGTGGGAAAAAAAGAACGTCAATTATGTTTGGGAGCCACGTCACACGACCGCGCAATTGTTAGTTAAAGCGACGCAGTGCAAAATTACAAAAAATGCTCTGGTCTTTGGCCAGCGAAATGGTCCGCGGCTTAAGTGGTTAAACAGAAACATAATGATAATAACAATAATGATAAAGGTTGACGATCTTTAAAGGCACTAAGGATCCGACATCTGTTTTGTATCTGTGGAACCACTAAAAGGTCCCCAGCCGCAACACTCTGGCACAGGGACATTCCCAACTTTTCCCAGATACCGCCAGATCCTGGAATTTTACAGAAGAAGCCAAATCAAAAAATGGGTCGCTAGTGTATGATATCACTGTTATTTATCCAAACACCCCAAGCACCAGCCCACTACGACCAGCAAGTAGCACTGATCCATAAAGCAGGGTAGGAGGGTGGGATGTTTCTTCTTTGTCCACCGACATCCATGCCGATTGAAGTTTTCTCCACCCCTCCTTGCTGCCCATGAAGTCCTCCTAAATATTCAATCCTACCTATCCTAGTGATTAACCTCATATCTCCTGATCTCCTATGTTAACCCAATGTCTTCTTTCCTCCATTGTTTACCTAGTCATACCTGCCCTTTGTCATTATTTATTTTTTTGCTTATTTATCCTCAATTTGACTAAGATGACAAAATTTGGTCAAATTTTCTCTTTGGATAATGAATGCAAGGGATTGTGGAGAATTCAGTAAATTAAGTGATTTTGCTTACACGGTTTATTGGGTAGCACTGGTAGCTAACAAATTAGTTTCCCTTGTCTTGGATATGCTCCCAATGTTTCCATATTCACTGATATTTATTTAAAAGGGTAGTTCGCTGTTGTTTGGTACTTGTAATGCAATTAGAGAACTATAATGATTGGACATAGATCTCTTGTCTATGGGTACCTGGAGACACCAACACACACACACCACATTCACGGCTAATGAGCTAGTGAACAAGGTAAAAAATATTTTCAGAATGCTATTGATTCCCTCCCTGATTAATAGTACCTAGAGAATCATACTGAGTCCCCTTCCCTCTCTATTGACAATATATTTGTATGATTAGCGTAGCCTGTAGCTGGTCAGACCGAACCACCCTCTAAAACCTAAGACCGACTTAAAGCTGTCCATACATGAGTTTCTGCTTGTTGGTGTGACCTCTCAAAGTAGATGGTGTTCAAGTTAAAGATAGAAAAATAAAGATAAAGATTGAAAGTGCATGCTCTTGCGTTCAAATGTTTCACAGAGGAAATAGAACTTATTTTAAATTCCTTTAAAGTAGAATTAAGGCAAAAGTATTTTTTAAATTTTGGACAGAATAAGGGAGAGTTATAACTCCTATCAGTTTTATTTTTGCCATCTCTGTCCAACTTAGGAGATAACGCTTCACTTCCCATCCCATAGCTAAAACAAGAAGTGAAAGGAAATCCCTTTAAATTGCTGAAATTCCTGGTTGTCACCAGACTAGAATTAGTGTACCAATTGGAAGATGTCTCTCTATTCCCGTTCAAGGGATGACTCAAAATGTGGGATTTTCTTTACAATTCTGGTGATAATGGTAACCATGAAAATAGGAAGGGTGAATCTCCCTAAAGCCGTGTACACACGATAGGTTTTATCGATGAAAACAGTCCGATGGACTTTTTTCATCGGACAAACCGATCGTGTATGGGCCCCATCGGTCTTTTTTCCATCGGTGTTTAAAAATAGAACATGTTTTAAATTTATCCGATGGTTAAAAAACCGATAGCAAATAACTATCGTCTGTGGGGAACTCCATCGGATAAAAAACCCAAGCATGCTCAGAATCAAGTCGACGCATGCTCAGAAGCATTGAACTTAATTTTACGTCACCGCGTTTGGAACGGTCGGTTTTTTGACTGATGGCGTGTAGGCAAGACTGATGGAAGTCAGCTTCATCGGTTTTCCGATGGAAAAATCCATCGGTTTAAAAACCATAGGAAATCCGATCGTGTGTACAGGGCTTAACAGGGAGCATAGACAGCAATTAAAACCTAATTGCTGCCTAATCCCTCTACACTCTATCCAAAACGAAAAAAAAAGTTTTGCCTTTATTTATACTTGAAATAAGAGTGAACCCAAAAGGTTTTTTCCATTTCCGGAGGACTAGTGCATGTCTCAGTCTTCAACCAGGTCTTCATTGATGTCCAGGATATCAATGGGAAGAAAATTGAGACCAATGAAATTAGGCTCAATAAAAGCAAACAAGTCTGTTCTCAAAGGTTGGGTGAAATAGCTCCACCAAACTTACCAATGGCAGGAAGATCTAACCTATCCCAGTGCCCGTAAAATGAACAAATTGTGTAGCTAGGTTAAGTATGACAATTTCTTGTTGTCAATAGGCAATCTGCCCATTCGTAGGCTGGCCTAAACAATGGTCTTTCAGAGTGGGTTGGTTTTGGTTTTAAACCACACTCTTAAAATTCTGAAGCCCATTAGGCAAGGTTATTCTCTTCCCAGTAGGGAGCTGGAAACTTTAGGATGCCAGCATATTGGTTCTCTGTATTTATTTATGTATTCAGTTGCTTAGAAATTGTAGATGAGCCCTTTCCACTCCTGAAGACAATATATCAGCAGTGATTACACCCAAATCTCATTTCTTTGCATATATAAATTACGTTGGAGATGGTCTTTTAATAACATCAAGGTGATAAAAAGGCAGCAACTTGGATGCAAATGATCCCACAATTTGCATGCAGGTTTTAATCATTATGTCATATAAAGAAGTAAAATTTACCCTATTAGAGAACCAGGTCTCATGAAGGTGAAACAGGACTCTCAGTGATGCATTCTGTAACAGTTCATATACTGTATTAATTGCAAACTGCCCATCACTTTTATGAGACGGATTTGTGCTATGTCTTAAAGCTGAAGATATTAGACAGATTTAATAACAACGTTTAATGTGGTTTTGTACCTGTTTAATAATTTAATGTTACTAGCATAAGTAGGCAAATCGGTCTTAATATAGGCTCATGTCTTTGCTTGTACAGCAAAATTGCGATTCGGAAATAGGAAGGTGCCGTACTAGGAGCGAGTGAGAGGCTGCAACATACACATGTGTGCACAAGGTACATCCTGACAGGTGGGATAGGCAGATCTGTGTGTTTCTTGCTGCTCATTTATTGTCCCACCAGCTGCATGGGTGGGGGGGGGGCACCACTGCATTCCTTTACTGTAACAGAGAAATTGTTGTCACCTTCCTGGCTGCTAATATGCTTGATAAAAGAAACATACAAAATTAAGATAAACAAAGCCAACCCTGACACCAAAGCCAAATGTAACTTTAAACCTAACCCTAGCTCTAACCCTAATCTTAACCCTAACTCTAACTGTAACCCTAACCCTCCCTCTTGCTATAGTACTAACCCAACCTCTAAATGTAACCCTAGCTCCAACTCAGCAACAGTCACCACTATATTTTTCACAAAAAAAAAAAGGTTTAAAAAAGTTCATACAGGAGCATAACCCTTAAGAGCCATTTAAAGCCTATTTTTCACGTGTAAAACCCACCTGAAAATCACGTCAATTTCACCCCCTTATTGACTTGAAAGAATTTGCCAAAATGGCAAATTTTAACTTTCTATACTCAAGCGGAAAGTAGTTATAACATCTGTCTGGATTTTATTAATGTATATGTCTTTTTTTGGGAAATGTCCCCTTACTTCCTGACCCCATGACATTGGACAGCCTAACAGGCAATAGCAATGAACACATTTTTTTGTGGTGTCCAAAAGGGTTAGGACTTTTGTCACATTTTTGTTTTATTTTTTTTGGTGATTGTGTCCCCCATTGGAGGGATTCTCTTTACTTTCTGTCTCACGGGTGGTGGTCAGTGGGAAGACTCCACCTTAATGGTAGTCAGAGATCAGTGGAAAGAATCCCCCTTGCATTAGTGGTATGGGGAAAGAATGCCCTGTACATTGGTGGCCATTGGGATCAATGTCCCTTATATTGGTGATTAGTGGGAAGAATGTCCCTTACATTGGTGATCAGTTAGAAGAATGTCCCTAAGGCCCCTTTCACACGGGCGGACCTGTCAGTTTTTTAGGCGGACCTGAACAGACACTCCATGCAGGTTTATGTAGCGACGGATGTCAGCGGTGACATGTCTGCTGACATCCAAGCCGCTAAAGTCATACGGATGGGAACCGTATTTTCCATTTGTCTGGCGGATCGGATTGGATGAAAACGGACTCTACGGTCTGAATTCTTTCGATCCCACATAGAGGAGAGCGGCGCTCTGACAGGTCGGTCCCTGCACAGTGTGCAAAAACAGACCTGTCATCTGCCTGCTCAGCGGGGATCAATGGAGCAATCCCTGCTGAGCAAAGCGTAGACCGTACCCGGACACATTGGTGATCAGTGGGAAGAATCTTCCTTACATTGGTGATCAATGGGAAGAATGTTCCTTACATTGGTGATCAGTGGGAAGAATCTTCCTTACATTGGTGATCAATGGGAAGAATGTTCCTTACATTGGTGATCAGTGGGAAGAATACCCTTTACACTTGTGGTCAGTGGCAAGAATTCCCCTTACCCCGATAGTCAACAATGGGAAGAATGCCCCTTACAGTGGTGGTCAGTAGGAAGAAGATCCCTTGCATTGGTGGTTAGTGTGAAGAATGCCCCTTACATTGATGGTCAGTAGAAAGAATGCCCCTTACCCTTACATTGGTGGTCAGTGGATAGAATGCCCCTTACATTGGTGGTCAGTGGATAGAATGCCCCTTACATTGGTGGTCAGTGGATAGAATGCCCCTTACATTGGTGGTCAGTGTGAAGAATGCCCCTTACATTGATGGTCAGTAGGAAGAATTCCCCTTACAGTGGGAAGAATGCCCCTTACATTGGTGATCTGTGGAAAGAATGCCCCTTACATTGGTGGTCAGTGGATAGAATGGCACTTACATTGGTGGTCAGTGGGAAGAATCCCCCATACATTGATGGTCAGTAGGGAGAATGCCTCTTACATAGGTGGTCAGTAAGAAGAATGCCACTTACATTGATGGTCAGTGGGAAGAATTTTCCTTACACATGTGGTCAGAATGACACCTTTACAGACAGCTGAAAAGATCATTGGTGTCATACTGCTGGCTCCACCAAGTGGCATTAGTCCCAGAACTATTCAGGCATCATCAGAGGGAAGGTTAATCAGCCACAACTCAAGGAACCCCTAGCAATGTCTGGAGGAACCCTGGTTAAGAATGGCTGCTTTAATGTATCAGTAAAGAGAAACACGGTTGTCACCCTAGACTGCTCATTTGATTTGAATTTACAACAGGCCATCATCTTCTCAGGACATAGTAGGAGGGAAGATAATATTTTGCAATTCCAGTTCAGCTCATATGAAGGGAGCTTGCTTACTATGTTCTTAGTTTGAAAAAAGAAAACACATGCAGCCACCATAAATAGGGACTGATGAGCTGCAATATATTACAATATATTACTTTTTTTCTTGGGTTAGAATAGTCTTTAAATTGAAGTTGATCATATCATGTCAATATATGCCAGTAAAAAAGCAGTCATTTACAATAATAATGTTCTTATAGCATACCCTTTAACTTTAGAGCTTGTTCTGTATGGACACAAACTTTTCTAAATGTCTGTATAAAAAAAACAAAATTGTTCTGCTGTTTTATTGCATTTTGTATTTGTATGCAGTTGTATACAACAGTCGTATTCTCGAATAAAACGGTGGACACAGTTTTATTAATTTCCATAAAACGGGGACCCGGGGTCAGGGTCTTGTTTGGGTCTTTGTTAGTTGCTATTATTTTCTTACAGATATCTCTATTTGTCCAACACTTTATGAAATGTTGTTGTGACTCGGAGGACCCCATACATAGATTAAATTACACAGTGCGCATCTATCGGTACCTGAAAAGTGCTCACGAATGAGAGAGCCTTGAAGTTCAAAAGCTTTATACACTGTAATTTTCTTTCTCGCTTCACTTAAAGGACTATTATCGGCCAATAAAATGCCTTACCTAACAGTAGAGAAAATGTTTGTAAGCATATGAGCCACTGCTAGCAGAAAAATTGATTGGTTGGTTAATAAATTGGTTGAATCGTTTATTTCATTTGGAATCTAGATTTGGAATACGGGGGAATGTATTAAAAAAATCATCCTTACAGTGGTTGTAAAGGCAGAAAGCTTTTTATCTTTATGCATTCTTTGCATTAAGATAAAAAGCCCTTCTTTGTGCAGCAGCCCCCTAATACTTACCTGAGGTCCCTCTAGATCCAGCGATGTTGCACGAGTGGTGACTCGGCTGTCCGGGAGTCCTCTCCTCATTGGCTGAGACAGCTGCTGTCTCAGCAGCTTCTGCTACTGTCAATCAAAGTCAGTGAGCCAATGAGGAGAGAAAGGGGCGGGCCGCGGCTTCATGTCTGAATGGGCACAGGGAGCTGCGGCTCAGCTCAGGTGCCCCCATAGCAAGCTGCTTACTGTGGAGGCACTCAACAGGAGGGAGGGGCCAGGAGCACCAAAGAGGGACATGAGAAGAGGAGGATCAGGGCTGCTCAAGTAAGTATAAAAAAACAAGACTTTAGTTTCAGGTAATAATTAAAAAGAAACTTAAAGTAATACTAAAGGATAAGTGTTTTTTACCTTAATACATTCACAACATTGAGGTAAAAAACACCCCAGTATAATTTACAATACTCCTTTGTCCCCAAACAGTTAAAGTGTTACAGGACCCTTCATTCACTATATCTGGTCTCCCACAGTACACAGAACATAAAAAGCAATACAGTGGAACCTCGGATTACGAGCATAATCCGTTCCAGGAGAATGCTCGTAATCCAAAGTACTCGCATAACAAAGCGAGTTTCCCCATTGAAGTCAATGGAAACGGCCACAGTCTGAGTGGAAAAGCCTATCCGCTGCTAGGAAGCAGGATGGGACCCTTGCTTCTTGTAGGGAAGTAGTGATCTCTCTGGAGAGGTCCAGCATGTCCCCTATGGATTTAGATCTGAAGCGCTCCAATCAACAAGAAGTGCAAGCTTTGCTGATTGCAGAGCTATAAGTTTGAATGTGCAGACAGCATGTTGGATCTCTGCAGAGAGATCACTATTTCAACACAAGGATTCGACCCTGCAGCTGCTGCCAAGGGGCATTTTTTTCTACTCAGGTTATAGCTGCTTTAGAAACCAAATTTACCATAAAAGCATTGAACACCTTTAGTTTGGATGCACTTAGAATCATAGGTGTGCGCAGCCTATTGCATTAGGGTGTGCACCCCAAAGCCCAAACACACACTACCGACCGCTCACGGTGTTCATTCAGAAAGGGAAGGGGCTGGTAAATTACATATTTACTGGCCCCTGCCCCACTCCTAAAACATCCCAGCAGCAACAGCCAATAGGAGAGGAGGGAAGCTGACAGCTCTGCGGGGGGAAAGATGGGAGCCAGGGCAGTAGGGGGAATCTGTGCTGCACAGGGTGATTAGGGTGTGCCTGGGCACACCTGGCACACCCTGTGCGCATGCCTATGCCTAGAATGTATTTAGCTGGTTTACACTGGGTGTTCAAATGGGCTTTAAGACCAGGGTCCGCTGAAGCTTGTACACCACGTTAACCATTTGCACAACTAAAAATTGCATTGAGTCATGGGAACTAGAGCTTGCTTCTTTTTTTCTGGTTTATTCATTATCAGTAATATGGAGATGGAAAGGAAATATCATATTGGGGAAAAAATAAAAAAATCACTCCACCTAAAGGAGAAGTACAGCCAAAGCTTGTTTGGCTGTACTTCTGTGGATCACAGGAGAGCATTTAGTTCTGCACTCCTGTGACCTGTTTTCACCTGTTGGCTTATGTCACAGTTCTTGTCCAGGCACACAGGGCCAGATTAAGAACATCATGGGCCTGGTGCTGAGGATTTTGGTGGGACCTTTTATAAATTATAAATAAATGAATAAGAATGCAAAAAATGTTTGTTATAACAAATTAAATGAGAGAGAGAGAGAGGGGGGTGAGGGGTAAGGGAGGGAGGATGAGAGAGAAAGGGGGGATGAGAAAGAGAGGATGTGCATGAGCATGTGTGGGAATGACATAAACGCAGCCCGGCCAAGGCAAGTGACCGAAGGCACAGAACCCGGAAGGAATACCGGGTGAAGATGGAAGCGCCCGGGCCCCGCCGGATTGATCACAGCGCAGCACTGGAGGGCTCAGTCTGACAATTTATGTACCCTAATGTGCTAATATGCTGTGCATACTAGTACCTCAGGGCCTCCCAAAAGTAGTAATGTTAGCAAAGTTTACTACTGCTTTAATATCACAGGATCCCAGGAGCCTCTCATGGGGCCCTTACTGACCCGGTGGCCCTTGGTCAGTGCCTAAGTGCATAGTTGCCAAAATTTCAAAAATATTTTCAGGGACACTTTTTTTTCCAAGTGCTATATTTAGAGTAGCTGAGATCCCCTATGTTCCTCTATACATCACAGTGGTAATCACAAAATTAAATGAGTACCAATAATGGGGCAGAACAAATATGAGGACTGAGGAGATTTCCTTTAGTTGAACTAACAAAAGTGTACCCATTCTGGTAACATTGAGGATATTCAGTATAATTTTAAAGAACTGTTTTTGTGGGTAAGAGGCATATGGGAGGAGTATGGATGGTATGAAAGTGGGAAGTATGTGCAGGTGAGGGAGAGGAATGTGGAGTGTCTAACAGTGGGAACTATGTACAAGAGAGTAGTGTGGAGGGTATGGCAAAAGGCACTATGTACAGGAGAGGAGTTTGAAGGGTATGACAGTGGGCAGTATGCACAGCAGAGGAGTGTGGAGGGTATGCCAGTGGGCAGTATGTACAGGAGGGGAGTGTGGGGGGGTATTACAGAGGGTAGTATGTACCGGAGCGGGGTGTGAAGGGTATGACAGTGGGCAGTATGTACAGGAGAGAAGTGTGGAGGGTATGACAGTGGGCAGTATGTACAGGAGAGAAGTGTGGAGGGTATGACAGTGGGCAGTATGTACAAGAGAGGAATGTGGAGAGAAATATAGTTGGGTTACAGTATGTACAGGAGAGGAGTGTGAAGGGTAAGGTTGGGTTACAGTATGTACAGGAGAGAAGTGCGCAGGGTATGACAGTAGGCAGTATGTATAGGAGAGGAGTGTGCAGGGTATGACAGTGGGCAGTATGTACAGGAGAGGAGAGTGGACGGTATCACAGTGGGCGGTATGTACAGGAGAGGGGTGTGGATGGTATGATAGTGGGCAGTATGCACAGGAGAGGAGTGTGTAGGGTATGACAGCGGGCGCTATGTATAGGAGAGAAGTGTGGAGGGTATGACAGTGAGCAGTATGTACAGGAGAGAAGTGTGGAGAGCTCGCAAAGCTAGCAGGATTCAAGCCACAGCGGTGTGCAATACCGCTTTTGGCCTGAGGTGGGTTGGGCGCCGGAGCCGTTCGGAAATGCTCAGAAAGACCTCTGAAATACTCCATTCCCGAGTCTTTCCGAGGTTTTCCGAGGTCAACCGAGCTGTCCTCTGGCCTTTCCGTGTGTTTCTGAGTCTCTCCGGCGCCCCCACCTCTGGCCACATGCAGTATTGCATGCCATTGAAGTCAATGCGGAACAAATTATTTTAGTTTCCATTGACTTCAATGGGGAAACTCGCTTTGATATGCGAGTACTTTGGATTACGAGCATTCTCCTGGAACGGATTATGCTCGTAATCCGAGGTTCCACTGTACAATGAAATATCACTTGGACATGACCTGAAAGAATAAGCAAAGTTAAGCATCAATTCTGACACAACTTCTAAAGAGAGAAACCCAGGCCGGCCTGTTCAACCTCTTATTATCCTAATGAGAGATGAAGCTAAACAAGGATGGTAATAGGGCCCTTTTAACAGCAATTAAAGAATGTCACCGTTGCAGATCTGATGGTCTTCACTGGCAGTTGGAACTCATTACTATATCCAATAAGGTGTAGTAACAGAGTGGTATTATATTGTGTGATGAATGCAGTTAAAGATGCCTATGTACAGTGTTTGAATAGAAGTGCAATGAAGTGTTCCCAAAGTAAAGCTGTCTGTACACAGTGTCCCAGTAAAACAACCAAGGAAAGGTTTGCAAAGGTAGGCAATTGCCCTCTCATCAACGACCAGACCGATTCAGCACCTTCTAGACAGCAACTCCCAGGTAGACGTCCTGGCTGCAGACCCACTTAGGACGGTCATCCGATACGAAGCACGGATCGTGGGTCGCTAGACTGTAGAGTTGATGCTGGTCAGACGTCTGATGAACAACAGGCAGCGGTGGACCACTTCTCAGTCGGGTGTGGATGATGTACCCCGCGTGGTTGGCCACAACCTCACTCCCCTTGCACGGAGAGAGCTTTCTCGCACGAGGCCCCAGAAGTAGAGAGTGTGGGGTGGGTCTCTGGTTTCTTTTATAGCTCTTCCCAGCAATCTCCCCGAAGGTAGCAAAGATCCATGGGATATGTGGTCCGGGTGTATGGTCACGTAGGGGAACAGTCACCTGATGGAACCACCAATCCCACAATCCCTTTTTGTTGGCTCACAAATATAATGTCAGTTTAGTAACGCTGGGCACTAGAGGGATGATATGATATACAGATAGTGCCTGGGGATAAATGTTCATTGCAATTGTAGTCCATATTGCTACATCTGTATAACCCTGGACCAGTGGTTCTTAACCATTTTAAACTACAGACCCCCAATGGATTGCCCAAAATGTCCCCCATGCCATCACCAGTCTCATTGGGTACTGGTACTATCATAAAAGATGCCAATAGCTTGGTTTTACTTTAACCCAGCTCAGAGCAGAGCAGATGAAAGAAAAATATTTTATCATATTGATTTATATAACAATAAAAAATACACAAGCTAGCTACAACTAGTGAGACTTATATGTGTAGCTGTTGAATCTAGGTACAAGTACTGACAGTGTTGCCGGAATCTCAATTAAATTGAACCTTTGACTTCAGGTTCAATAATACAGAGAATCCTGTTTCAATTCTTTAAAATTCTTTAGTATTGTTAGTGCCTGTACACTGATGTGTTATTTTCAATAAAACCTTTGAACAAGAAAATTGTTAAGAGATCCAATTCTATCATTTGATTACCATGTGGTATGTATACCCCCGGTTAAAAGTCCCTGCCTTGGGGGGAATGTGGACACCCTAAAAATAAATGTTTTTTTGCTAAAGGAGGCTGTGATATTAATAGAAAATTATAATGGGGTTGTGTTATTAATTTTGTATTACACATAACACGGTGGTCCTTTTGTTGTACAGCAGCCCTGTTATGAGATTGCATTGCAGGGAAACAAAAGGGTGGAACTGTGTGTGGGAAGATGAAAGAGCCCTGGACTGCCGCACTCTGTATAAACGATTTATTGAGTTTCAAAAATCAATAAAAATCCAAAATCTAATCCATAAATCCAAAAGCAAGCAAAAAAGAGACACTAGACATGCAGGGGTGAATGGCTGACGCGGTTCACATCAAAAATTGATGCTTACTCATAGCTGAAGTGTGTGCAAACCCATCTAAGGTATAAATGAAGGACAAAGGAAGCTTCACACCAACCAGCCAGGTGGGCATTGCGTTCTATCACATATTTAGCTTTATACGATAACTATAACAAAACATATAGGTTTTAATTTTTTTTTTAAAAAAGCACATTATTTACATACTAACTTTTATGTTTTTGTATTTTGTTTACCTTTTTTATTTTATTTTTTACATATTTACATTACATTACATATTTATTTTTATTTTTTAGAGTAACAGTTTCCCTTTAACTCAAACTCCAACCGCATTCCCCATTTTTTTTATAAAATCACATTTTAGTGACTAAAAGTTTCCCGGAATTTCATTTATGTCTAAATGCTTTAAACTTTCCCCTTAGGAGAGAACCGACATTTCGAGTGTTTTTCTGCTCACTTAATGCAGATATACATTCATATCATGCAGAATAAAATTCTCTCTAGGGGAGATATTGCTTGCATACATCTTAAATAAATCATCTTGCTGGAACACTTTAAATCGTGTATTCATTTGTTAGATTCTCATAACTATGTGAATATGTCCTTAGTACTGATTTACATCAGGAATGGGGCTGAAACTTTGCAATATTACAGGGCTGAAGATGCATATTGCATAGGCCCGATGAGTAATCTTCAGATATACGTATGCATTGTATGGAAATGTATATTCCCATTAGTATACACAGTCCCTTCACTTATTTGAGATTGTCGTTTCCAGGGTGAATTCTTAGCTGGTAATGGTTACTAAATAGGGTTCCCGTTCATTAACTTGGATGCAGGTTAAAAAAAAAGTGCATAAGCAGACTTTATCTTTAGTGCATGTCAAAATGATAAGTAGTTCCATGGATTTGAGAAACTGAATATCTATGCAAATGTTGACTTTCTCTATGAATGTTGAGCTTGACTCCTCCCCTCTTTGTTTTCTAAATTTTCCCATTGGTCAAGGAGATGGACACCCTGATATCCCACCTTAAAATGCAACTTCAAGAAAAAATGCAATTTAACCACTTAAGGACCGGCCCATGTAGATTTACGTCGGCAGAATGGCACGGACAGGCCTAATCACGTACCTGTACGTCCCCTTTAAATGCCTGCCATGTGGTCATGCGCTCGCGACCCTGCCGCCTTCACCGTGAGTCGGACCGCGGGTCCCGCAGACTCGATCGCCGCGGGGATCCCCGCGATCGTCTCACGGAGTTAAAGAGTGGGGAGATGCTTGTGTAAACAAGCATCTCCCCGCTCTGCCTAGTGACAATGACACGGATGACAGTGACAATGACACGGATTTCCGCTCTGTGTACTCGGAGCGAAGATCAGTGTCATGTGACACACAGCCCATCCCCCCTACAGTAAGAAACACTCAATAGGGAACACTTAACCCCTACAGCGCCACCTAGTGGTTAACCCCTTCACTGTCAGTGTCATTTTCACAGTAATCAGTGCATTTTATAGCACCGATGTGCCAAAAGTGTCCGATGTGTCCGCCATAATGTCGCAGTCATGATAAAAATCGCTGATTGCCGCCATTACTAGTAAAAAAAATCAAAATTAATATAAATGGCATAAAACTATCCTCTATTTTGTAGATGCTATAACTTTTGCGCAAACCAATCAATAAACGCTTATTGTGATTTTTTATTACCAAAAATATGTAGAAGAATACGTATCGGCCTGAACTGAGGAAAAAAAAATACATTTATATATTTATTGGGGATATTTATTATAGCTCTATTTTTGTTTATAGCGCAAAAAAAAAAAACGCAGAGGTGATCAAATACCACCAAAAGAAATCTTTATTTGTGGGAAAAAAGGATGCCAATTTTGTTTGGGAGCCACGTCGCACGACCGCGCAATTGTCAGTTAAAGCGACGCAGTGGAAAGGAAAAACGTACCGCTCAAAAGCTTGAGAATTCACCAAATAGCTGCTTCCGCCCGGTCACTCACACAGGTGCTGGCTCTGCACTGATGCATGGGAGAAAAAGAAACCCTGGACTGCCGCACTCTGTATAGACAGTTATTTATTCCAAAATTTCAGGTAAAAAATCCAAATTCAAAATAAATCCATAAATCCAAAACAACAAATGCAGATGGTGTGCATGCAGGGAAGGGTGGCTAACGCGTTTCACGTCACGAATTGACGCTTACTCATAGCTAGGGTGTGTGGGAATCAATAGAGGTATAAATGAAAAATAAAGTAACTTTACACCAATCAGTACTGAAAGAACACAGCTGACTGGGATAACCTTATGTTTGATTCCGGCACTCCCAAGAAAGGGAGAGGGGGGAAGGGAATAGCACTCTTTTGAAGACCATTCACAAAAATACAAATGTATTTTTGTGAATGGTCTTCAAAAGAGTGCTATTCCCTTCCCCCCTCTCCCTTTCTTGGGAGTGCCGGAATCAAACATAAGGTTATCCCAGTCAGCTGTGTTCTTTCAGTACTGATTGGTGTAAAGTTACTTTATTTTTCATTTATACCTCTATTGATTCCCACACACCCTAGCTATGAGTAAGCGTCAATTCGTGACGTGAAACGCGTTAGCCACCCTTCCCTGCATGCACACCATCTGCATTTGTTGTTTTGGATTTATGGATTTATTTTGAATTTGGATTTTTTACCTGAAATTTTGGAATAAATAACTGTCTATACAGAGTGCGGCAGTCCAGGGTTTCTTTTTCTCCTAAAGCGACGCAGTGCCGAATCGCAAAAAGTGGCCTGGTCATTGACCAGCAAAATGGTCCGGGGCTTAAGTGGTTAACCACTTCAATACTGGGCAATCTCACCCCCTTCATGCCCAGGCCAATTTTAAGCTTTCAGCACCGTCACACTTTGAATGACAATTGTGGGGTCATGCATATTTTGGTGGTATTTAATTACTGCAGTTTTTTTTGCTAACTAAACAAGAAAAGACTGTAAATTTTGAAAAAAAACAAAAAAAAAACACGTTTTCTTTTTTTCTGTTATAAAATTTCACAAATCAATAATCTTTCTTCAAAAATTTAGGCCAACATGTATACTGCTACATTTCTTGGGTGAAAATAAACCAAATCAGTGTTTATTTTTTAGTCTGTAGGAAAGTTATAGTCTACTAACTATGGTATATACAGTGGGTATAGAAAAAAATTACGCACCTTAAAATAATCACATGTTGCTTCAACCTGAAATAAAGACAGACACATTTTTTTGTTTTACCAACTGTATCCAAGTGAAAGATATAACACCAACTTGTCAGAAAAAAAATCAAACAGAATCACTCAGTTGGAAGAAGAATCACCCGCCCTTATGGCAGTATTTTGTTGGACCACCTTTTGCTTTAATTACAGTCTTTAGTCTGTTGGGATATGTCTCTACTAACGTTGCACATCTAGACTTTGAAATATTTGCCCACTTTTCTGTGCAAAACTGCTCAAGTTCAGTTAAATTAGATGGTGACCATTTGTGGACTGCAGTCTCCAAGTCATTCCACAGATTTTCAATGGGGTTTAAGTCTGGGCTCTAGACTAGACCATGCAAGGACATTCACCTTATTCTCCTTCAACCACTGTGTGGGCTGTGTGCATTGACAACTTTCTGGCAGCAGATTTCCCTCAAGAATTTGATGGTATTTTGCCCCATTTTTCTTTTATCCTGACAAGTTCTCCAGTCCTTGCTGCAGGGAAACAAATTGCATACTGTGTACACCTCCAGCCGCTGCCTCTGCAGCTAAAGGGGTAGTGGTGGAAAGCACAGCACAACCCCCAACCACAAGCGTGAATGAGCCTTATGAGTCAAGCTAATATCCTGAAAAAAAATATTGGTTAAACGGACAAGATTAATATTTTTTTTTCAAAAAAAGAAATAGTAGAATATGGAGGTTACATGAAAGGTGTAGTGTTGTGAAATACTTTTGTAGCAAGGTCCCAGACCTCTAGAGGCCTAATGGTGACCTCCAGAGTCAGGGAGAGCTGACATCCTTCTCTGTAGAGTGGTTACAAGGCATGGTGGGTGTAATACAAGCTGAAGTAATGGGTGGCAGACACTTTTTGAATGCAAAGAGATTTATTGTCTCTTGAAAAAGAACTGTGGGAGAGAGGGTTAGGGCCAGGACACCCTTAAGTAGATGAAATGACAATTTGCAGACTCCAAGACTTCTAGAGGTGGACAGCTATACAGTGGAAGGCCTCCAGCCAGATACCACTTCTGTATAGGTGGGACCGCTGTCTCCTATGGCAACAAATCTTGTAACAGTCACTAGCGATAGTTGTATTTAACTATTGGTAACACAAATAGTTCTCCTTGCACTCTATAGTCTCTCACTGCAGGTCTTCACTCACCGAACTCCCAGTCTCTCACTAGACTCTCAGACCCAATCGCCACTGGATCCCCTGAGCTCTTCCACTTCCATAACACGGTATCTTCCTCAAGCGTCACCCCCCCTTCCGTGCTGGGTCCCTGGCTTGGCTCTCACAGATACTCCTCAAGCATCACCCCTGCTGACCCACTAGGTCCCTGGCTTGGCACTCACTGATGCTCCTCAAGCGTCACCTTTGCTGTCCCGCTTGATCCCTGGCTTGGCACTTGCTGAAGTTTTCCCACTTCTTCACCGTCCCCGGCTGATGAGAAGACTGCTCGGGTACTGGCTCCAGCTTACTCACAGTGGTCTCCGGTAACAAGGTGGATGGTCCCTTAGTGGCGACAGCTTCCCCTCTACCTCCAACCACAACTTGTTCACCGTCCGGCTGAACCGTTAGTCTCGGTTGGACTCCAATCCTGCAGTCCCAACCCTGCGCTGCTTCTCCTGCTTCTTGATAGGCCCTCAGACAGCCTAGCAGCCAGATGTCCCCGGGATAGGCCATAGGCTTCTGGCCTAGCAGCCCGGAGGAAGCATAGCACACGTCCACACAGACAGCCGTCCAGGTGGCACAGATCCCTGATCATCTGACTCCACCCAAATAAATAGGCTCTCCCAGCAGGCCAAAGGGCTAAAGAAACCTCCGCCAATTGGCTGAGACACCCCATCCATTCATAACCTGACCTTGCTAAGCCCTTGTCTGTCTAATGTCACCAACATAATTCCACCTAGTGACAGAAGAGAGAAGGTGCAGCAAGTCCAGAACTAGAGAGGAATCAGTGGATCTACTAACAATTAACCAGGGCAACTAACACCTGGCAAACAAAACTTACTAGCAACCCTGCCTAAACACAAGGGTGCTACACTTTTAATAGTTGAAAAGTATACAGTATCTTAGAGGTCTATACAGCAGAACAAAAATAAGTATTTAATTTGAAAAGAGGGAACGTCCCAACAAATGAGGAAGAGTTGGAAGGTATGGATGGGCTTTAGTTTCAAGATGCTTTATTCAGAAATTATTTACAGATGCATTTAACCTGCAGATGACTTCCTTCTGACCTGCTGACGGAGGAGGGGGGGGGCACCATGCGGCCGACGGTGTGAAAGTGGTCAGCAGCTATGGAGCTGTCACATCACTTTCACTTTGAAGCCGGTCGCCAGCTCTACAAAACCCACACAGGCTGATGGCTACTGCTTCAGCCATCAGCTTGTGGTCAAAGGTTCACTCTTTGGATGAACATAGTACGTCCAAAGAGCTGACCTGGTTAAAGAGCAGCACATTTTGGCTGCGGGTGGTTGTGGGTGCGGGAACAGGTGCGACACCCACAATAGTGTGAACCAGGCCTAAGGGTATTTAAATTTTTTCTTCAACCAGAGTGGAGACACTCTACGGCAGGAAGTATGTTCCCGGGCAGGTTACCAGGTGAAAAAAAACAAATGCACTTACCGTGTCTAAGGATTGGTAAACTGCAATATATAAACTTTGGGTTTTTGGGTTTAATACCATTTTAACCAAGAGGCTGAAGTAGGAGCAGGACACCCCAAAAGTATCTTTGCAACTTCTGTAGAACAGTCCAGTACTGTAAGAGAGATCGTAGTGAGGGTTTCCATGAGATAAAATAAAAAATTCAGTTAAATACCTCAAAAAGCTGAATGAATTGACCTTATGACCAGAGCTGAGAGTCAAAGGTAAAAGCCAACTGAGTTCTTACAGATTCTGCCCTCTTATCTTTCTGACCTGATACTAACACATGCTGTTTCCCAGCTCCTAAGTGTGCAACCATTTGTTGTGCTCGTGAGATCAACCTACTTTTGCCCGTACTGAGCTATTTTAGGCTGAGAAGAGGCTAGCTGCTGTGACTTTGAACTGAATTCCTGAAAGGAAGTCAGCTGTGCATTATAAAATTGCCTCCCTTGGGTTTGGAACGGTATCTCAAATATATTCAGTTCTCATAAAGTGAACATTTTAAAGTTGAAATGCATGGTTTCTGTACTTTAATAAACCCCAAATCTTCTATTTAGAAAAATAAAACTCTTCAAGTGTTCCATGCTGTTCCTGTACTCTTAGTAAAATCAATTCCAGAAAGTTTACTTATTTTTCTTTATTATTATATTTAGGATTTGCCTCCACTCTGGCAGTTATATTAATCCTGCCATTCACTCTTGTGCGGTTTACATCATGTTCTTATTATTAAAGTTTCATTTAACTTTCTAATGCTCCTTTCTCCTCTCTGTCTCCCATTTATTTCCCTCACCCGAACTTCAATGACAGAAGCTATAGATCAGCATTTTGTACTGAGCTGCTGTAGCAACAGTCGGAAAAAAAAGACTTGTATTTTATTTATTAGGATCAAGAAGATAGCAGTAGCTGCCACTACTACAACCTGACGACCCCTAGCCCTACAGCCCGTGTAACACCTTTCTTGGCCAGCAATAGGGCTATCATGTGCACAAGGGGTGTGACTGCTCTATGGCTTGCTTGATTGAGTGAAATCCTTGACATACCACATCACAATACTGTCAGCTGCTAGATTCCAGCATTTACTGAATATACCACTGGTCTCCGAAAAAATGTCACAACTGTTGTCCTTACCGCACACTTATGCACTTGCTACCAATGCAACAACATGTACTTCTGAGAGAAGAAGAGGCACCGCTCACCAAACCAGTGTATTAGTATGTGGATAAATGTGGTCTCAGCCAGCGCAGCTCCAGTCTCACCTCCTGAAATGTTAGTCATAGAGTGACCAAGCCCCGGTAAGCAGGCTGAAATATGTGAGGGGGACGTGCTTGGAGCGGCACTGGCTGGGGTCACATTCATCTACATATTCATGCACTGGGTTGGTGAGCGCCGCCTCTTCTTCTCTTTATTAATGCTTTGGCGGGGAGATTTCTGTGTCAGCTTAGAGGCACACTGCAAGTTTCATTTGGATTACCATGTGCTTCTGCACTCGCCACCACCGCACGGACGTGTACCTCTGCCAGTGGCGGCTGGTGCTCAAAATTTTTGGGGGGGCGCAAACAAACTGATTTTTTTTTTATCAATTGCAGCCACTGTGCCCATCAAACGCAGTCACTGTGCCATCAAACGCAGCCACTGTGCCATCAAACGCAGCCACTGTGCCATCAAACGCGGCCACTGTGCCATCAAACGCAGCAACTTTACCCATAAATTGCCACCACTGTGCCAATTAAATGCTGCCACTGTGCCATCAAGCGCAGCCACTGTGCCCATCAAGCACAGCCACTGTGCCCATCAAGCGCAGCCACTGTACCCATACATTTACGCCACTGTGCCATCAAACGCAGCTACTGTAACCATCAATTTCTGCCAGTGTGCCCCATCAATTGCCTCCAGTTTTCCCCATCAATTGCCGCCAGTTTGCCCCATCAATGGCCGCCAGTTTGCACCATCTATTGCCGCCAGTGTGCCCCATCAATTGCCACCAGTGTGCCCATCAATTGCCGGCAGTTTGCCCCATCAATTGCTGCCAGTTTGCCCCATCAATTAAAGCCAGTTTGCCCCATAAATTGCCACCAGTGTGCCCCATCAAATGCTGCAAATGTGCCCTCCTGCCTGGCACGTACATGTCTCGGGTCACGGCGCTGTCCTCCACGCTCCCTCCGAGTCCTTGATGTCTTCTCCTGTCCTCTTCTGCTATGATTGGATGCCTGATTTGTGTCCAATCACAGCGCCTGTCGCTTCAGCCATTTAGGTGACGGGTAACCAGACCCGGTGCACCTGATTGGCTGAGAGGCGGGTCAGTGTTAGGGAAGCGATTTATTCACTTCCCTAACACACAACACTGTTTAAACAGCGAACGCAGAGCATTGTGCCCGCTGTTTACCAATTTGGAAGCCTATTAGAGCCCATGGCTCTAATCAGGATGCCTATTAGAGCCCACAGATCTAATCAGGCACTTCCAAAAACACCCCCGCCGCTGTAGGGGGCGGCAGTGGAGACAATAGATAGATTCATGCAATGCATGAATCTATCTATTGGTGATTGATGGGTGCAGGAGACACCGCCACTGACCTCTGCGCTAGCTGACATGGCATCAAAGCGCAGACCTGCACTTGCCGCCACTGCACAAATGCACATCTGCATTTGGCAATGAATTGATCTGATGCTGCAACCCATTAAACTTACAGAAAGAGCAACTTGAGTGCCAGACTTACAGACACACAACTGTCAGAGAAACATCCAAAATTAATAAATCGGCATCATTGTGCACAAGGTCTAAACATCTTCTTTATTGAGGATCCAACAGGAGTTTAAAATCTTACACACAAAGAAAGGTTGACACATTTCAGCCCAGGTGGGCTTTAGTCATGACTAAAGCCCACCCGGGCTGAAATGAGTCAACCTTTCCCTGTGTGCTAAATTTGTATACACTTCTGCACTTGTCACCACTGCACTTCAGCCCCATCACACACTTATTCAGTGCCGGTTCACACTGGGGCAGCACGACTTGCCGCGCGACTCGGTAAGGCGATCTGCACACGACTTCAGAGGCCACTTTCAAAATGACTTCTGTATTAAAGTCAATGGAAGTCGCCCTGAAGTCATCCCAAAGTAGTACAGGAAACTTTTTCTAAGTTGGAGCGAGATGAGTCGCTCCTATTAGAACGGTTCCATTGTACAGAATGGAGCATGACTTGTCAGGCAGCTAAGTCGTCTGACGAGTCGCCCCTGTGTGAACCGGCACTCACTCTCTGCCATCGCATGTCATTTACTTCCATATTCATCTAATTTAATGAATAGGATCACTTAAAGCATAACTAAACTACCAGAAATGCTCACCTCCTCCTTCCAGCAATGCAGCGTTTACATCCCTTGCCAGCTGCTGTCTTCTGCATCTTAATGTTGGGGTTTCAGCCTCTTGATTGTCTTTCGGGTGGATGAGGGGTGATGTCATTCCACACATCCGCATGGGAGTCAGTCATTCTAGCATCACCGGAGTGTGCCAGGAATACATGATGAGCTGAGACTGTGAGTAGTGTATGTTATTGCAGAAGAGACATAACATGCCTCTTCTGCAATGAAGAACTGCCTGCTCACAGTCTTTTAAAAATTAGGTTTAGTTCTGCTTTAATAGTTTATTTATTAAAGAGTAGTCCCTGAGCTCCAGTCCAGTGACCTTGCCTAGGTTGGTGTGATGTCATCAGCTGCAGACAGTAAGAAGCATTTCCTCAGTCTTTACCCCAGCAGAATTGTAACTGTAGCACCCTCTAGTGTGTGCTAGATGTGGGATATTTTTTTTTCGTACTGTAGGTTTGTTAGTATAGGTAAATTTAGTTAGCTCAGGGATAAGCCTAAACTGTGAATCTGAGTCAGGGATCAGTGAATCAGGGCTGGGTGACTCATCCTGACAGCTCCTCTGGTGCCTCCCCTGGTCTAGAATGCTGTAGACACTTCTAAAGATAGTGGGTGGATGTTTAGGAGGAGATGCCTGGAATATTTATGAGGGTCTCAGCCAATCCTCAGTAAAGGGCTGGCCGCGGACAAGGCTTACCTCATAAATAGGCACAAGCCATGCCAGCAAGGGCAGTCGGGTGGAAGATGGAGATTGAGTGCTGAGGGGGCTGTCGTGGCCCTGTGGGGAGCCTCATAGTCTGTTGTGGTGTGACCTTGGGCCAGGGCTCAGGCGATGGAAGGATCCTGAGACAACACATGGAGAAAGCCCTTCCTGGAGGCACAGGAACAAGACGGAGGACAGTGTGAATGGAACAGCACTACTGGGGACTTACAAGGGGGGAGACTGCCACATGTAGCCAGTTCTTCCTAAAGACAGCCGTGTGCCAAGTCTTTATCCCTTCCCAGGGAGATCTCCTAAAGAGTCAGCCGGGTGGGCTGGTGAGAGTCAATCTGGAAAACTGTGGAGAACAGTTAGCCTGGAGGGCTAGTGAAAAGGGTAGCTGCAGCCAGGTGGGTTGGCAGTGCATGAATGAGGTGTTGCTGGGACCAGTAACCACAGGAGGGAAAGTACAAGTTTATCACTGTATTCTACTACACAACAAAGGGGCTTTGAGTTCCTGCCTGCAAAGGGCCATTGCTAAATCTGATGAACTAAAAAAAATGGAAATAGGCGCCAAAATAATAATTACTACTTGTTGCACCCTTATATCGTTTTCTTCACCATTGCTAAATCTGACTGTGCCTGTAAGTTCCAATAACAGTGATCCAGCTGGAGATTGCAAGCAAGTAAAGTGCAGGAGGAGTGTCAAGGAGACTGTATATAAACTGTATATAGATTATGTGTAGGATGATGTCCCTGAAGTTGTTTTCTGTCTCTAGAATGTCTGTGAAAATTAGGTGCGCCTGGCTGTGCAGGGTGGGGGATCCCAGTTCATCTGCGTCTCCTTAGGGGCTGCGCTATTTAGCAAAGTTACAACCTGGAAGGCTGCAGTAGGGGCTGATCTGCATCATTCATTGTAAATACAGCCAACAGCTGCACATAATTTATATGATTGTGGCCAGAAAGTAAATGCTGACCTTAGGTGATGCTTTAACATGTTCTGAGTCCTGTATATCGACTGTATCCATTTCAAAGAAAATACTGCAATAGAGCCATAGCGTGCGTAAAATCTGGGCAGTGGCAAAAAGTCAAGAATAGTCCTTGGGTAGGCAATTTCATATCGCTCATACTTGTCATCCAAACATTTATAGACGCTAAAGCCCTGTACACACGGGCGGGAATCCTGTCGGAAAAAAAAAACCTTGATTTTCTCGACGGGATTCCTGGCAAGCTTGTCTTGCCAAGCCCTGTGTACACACACAACCATTCAAAAGAACCACCATTCTTTTGAATGGCAAGAATGCGGTGACGTCATCGACTACGACGAGCCGGCGCTCGTCACATTCAATGCTGTTGCCGCCATTTTGCTATACCCCACACTAACCTTGTATGCTACCGCGCATGTGTCAAAGTCTTTTCGAGCATGCGCGGGTTTACCTTGGAGAGGTAAGCATACAGACGACCGGTTTTCTCGGCAGGAAAACTCTGCCGAGAATCCAGGTGAGAAAAATAGAGAGCAGTTTCTCTATTTTTCTCATCGAGATTCCCGGCAGTTTTCCTGTCGAGAAACCATACACACGAACGGTTTTCTCAGCAAAAAGCTCTCCCAGCAGTTTTCTTGCTGAGAAAACCGGTCGTGTGTACGAGGCTTTAGACTTGTTGACGGTGAACATTTGCTGTCAGCTGCCAATCTGAAGCTGTTCAGAGGAAGAAATGGATTGCGTTATGTTATTTCTCCGTCTGATATCTGCAATGAGTCACGTGATTTTGCCTCATCTGCCAAGAAGGCCTGGAAGCACAAAATGCTCTTCTAAGTAAAATCTATTTAGTTCATCCAACTTGTTCTGTAAAGCAACTTCAGTTTTCAGGTCTTTTAAAAGTCACCAAGCACAGCTGTCAATCTCTCCAAGAAGCCCAAAACAAATTCATTTCAGATATGGTCAAGGACACAAAATAATGTTGTCTCAAAGCAATATAACAGATAAGAGTGTTTGCAGGGGTGCTGGAGTGAGTCGGGCTGTTTGCTGGTGATGCAGTTCGAGATATTTGATGTTCAAATCCCTAATGAGCAGCAAGAGCGATATCAAGATCTCTCTCGGAACATGCTATCTGCTCCATGTCAATGTTATATTGTCTGTGGAACAGTTTTCCTTTTGTAAATATTTCATCGCTTGCTTCCACTTAATTCAGGAAACCATCTAGGATTTAGTGTATGAGTTGCACAACTACAGTCTACAGCAAAATTACATTTGAGAACATTTTGCATTCTAGAACAGGGGGTTCTGCTCAAAGGAAAAAAACTCTTTATATTCCATAATAGGGGTTCTTAATGGAAGGCATCTATACCGCTTGGGGGTACGATAATCCAAATGTTGCAGGTATGTAAATGGGTCTTTGAATAATCCAAAAAATAATAATTATGTAAATGAAAAAATCTTGTGCCGCAGTTACTAAAGAAATAATGAATGAATAAGGTGCAGAGCTGTTGTGTCTAACAAAATCGTGTAGCATAAAAGTCTACCATAAATAACAGCTCTATGCATGCTCAGATCAGAAACACATAAGCCACAGTGTTACTTAAAAATATGTAAACCACAATATCAATTAGTGCATAAGTTTATCAAAGTGCATAAATCACATAAAGTCTATTCAAAATGAAGTGCATTTAAAAAGGGGGAGTCCTAAAGAGAGCGCAAAATCAGGTGCAACTCTGCACAGAAACCAATCAGCTTCCAGGTTTTAGCCCTGGTTCACACGTGCGATTTGACATGCGATTTGACATGTCAAATCTGCGATTATTGCTGCAAATTGCGGGCAATGGCACCGTCCTAATCGGTGCGACGCCGCATCTGCGGCGCTGCACCGATTTAAAAAAGTAGTTTCTGTACTACTTTTTGCGATTTCGGCCACGATTTACATTGACATCTGTGTCAGATGTCTTTGAAATCGCGGCTGAAATCGGGACTGCCAGCGAGAGTGAAATCGTGCGAGTTCGGCTGAACTCACCCGGCTTCACTCCTGCAGCCCAGTGTGAACCTAGGCTGAGGCTGGGTTCACACTAGTGCGACACGACAGCCGTCCTACTTTGGATCCGACTTTGCCCAGCGACATGAAGCCGACATATGTCCGACTTTCAATGAACGGGGATCCGACTTGGATCCCCGCCAATAGCAGGCACTGTGTTTGGTATGAATCTTGAGGGGGAACTCCAGGCCAAATTTTAAATAAAAAACTGGCATGGGTTCCCCCTCCAGGAGCATACCAGGCCCTTGGGTCAGGTCTGGATTTGAAGGGGAACCCCCTACGCCGAAAAAACGGCGTGGGGGTCCCCCCCAAGGTCCAAACCAGACCCTTATCCGAGCACGCAACCTGGCAGGCCGCAGGGGAAGAGGGGGGGCGAGAGAGCGCCCCCCTCCCTCCTGAACCGTACCAGGCCGCATGCCCTCAACATGGGGGGTTTGGTGCTCTGGGGCAGGGGGGCGACCTGCGGCCCCCCCACCCCAAAGCACCCTGTCCCCATGTTGATGAGGACAGGGCCTCTTCCCGACAACCCTGGCGGTTGGTTGTCAGGGTCTGCGGGCGGGGGGCTTATCGGAATCCGGGAGCCCCCTTTAATAAGGGGGCCCCCATATCCTGGCCCCCCACCCTATGTGAATGACTATGGGGTACATCGTACCCCTACCCATTCACCTGGAGGAAAAAAAAGTCAATAAAAAACACACACAAATTTTTAAATTCATTTATTGCACAGCTCCGGGGGTCTCCGCGCTCTCCGGTTCTTTCTTCTGCCGGGCCTCCGCTATCTTCTTCCAGCTCTTTTGCCAGCAGGGCCCGGTCTTCTCTGTCGCCTTCTTCTTCTCCCGCTCTCCGGTTCTTCTCCCGCTCTCCGGTTCTTTCTTCCGCCAGGCCTCCGCTATCTTCTTCCAGCTCTTTTGCTAGCGGAGAGGCCCGGTCTTCCCGTCGTCTCGTCCGGCTCTCCGTTGTCCTTCTGCCGGCCCCTCCACTATCTTCTTCCAGCTCTTTTGCTAGTGGAGGGGCCGTTCTTCCCGCCGCCGTCGCCGTCTTCTTCCCTCTTCTCCTCCTCGATGTTGACTCGTCGCTTCCTCCCGCTGTAATACTGGCTGTTCGCTCCGCTCCGAATTAATATAGTCTTCTCATGACATCACAGTCACATGCTCCGGGTGGCCCCGGAGCATGTGACTGTGACGTCATAAGAGCATGTGACTGTGACGTCATGAGAAGCCTATATTAATTCGGAGCGGAGCTCTCAAAGAGTGAGAGCGCTGAAAGTTGAAAATTGGTCTGGGCAGGAGGGGGGTTTAAGTGCCCGGTAAGCAAGTGGTTAAAGGCTTAAAAAGTAATTGTGTTATCTTAAAATGTATAGATTTTATTTTGATTCCATTGCATAAGCTGCATTTGATTAACCACTTCAATACCATGCACTTATACAGCTTCCTGCCCAAGCCAATTTTGAGCTTTCAGCGCTGTCGCAATTTGAATGACAATTGCGCGGTCATGCTACACTGTACCCAAACAAATTTTTTATAATTTTGTTCCCACAAATAGAGCTTTCTTTTCGTGGTATTTGATCGCCTCTGCGATTTTTATTTTTTGCACAACAAATAAAAAAAGAGCGAAAATTTTGAAAAAAATGACGTTTTTCTTTGTTTCTGTAAAAAATTTTTGTAAATAAGTACCTTTTCTACTTCAATGACGGGCACTGATAAGGCGGCACTGACGGGCACTGATAAGGCGACACTGATGGGCACCGATGAGGTGGCACCAATGAGGTGGCACAGATGAGGTGGCACTGATGGGCACTGATGATGGGCACTGATAGGCGGCACTGATGGGCACTGATATGTGGCACTGGTATGCGGCACTGATTGGCACTCATAAGCGGCACTGATTGGCACTCATAGGCGGCACTGATTGGCACTTATAGGCGGCACTGATGGGCACTTATAGGCGGCACTGATAGGTGGCACGGACGGGCACTGATAGGTGGGCACTTATGGGCACAGATGGGCACGGATGGGCACTGATAGGTGGCGCTGATGGACACTAGTAGGTGGCACTGATGGACACTGATGCCCAGCAATGCCAGCCACCACACATTGAGGTGGTGCCATCATAGTGCCAGTCAGTGCCCATTTGTGGGCACTGATTGGCATTTTTTTTTTATTTTTTTTTTATTTTACTACATGTGGATGGCCATGGGGGCCATCCACATGCTTGGGGCTTCCCTGTGGTCCTGGGGGGCTTCCCTGGTGGTCCAGTGTGGGTATCCGAGGGGGGGCTGCGCTGATAAACAATCAGCGCGAACCCCCCCTGTCAGGAGAGCCGCCGATCGGCTCTCCTCTACTCGCGTCTTTCAGACGCGAGTGAGGAAGAGCCGATCAACGGCTCTTCCTGTTTACATTGTGATCAGCCGTGATTGGACACGGCTGATCACGTGGTAAAAAGCCTCCGCCGGAGGCTTTTTACCGAGATCAGTGTAGCGGTGGGTCAGACTGACCCACCGCTCCACCGATCACCGCAATGCGCACCCCCCCGGGCGTGCAGCGGCTGTTATCCCGCAGGACGTCATATGACGTCCAGTGTGGATAACAGAACCACTTCCCGGACGTCAATCTGCTATTGACGGGGCGGGAAGTGGTTAATAAAAAAAGTCTTGAGCTACCCTTATTTTGTTTCAAAGTTCTTCATTTAATTTTTTTTTTTTCCTGAAACTTCCCTCTTAAAGGTGCATAAGATACGCCTGTGCGTGTTATAAGACGATAAATATGGTCTCCTATAGGGATGAGCTTCGTGTTCGAGTCGAACATACGTTCGACTCGAACATCGGCTGTTCGATCGTTCGACGAAGATCGAACGATTTGGGCCGTTCGCGCCAAATTCGAGTGACGCGAACGGCCCACAATGCACTACGCCATCGCAGTGTCATCCAGGCGCTGTGATTGGCCAAGCATGCACTGTGACCCCGCATGCTTGGCCAATCAGAGCGCCGGCAGCGAGGAGAGCAATGATTGGCCACAGGCAGGATGCCTGTGGCCAATTATTGCTGAGGGTGTTTAGTACACGCCCCACACTATAAAAGGCCGCCAGCACGGCGGCCTAGTGTAGTGTGTTCCGGAGCAGGGATAGAGCAGCATAGGCAGGGACAGTGACTTTTATTTCTTTCTTGCTTAACCTGGATTCCTTTAGTTTAGGGAAAGAGAAGGATAGGTAGGGAGAGTGTCAGTGTGTTTTGTGCTTGTGCTATATTGTGCTTAAAAAAAACATTTTTTCTAGGGACAGAAAACTGTAGGTAGGGAGAGTGTGTCAGTTTCTTTCACTGTCAAAGTCCTTGTTTCCAGGGACCTGGAAGGACAGTGAGTGAATTCTCCTTGTGCTAAATTGTGCTTAAAAAAAACATTTTTTCTAGGGACAGAAAACTGTAGGTAGGGAGAGTGTGTCAGTTTCTTTCACTGTCAAAGTCCTTGTTTCCAGGGACCTGGAAGGACAGTGAGTGAATTCTCCTTGTGCTAAATTGTGCTTAAAAAAAACATTTTTTCTAGGGACAGAAAACTGTAGGTAGGGAGAGTGTGTCAGTTTCTTTCACTGTCAAAGTCCTTGTTTCCAGGGACCTGGAAGGACAGTGAGTGAATTCTCCTTGTGCTAAATTGTGCTTAAAAAAAAACATTTTTTCTAGGGACAGAAAACTGTAGGTAGGGAGAGTGTGTCAGTTTCTTTCACTGTCAAAGTCCTTGTTTCCAGGGACCTGGAAGGACAGTGAGTGAATTCTCCTTGTGCTAAATTGTGCTTAAAAAAAACATTTTTTCTAGGGACAGAAAACTGTAGGTAGGGAGAGTGTGTCAGTTTCTTTCACTGTCAAAGTCCTTGTTTCCAGGGACCTGGAAGGACAGTGAGTGAATTCTCCTTGTGCTAAATTGTGCTTAAAAAAAACATTTTTTCTAGGGACAGAAAACTGTAGGTAGGGAGAGTGTGTCAGTTTCTTTCACTGTCAAAGTCCTTGTTTCCAGGGACCTGGAAGGACAGTGAGTGAATTCTCCTTGTGCTAAATTGTGCTTAAAAAAAACATTTTTTCTAGGGACAGAAAACTGTAGGTAGTGAGAGTGTGTCAGTTTCTTTCACTGTCAAAGTCCTTGTTTCCAGGGACCTGGAAGGACAGTGAGTGAATTCTCCTTGTGCTAAATTGTGCTTAAAAAAAACATTTTTTCTAGGGACAGAAAACTGTAGGTAGGGAGAGTGTGTCAGTTTCTTTCACTGTCAAAGTCCTTGTTTCCAGGGACCTGGAAGGACAGTGAGTGAATTCTCCTTGTGCTAAATTGTGCTTAAAAAAAACATTTTTTCTAGGGACAGAAAACTGTAGGTAGGGAGAGTGTGTCAGTTTCTTTCACTGTCAAAGTCCTTGTTTCCAGGGACCTGGAAGGACAGTGAGTGAATTCTCCTTGTGCTAAATTGTGCTTAAAAAAAACATTTTTTCTAGGGACAGAAAACTGTAGGTAGGGAGAGTGTGTCAGTTTCTTTCACTGTCAAAGTCCTTGTTTCCAGGGACCTGGAAGGACAGTGAGTGAATTCTCCTTGTGCTAAATTGTGCTTAAAAAAAACATTTTTTCTAGGGACAGAAAACTGTAGGTAGGGAGAGTGTGTCAGTTTCTTTCACTGTCAAAGTCCTTGTTTCCAGGGACCTGGAAGGACAGTGAGTGAATTCTCCTTGTGCTAAATTGTGCTTAAAAAAAACATTTTTTCTAGGGACAGAAAACTGTAGGTAGGGAGAGTGTGTCAGTTTCTTTCACTGTCAAAGTCCTTGTTTCCAGGGACCTGGAAGGACAGTGAGTGAATTCTCCTTGTGCTAAATTGTGCTTAAAAAAAACATTTTTTCTAGGGACAGAAAACTGTAGGTAGGGAGAGTGTGTCAGTTTCTTTCACTGTCAAAGTCCTTGTTTCCAGGGACCTGGAAGGACAGTGAGTGAATTCTCCTTGTGCTAAATTGTGCTTAAAAAAAACATTTTTTCTAGGGACAGAAAACTGTAGGTAGGGAGAGTGTGTCAGTTTCTTTCACTGTCAAAGTCCTTGTTTCCAGGGACCTGGAAGGACAGTGAGTGAATTCTCCTTGTGCTAAATTGTGCTTAAAAAAAACATTTTTTCTAGGGACAGAAAACTGTAGGTAGGGAGAGTGTGTCAGTTTCTTTCACTGTCAAAGTCCTTGTTTCCAGGGACCTGGAAGGACAGTGAGTGAATTCTCCTTGTGCTAATTTGTGCTTAAAAAAAACATTTTTTCTAGGGACAGAAAACTGTAGGTAGGGAGAGTGTGTCAGTTTCTTTCACTGTCAAAGTCCTTGTTTCCAGGGACCTGGAAGGACAGTGAGTGAATTCTCCTTGTGCTAAATTGTGCTTAAAAAAAACATTTTTTCTAGGGACAGAAAACTGTAGGTAGGGAGAGTGTGTCAGTTTCTTTCACTGTCAAAGTCCTTGTTTCCAGGGACCTGGAAGGACAGTGAGTGAATTCTCCTTGTGCTAAATTGTGCTTAAAAAAAACATTTTTTCTAGGGACAGAAAACTGTAGGTAGGGAGAGTGTGTCAGTTTCTTTCACTGTCAAAGTCCTTGTTTCCAGGGACCTGGAAGGACAGTGAGTGAAGTCTCCTTGTGCTAAATTGTGCTTAAAAAAAACATTTTTTCTAGGGACAGAAAACTGTAGGTAGGGAGAGTGTGTCAGTTTCTTTCACTGTCAAAGTCCTTGTTTCCAGGGACCTGGAAGGACAGTGAGTGAATTCTCCTTGTGCTAATTTGTGCTTAAAAAAAACATTTTTTCTAGGGACAGAAAACTGTAGGTAGGGAGAGTGTGTCAGTTTCTTTCACTGTCAAAGTCCTTGTTTCAAGGGACAGAGAAGGACACCTGAAGGTAGCCCTTATTGCTTTTTTCCCATCTCCCTGCAGGCCATCTATTAGAATGTCTGGAAGGCAAACAAGGAGAGGCAGACAGTCAGGAGGCAATAAAAGAGGGCAAGCAGGCTCTGTGTCTGGGGGCAACAGTGCTGGTTGTGGACGCGGTGCATTGTCATCAGCACATGGCCATGGGACACGCTTGTCCTTCTTTTCGGCAGCTGGACATGTTGAGCCACATCATGCCGAAGACTTGGTAGAGTGGATGACCAAGCCCTCCTCCTCCTCCTCATCCTCTCTCACCCAGGCTCAGGGTACTGGAAAAGCAGCTGCCAAAGCGTCCTCTTCCCTGGTATCAATGTCAGACTCATCATCAGTCACTCCTTCCCTAGACCCACCATGTCCTCCTCCTGAGGAGTCCCCCGAACTGTTTCAGCACAGTGTTGGGTACATGCTCCAGGAGGATGCCCAGCGTTTCGAAGGGTCTGATGATGAAACCCAGCTAGAGGAAGGCAGTAGCGTGAGAGCAGACAGAGGGGATGCTCAAGAAGGACACCAATCTGGCAGTCATGTTCCAGCAGCTGCAGCATACTGCCAGATTGGCTCCAGTGATGAGGAGGGAGGTGATGATGAGGTCACTGACTCCACGTGGGTGCCTAATAGGAGAGAGGAGGAGGAGGAGGATGAGGAGGAGGCACATCTCCAACGAGGCAGGATGCCCTTTGGTGGCCAGCGTAAGGGCAGTACACCGACGGAATCACACCGCAGAGCTCCGCCTGTGCAGGGCGCTGCCTCTGCCCGTCATTCAAAAAGTTCTTTGGTGTGGGCCTTTTTTGAGGCTAGTGCATCAGATCGCACAGCTGCTGTTTGCAACATATGTCTCAAGCGTATATCGCGTGGCCAAAACATCAGCCGCTTGGGTACCACATGCCTGACCAGACATATGTTGACCTGCCATGCAGCTCGTTGGCAAGCCTACCTCAAAGACCCACACCAAAGAACAAAGCGGACCTCTCCTTGCACCGCATCAGCTGGGATCTCCAACCCCACTATAACTTCAGTCCTCTCTGAAACATGCACTGAGAGGAATGAAGGTGTAGAATTAGGTGTGTCACAGCCAAGTACTTGCGGCCACTCTGCTAGCAGTACACCGACGTCCGATTCTAGCAGGCAAATTTCCCTGCCCCAGCTGCTGGACCGTCGAAAGAAGTTCACTCCCAGCCATCCACATGCCCAGCGGTTGAATGCTAGCTTGGCTAAATTGCTAGCGCTTCAACTGCTGCCTTTTCAGTTGGTAGACTCGGCCCCCTTCCGTGAGTTTGTGCAATGTGCGGTTCCTCAGTGGCAGGTTCCCAAACGCCACTTTTTCTCACGGAAGGCTATTCCGGCTCTCTACCGGCATGTGGAAGGCAATGTCTTGGCCTCGCTGGACAGGGCGGTCAGCGGTAAGGTGCATATTACCGCTGACTCATGGTCCAGCAGGCATGGACAGGGACGTTACCTTTCTTTCACGGCCCATTGGGTCACTCTTTTGGCAGCTGGGAAGGATGCAGGACAAGGTGCAGTAGTGTTGGAGGTTGTCCCACCGCCACGCCTCCAAAATGCTACTACTGGTTGTGACACACCTCTCTCCTCCACCCCCTCCTCTTCTTCTTCCTCCATGGCCTCTTCCTGTGGTTTGTCCTATGAACCAGCGGTGCTCCGTAGCCGTTCACGGGGCTACGCAAGTACGCAGGCAAAAAGATGCCATGCCGTGCTTGCGCTGGTGTGTTTGGGGGACAGAAGCCACACTGGGGCAGAGGTCCTGTCTGCTCTGCAGGGCCAGGCCGAGAGGTGGTTGACGCCACGCCAGCTTAAGCCAGGAATGGTGGTTTGCGACAATGGCACCAACCTCCTCTCCGCCCTCCGACAGGGACAACTGACCCATGTGCCCTGTGTGGCTCACGTCCTTAACCTGGTGGTGCAGCGGTTCTTGGGCAGGTACCCGGGCTTACAGGATGTCCTGAGGCAGGCCAGGAAAGTCTGTGTGCATTTCCGCAGATCTTATAATGCCAGTGCTCGCCTGGCTGAGCTGCAAAAGGAGTTGAACCTGCCCAAGAACCGCCTTATATGTGACATGCCCACCAGGTGGAACTCAACGTTGGCCATGCTGCAGCGGCTGCACACGCAGCAGAGGGCCATCAATGAGTACCTGTGCGACTACGGCACCAGGACAGGGTCAGGGGAGCTTGGTTTTTTTTCTCCACGCCAGTGGGGCATGATCAGGGATGCATGCACTGTCCTGGCACCATTTGAGGAGGCCACGAGGATGGTGAGCAGTGACAGTGCATGCATCAGTGACACTGTACCTCTTGTCCACCTGTTGGAGCACACGCTGTGTGGAATAATGGACAGGGCACTTGAGGCAGAACAGAGGCAGGAAGAGGAGGACTTCCTTGCCTCTCAAGGCCCCCTTTACCCAGACAGTGTTCCTTCTGTCCCACCCATCGCACAGGAAGAGGAGGAGGAGGAGGAGGAGGAGGAGGAGGAGGAGGAGGAGGATTGTGTCAGCATGGAGGTGGAGGCTGGCACTCAGCATCATCAGCAGCAGTCTTTTAGGGATGATTTACAGTCCCAAGAAACCAGTGGACTTGTACGTGGCTGGGAGGAGGTGGCTGCGGATCATGTCGTCCTTAGTGACCCAGAGGACTCCGGAGCGAATGCCTCAGCAAACCTACGCTGCATGGCCTCCCTGATCCTGCAAAGTCTGCGGAAGGATCCTCGTATTCTTCGGATCAAGGAGAGGGACCATTACTGGCTGGCCACTCTCCTTGATCCACGGTACAAGGGTAAGGTTGCGGACCTTATGTTACCGTCGCAGAGGGAGCAGAGGATGAGACAACTCCGGGAGGCCTTGCAGAAAGGTCTGTGCAACGCGTTCCCAGAGACTGGGAGGTTACAAACTCCTGGTCCTGGACAACGAGTTGCTGAGGCTTCGGCCAGTCAAAGAAGGAGCGGTGGGGAAGGTGGCCGTCTGACCGATGCGTTCAGACAATTCTTTAGTCCGCAGCCCCAAAGTATGATCGGTTCCAGCAACCATCGCCAGCGTCTGATAAACATGGTGCAGGAATATCTAGGGGCAAGGTCAGACTTGGACACCTTCCCCACCGAAAATCCTCTGGCTTACTGGGTCTTGAGGATGGATCACTGGCCAGAGCTTGCACAGTATGCAATTGAGCTACTGGCCTGTCCTGCATCCAGCGTTCTTTCGGAACGCACATTCAGTGCTGCTGGAGGATTTGTCACGGATCACAGGGTGCGCCTGTCCACCGACTCGGTTGATCGACTGACTTTCATCAAGATGAACCAGTCTTGGATCACCACCAGCTACCACACACCTGATGCTGATATAACAGACTAATTGATTTTAACATGTCACATCCCTTCAAGACTGATGCTGATGCTGAGTGCCTGTGCTGTTATGTTGACTGGCTATCCTCCTCCTCCGAGTCCTCAATGATACGATTGATGATGATAGCTTGGAAGATCATTTTTGTTTATGGGTGCCGCCACCAGTGACTAAGGCCCAATTTTTCAGCCCCTGTTTTACAGGGGCGTGTAATTACAATTTTTTTAGCAATAATTTGCCATAGGGCTCATTGCTGTGCTCCAAGTACAGTATCTGTGAGGGGTTGGAGTGTTGTGGCACCAGTGCCTAAGGCCCAATTTTTCAGCCCCTGTTTAACAGGGGCGTGTCATTACAATTTTTGAAGCAATACTTTGCAACAGGGCTCATTGCTGTGCTCCAAGTACAGTATCTGTGAGGGGTTGTAGTGTTGTGCCACCAGTGCCTAAGGCCCAATTTTTCAGCCCCTGTTCAACAGGGGCATGCAATTACAATTCTTGATCTAATAATTCACAGCAGGGCCCATTGCTGCACCCACCAAGAGTAACTGTCAGGGCTTACAGTGTTGTGGCACCAGCACCACCATCAAAGCCCCAATTTTTACTACCACTGTTCAACAATTATATGTAATTAAAATTCCTGATATAATAGTTGACAGCAGGGCGTTCCAGCACCAACCAAGAGTAACTGAGTGCTTACAGTGTTGTGCCAACACCAACAACTAAGGGGCCTATTTCTGCAGAGTATATACGGCAGGTCCCTACTTTCAAACATCCAACTTACAAACGACTCCTACTTGCAAACGAAAGAAGACAACAGGAAGTGAGAGGAAATCTACCCCTAGAAAGGAAAATTCTCTCCTGTAAGAATAAATATGGGAGAAAGGGGTCTCATCTGTACTGATGCTTTATCAGCAATCCTTGTTTCAAGAAAAACACCACATTTCAAAAACAGTTGTCATTGGGACGGAAAGTGAGGTGAAATGTTCTGAACAGGGGCACAGACAGCAAAACAAATGTTACAGGGGTGATAACCCTTACTTATGTTTCCCAAAAAGTTTAAAAATAGATTTTTGGGCTGGAGCTACACTTCAACAATGTACCTGTTCAAAATTACAAACAGATTCTACATAAGAACAAACCTACAGTCCCTGTCTTGTATGCACCGCCTGTATACGGCTGTTCAGAGTATATAGGGCCTTTTTTATTTTATGTGCGGGGTTCCCCTTAATATCCATACAAGACCCAAAGGGGCTGGTAATGGGCTGGGGTAGGGGGGGGGTCATGGGGTAGCTATGCCATTTTTCTTAAAGAATTTCATCCATATTACCGGGACCAGACATTACATTAAAGCCGCAAGCAGTTTTAAATGGCTTTTTTTTCCTTTAGAAGTGTCATTTTGTGCAGGGACAGTTCTAAACACGGGAAACACGTGGCACTTCACAGGCATACTTTAGACACCCCCCAGGTACGATATTTAAAGGAATATTTGACTTTTTTTTTTTCACTTTATGCATCATTAAAATGACTGCTCCCGAAAAACGACCGTTTTTAAAACTTCTTTTTGCATTGATACATGTCCCCTGGTGCAGAACCCGGGTTCCCAAACCCTATTTATGACAATAACATGCATAATAGTTGTTATAATTAGCACTTTAGAATTCGAACGTTCGCATCCATTGTATTTAATAGGGTTCTAATGTTCGTTCGAACTTTCGGTCCGTTCGCGGGTTCTGGTGCGAACCGAACCCGGGGGTGTTCAGCTCATCACTAGTCTCCTATTAGTAAGTTGAAATCGGATCTCATAAAAACAGGTGAAGAAGACCAATTGCCATCAAGAGACTGTCCCCCCCCCCCCCAGAGAAAGATGGACAGGTGGGGGTTAGTAGGTGGAGAATCTTCAGCCCAGCAAACTAGGTGAACATTGATCGGGGGTCACGTAACTTTTAAGGGAGTGGAGGCCCCGGACCACTACTGCTGTCTCTCCTTTCAGTAGAAACATAGGGATGGATATCATCATATAAAAAAAACTTGCTGGCCTTTGAGGAACTATGTACCGAGATGGGTCCTATTCTACCCCAGATCCTTAATACTGCCAAGTTGAGTATCGGGCTGCGTGTGAGGGACTCCCACCCTCCTTCCATTTCACAGTGTCTTACAAAAGTTGAGGAGCTAAAACAATATAGAAAACATGGTACTATCCGCTAAAAATAAATATGAGGCTTACTCAAATACTTGGATCCATTGTAGCATGTACCTCTTCTGAGATGAGGAGAAGGCCCTTTTTTAGCTCCTGCACCCCATCAGGTAAAATGCCTCCCTGCCCCCCCTCTAGGGTACTACACCCACCCCTTACCAACCTTCCCCCTCCTTTTTTTTCTCTTCCTTACCAGTCCCTATCCACGCCCCCCTGCCCCCCCCCCCTGCCCACCTTTCTACCCCTCTCCCACCCCCCTTATCTTTTTCCTCATTATATATACCCTGCACTTATGTGGGTTGGGGATAAAAACATTTTGTATCCTCAGCATTTATACAGTTCAGTGTTAAGGGTTTGCTTATATTTCAAGGACAGCAGATTAAATGTTCAGGTTCTTTTGTGTTTTTGCTTGTTTTTTATGTCATGTAATTTTCTACTCTATAGATATCATATAAAAAACTCATGAGGAAGCGAATATATTTGCGCAACATGTTGAGTTAAGATTTGAGCAACATATGACACACCCCCTTTATCAATCACTGCCATATCATTATCTACCACTATACTGCAGGAGGTGACCCTGTGTCATTCAATCCAGTATATTATCTCAATTTTATATGAGTTGTTAGGTGGTGTGCTTATTGTTATTCAATGTCCTTGTTATGAATAGTTCTGGTATACTATTCATTGTTTATTCTTTTGAATTGTATTGTATATCCTTTTAATAAAGCTCAATTATAAATTTTTACCCAACGGTGTTGTGCCCATAAAGTCCAATTGCCTATTTTTTCCAATCATTCAATTTTCGGGAGGTGGCACTTTTTACAATCCATCATATCCCTAGTACCACTCTGGGATGATATGACCCCCATTCATTCATATATTTCAGGGAGTCTTTTAGATTGTCCATACTGTAGTTGTATCTCCTTGATTGGCTCAATATTGTATGTTCCATATTTCTTTATGAATGCTGGATACTTTGAATAAAGAATTTGCAAAAAAAAAAAAGAAAAAAAGCTCATATAGTGTAAAACCTTCTTCTAATTATTAAAACACAACAACTAAAAACAAATTCACCTCTCACATTGTCACGTGCATGACCTTGCACCAGGAATAAATCTCTTATACATGAAAAGCATTGACTCCACTGTTATAACATAACTCCTCACAGCATGAGCCCTGCTTACTCCTAGGATCTCCGGGTGTATGTAGCGGGATGACGTCACTTACCAGGGCCAGGCACATGAAAAAGTTAAGTGAAAGCGTAACAGAACTAGAAAGAGTTCAGTGAAGGACAGCAGAATTAATATGGGGGATTGTGGACTAATTACATAGATTATAGATTATAGTCATTTACTCTGGATAAGAGGTGCTTAAAGTGATATTAAAGTCTATTTTTTTTATTTATTTTTTTCTATACTTACCTGCTCTGTGCAGTGGTCTTGCACAGAGCAGCCCTGATCCTCCTCTTCTCGGGTCCTTCGTGCTCCTGTCCCCTCCCTCCTGCCGAGTGCTCCCACAGCAAGCAGCTTGCTATGGGGGCACCCGACCCGAGCCACTGCTTCGTGTGTCCATTCCGACATGGAGCAGTGGCTCGGCCCTACCCCCTCTCTCCTCATTGGCTCACTGATTTGATTGACAGCAGCGGGAGCCAATGACGCCCGCTGCTGTCTCTGCGAATGAGGAGGGAGAGTCCCGGAACAGCCTAGGCTCTCGTGCAACATCACTGGATCTCGAGATGAGGCTCAAATTAGTATTAGGCGGGCTGAGGGGGGCTGCTGCAGACAGAAGGTGTTTTTTTCTTAATGCATAGAATGCATTAAGAAAAAAAACCTGCCTTTAGGACCACTTCAAGAGGGTATATAATTACATTGTACAAATAAATAAAGGAGACTTTAATAACTGTAATAAACTGTTTATTCTAAGACCCTGAAGAAGACACTTGTCCACTATTTGAGGTTAGAAGAAAGAAGGTTTAATGTTAAAAAGATTGCTTGACAAAGGAGCGCGGCTGCCACAACAAACGCAGCGCGCATGTTCGGAAACACGTTGCATCTTGGTGACATCCCTCCCAGCTGCCCAGCCACCTGCGCACTAAGCCTCGTTTTGGCCCCCACACACCGTACGGTCGTATTTCCAAATAATAAGGTGACCAGCGGGATTATAGTGCTTTGCAGAGACCAGAACGGATGAACTGAGGATTCTTGACCTGCTCACCTACAACAGTCCCTGGGATGTTTTAAACCTACAGATGTGCCTTTTTAATTCTTCACAAATGTGAGTTGCCATTTGTATGACCTAATAAAGTGCTTTTAACGCCTTCACTTAGAGGCACATCTTCTCCTTGTTTATTTTAATGTTAAATTGTGGAAAGGGTTCTTTAGTATTAGAGCAGTGAAAATGGGGAACTCACTCCCCCAGAAAGTGGTACTAGCTGATAGTGTCGACAACTTGAAAAAAAATGGGCTATGGGAATTGTCGGAGGATAAATATCATGCACATAGATTGAACTGGATGGACCTGTATCTTTTTTCAACCTTATAAACTATGTAGGGTAATTAAGTACTGACTAGGGATGAGCTTCGAGTTCGAGTCAAACTCATGTTCGACTCGAACATTGCCTGTTCGCCCGTTCGCCGAACAGCGAACAAATTGGGGTGTTCGCGGCAAATTCGAAAAATCTATGGGAGAAATCTAAAGTGCTAATTATAAAGGCTGATATGCAAGTTATTGTCCTAAAAAGTGTTTGGGGACCCGGGTCCTGCCCCAGGGGACATGTATCAATGCAAAAAGAAGTTTTAAAAACGGCCGTTTTTTCGGGAGCAGTGATTTTAATAATGCTTAAAATGAAAAAATAAAAGTGAAATATTCCTTTAAATTTCGTACCTGGGGGGTGTGTATGATATGCATGTGAAGTGGCGCATGTTTCCCGTGCTTAGAACTGTCCCTGCAAAAAGCGTCATTTTTGAAAGAAAAAAATGCATTTAAAACTGACTCGCGGCTATTAATGAATTGTCGGCTCCCGGCAATACATACAAAAGTCATTGATAAAAAAAAAAAAAAAAGCGTGGGGGTTCCCCAGAATTCAATTACCAGGCCCTTCAGGTCTGGAATGGATATTAAGGGGAACCCCGCCGCAAATAAAAAAAAAATTGACGTGGGGTTCCCCCAAATATCCATTCCAGGCCCTTCAGATCTGGCATGGATTTTAAGGGGAACTCCACCCCAAATTAAAAAAAAAATGGCGTGGAGTCCCCCTAAAAATCCATACCAGACCCCTTATCCGAGCATGCAACCTGGCCGGCCGCAGGGGAAAAGGGGGGGACGAGAGAGCGGCCCCCCCTCCCTCCTGAACCGTACCAAGCCACATGCCCTCAACATGGGGAGGATGTCCCCATGTTGATGGGGACAAGGGCCTCATCCCCACAACCCTTGCCCGGTGGTTGTGGGGGTCTGCGGGCGGGGGGCTTATCGGAATCTGGAAGACCCCTTTAACAAAGAGGACCCCCAGATCCCGGCCCCCCCCTATGTGAATTGGTAAGGGGTACATTGTACCCCTACCATTTCACGAAGAAAGCGTAAAAAAAATGTTTAAAAAAACACACAAACACGTTGAAAAAGTCCTTTATTAAAAAAAAACAAAAAAAAAAAAAAACATTCCAGCGGTGAAATCCAGTGTCCCGCGGCGATCCCGATGTCCAGCGCTGTCCGTCATTGGTTGTGCCTGAGCGGACCTGATGGGGAACTCCCTCTCAGTATTTTAAATGTATAGACCCGCCCCTTCTAAAGTTCCCCATCAGGTCCGCTCAGCGGACCAGATGCGGAACATGAGAAGGGGCGGGTCTATACATGTATTACCAAAGTGAGAGCAGTTCCCCATCAGGTCCGCCTCCTCGGTATGTCGGACCCGCCTACGTCATTGGCTTGAGCGGGGAACTTCCTTCACTATGTAAATTTAAATTTACATAGTGAAGGAAGTTCCCCGCTCAAGCCAATGACGTAGGCGGGTCTGACATACCGAGGGGGCGGACCTGATGGGGAACTGCTCTCACTTTGGTAATACATGTATAGACCCGCCCCTTCTCATGTTCTGCATCTCGTCCGCTGAGCGGACCTGATGGGGAACATTAGAAGGGGCGGGTCTATACATTTAAAATACTGAGAGGGAGTTCCCCATCAGGTCCGCTCAGGCACAACCAATGAAGGACAGCGCTGGACATCGGGATCGCCGCGGGACACTGGATTTCACCGCTGGAATGTTTATTTATTTATTTTTTTAAATAAAGGACTTTTTCAAGGTGTTTGTGTGTTTTTTTAAACATTTTTTTTACGCTTTCTTCGTGAAATGGTAGGGGTACAATGTACCCCGTTACCAATTCACATAGGGGGGGGGGGCGGGATCTGGGGGTCCCCTTTGTTAAAGGGGTCTTCCAGATTCCGATAAGCCCCCCGCCCGCAGACCCCCACAACCACCGGGCAAGGGTTGTGGGGATGAGGCCCTTGTCCCCATCAACATGGGGACATCCTCCCCATGTTGAGGGCATGTGGCTTGGTACGGTTCAGGAGGGAGGGGGGGGCCGCTCTCTCGTCCCCCCCTTTTCCCCTGCGGCCGGCCATGTTGCATGCTCGGATAAGGGGTCTGGTATGGATTTTTAGGGGGACTCCACGCCATTTTTTTTTTAAACTTGGGGTGGAGTTCCCCTTAAAATCCATGCCAGATCTGAAGGGCCTGGTAATTGAATTCTGGGGAACCCCCACGCTTTTTTTTTTTTTTTTTCTCAATGACTTTTGTATGTATTGCCGGGAGCCGACAATTCATTAATAGCCGCGAGTCAGTTTTAAATGCATTTTTTTTCTTTCAAAAATGACATTTTTTGCAGGGACAGTTCTAAGCACGGGAAACATGCGCCACTTCACATGCATATCATACACACCCCCCAGGTACGAAATTTAAAGGAATATTTCACTTTTATTTTTTCATTTTAAGCATTATTAAAATCACTGCTCCCGAAAAAACGGCCGTTTTTAAAACTTCTTTTTGCATTGATACATGTCCCCTGGGGCAGGACCCAGGTCCCCAAACACTTTTTAGGACAATAACTTGCATATTAGCCTTCATAATTAACACTTTAGATTTCGAACGTTCGAGTCCATTGTATTTAATAGGGTTCTAAAGTTTACACGAACATTTTGTCTGTTCGCAGGTTCTGGTGCGAACCGAACAGGGGGGTGTTCGGCTCATCCCTGGTACTGACCATGTAGTATACAGTTTTTTATTTTTTTTTACAAATAAATATGTGAAAAGTTTGGCGTGCATTTGTATTCAGCCCCCTGAGTCAATACTTTCTACAACCGCCCTTCACTGCAATTACAGCTGCAAGTCTTTTTGGGGATGTCTCTACCAGCTTTGCACATCTAGAGAATGACATTTTTGCCCATTCTTCTTTGCAAAATAGCTCAAGCTCTGTCAGATTGGATGGAGAGCGTCTGTGAACAACATAGGCGTGCCCACGGGGTGTGCCGGATGTGCCCAGGCACACCCTAATCATCCCTGCTGTGCTCTTGTTCTTCACTGACTGCCTGCACTGCAACATGTACATGATGTCCCCTTTGTGTAACTCAGTCACCCAACACTGCCTGGGGTAATGTCTGGCCGGCAATTACAGTGTGCTGCTAGTGGGAGGAATAGCAGGGAGAGAACTAGCTGCGGAGTAACACAGCGGGGAGCCGCATAAGCCGATGCAGCTTCTATAGTTCCGGCTACAGGTCCCGCAGGCGCCGGCGGACTGATCTAAATCTGCACTCCACCCCCCCCCCCCTCCGGCCTTCTCCAGACTCCATTAGAAGCAGCGCCGCAGACTAGCCTGGATAGCGGCAGGCGAGTTGGCTTCAGGCAATCAAGGTGAGTGAGTGAGAGAGAGAGAGAGAGAGAGACAGCGCTGTGGGCAAATGATCATGCACCAGAAAAAAAAAAAAATAGCCAACCAATTGATAAACCTCACCCTGGCTTGTCACTAACTATATATATATATATATATATATATATATATATATATATATATAGTTAGTGACAAGCCAGGGTGAGGTTTATCAATTGGTTGGCTATTTTTTTTTATATTATATATATTGTTTAAATATATATATATATCATATATACAATTAAAACTATATGAACCCTGGCTTGTCAGCGTATGTAATATATATATGTGTATATATATATATATATATATATATATATATATATATATATATATATATATATATTTATACATGTCTTTGGTATAAAAAAATAAATCCCAAGTGTATATTAACCACTTATCATATGCCCACAGCCCCAACATATGGCGGATGGAAAGCAGTGCCAAATGTGGGTTAACATACCTGTACGTCAGCCCACATTGGAGCAGTGGTGGCTGGTGCTCAAATTTTTTTTGGGGGGTGCAAACAAACTGCAAAAAAAAACAAAACATCAAACGCAGCCACTGCGCCCATCAAACGCAGCCACTGCGCCAATCAAATGCAGCCACAGCGCCAATCAAATGCAGCCACTGTGCCCATCAAACGCAGCCACTGTGCCCATCAAATGCAGCCACTGCGCCAATCAAATGCAGCCACTGTGCCTATCAAACGCAGCCACTGCGCCAATCAAATGCAGCCACTGTGCCCATCAAACGCAGCCACTGCGCCAATCAAATGCAGCCACTGCGCCAATCAAATGCAGCCACTGTGCCTATCAAACGCAGCCACTGTGCCTATCAAACGCAGCCACTGTGCCAATCAAATGCAGCCACTGTGCCCATCAAATGTAGCCACTGTGCCAATCAAATGCAGCCACTGTGCCCATCAAATGCAGCCACTGTGCCCATCAAATGCAGCCACTGTGCCCATCAAACGCAGCCACTGTGCCCATCAAACGCAGCCACTGTACCCATAAATTGCCGCCACTGTGCCATCAAACGCAGCTACTGTATTTTAAAATGTTTGTTAACATTTATTTATAAGTGTGTGTGTGTATGTGTGTATATAAATATATATATATATATATATATATATATATATACACATACACACACACACACACAGACGCACATGTTTTTGAGCTTTGGCTTGAGGTGCACACCCTAATGCAATAGGCTGCGCACGCCTATGGTGAACAACAATATTTAAGTCTTGCCACAGATTCCTAATGTGATTTAGGTCTGGACACATGAATATGCTTTGATCTAAACCATTTCATTGTAGCTCTGGCTGTATGTTTAGGGTCGTTGTCCTGCTGGAAGGGGAACCTCCACCCCAATCTCAAGTCTTTTGCAGACTCTAAAAGGGTTTTCTTCTAAGATCGCCCTGTATTTGGCTCCATTCATCTTCCCATCAACTCTGACCAGCTTCCCTGTCCCTGCTGAAGAAAAGCATCCCCACAACATGATGCTGCCACCACCACGTTTCACGGTGGAGATGGTGTGTTCAGGGTGATGTGCAGTGTTAGTTTTCCGCCACACATAGCGTTTTGCTTTTAGTCCACAAAGTTCAATTCTGGTCTCATCTGACCAGAGCACCTTCTTCAAAAAAAATTCTGTGTCCCCCATATGACTTCTCGCAAAGTGCAAACGAGACTTCTTATGGCTTTCTTTCAACAATGGCTTTCTTCTTGCCACTCTTCCATAAAGGCCAGATTTGTGGAGTGCACGACTAATAGTTGTCATGTGGACAGATTCTACCACCTGAGCTGTGGATCTCTGCAGCTCCTCCAAAGTTAACATGGGTCTCTTGTCTGCTTCTCTGATGAATGCTCTCCTTGCCCAGCCTGTCAGTTTAAGTGGACAGCCATGTCTTGGTAGGTTTGCAGTTGTGCCAACCTTTTTCCATTTTCGGATGATGGATTGAACATTGCTTCATGAGATGCTCAAAGCTTGGGATATTTTTTTATAACCTAACCCTGCTTTAAAATTCTCCACAACTTTGTTCTTCACAAATGTGAGTTGCCATTTGTATGACCTAATAAAGTGCTTTTAACTCCTACACTTAGAGGCGCCTCTTCTCCTTGTTTATTTTAATGTTAAATTGTGGAAAGGGTTCTTTACTATTAGAGCAGTGAAAATGTGGAATTCACTCCCCCTGAAAGTGGTACTAGTTGTCGACAACTTGAAAAAAAATGGGCTATGGGAATTGTTGGAGGATAAATATCATGCACATAGATTGAACTGGATGGACCTGTGTCTTTTTTCAACCTTATAAACTATGTAATAAAGTACTAGCCATGTAGTATATATGAATGAAGCCCCAATGCCCCATATGCTGTACATATGATATACTTAGCACACCCTATTAGCGTTCAGTAGAATGTGTACAGGCACCGGACTGGCCATAGGGCATACCGGGCAAATGGCCGGTGGGCCGCGGGGGCCCGCGATGGCCCGCGGACCGCCGGACAGCATGTCATGTCTTCCCCATCATCTCCAATGTCTCCGGAGGCAGCCGGAGTTGATGGGCAGAGCTGGGGGTGTGGCTGCCCCTCCACTCCTCCCACAGACTCGTTCACTCTGGCTGATCCCACAGATGAAGGAGAAAGAAACGAGGACACAGCAGCCAGAGTGTCTTCATCTCCAGGCATGCTGTAAGTTACTGCACTGCGGCACATGTCACTACATAGAGTCCTAACCTGGCACCATACCACCCCAGCCTGCCCTATGCCAGCACACCCTGCCCTATGCGTGCCACCGCACCCTGCCTTATGCCACGCACCCTGCCTTATGCCACTGCACCCTGCCCTTTGCCACCGCAACCTTCCCGATGCCACCGCAACCTGCCCTATGGCACCGCAAACTGCTCTATACCACCCCAACCTGCCCTATGCCACCGCAAACTGCTCTATAACACCCCAACCTGCCCTATGCCACCGCAACCTGCCCTATACCACCGCAAACTGCCCTATACCACTCCAGCCTGCCTTATGCCACCGCAACCTGCCCTATGCCACCGCAAACTGCTCTATACCACCCCAACCTGCCCCATGCCACCGCAACCTGCTCTATGCCACCACACCCTGCCATTTATCACCCCAACCTGCCCTATGCCACCCGGCCTGCCATATACCACCGCAAACTGCCCTATACCACCCAAACCTGCTCTATACCACCCCAGCCTGCCCTATACAACCTCAACCTGCCCTATGCCACCCCAGCCTTCCCCATATCACCACAACCTGCCCTATATTACCCCAACCTGCCCTATATCGCCCCCAGCCGGCCCAATACCACCCTATACTTTAATTTACAGGGGTCATTTGGGGGTGTGCCTCGTGACCATGCGCTGCCTGCATGGCGCTGGGCAGGATAGAAAGGAGGGGGTGACACCATGTTTTGCCGCACCAGGTGACACCAACCCTAGTGACGCCACTGCCCCAGTGCACTCTCAGCTGCGAGTCGGAGCCGCACTTGAGTGACAGTGACACCCGTCGGCACATCAAGGGGCCGTGATCCGCAATGATCCCCTTCTCTCTGGCAAGGTAGCTGCGGCACTGATGATCTGATTAGTCTTGGCTCGGCTGTCTCACACAGCCCAGCAGAGCGAAGCTGCCTCCCCCGCCTCCTTTATGTCCACAAAGGGCGAGGGGACCCAACATGCAGTCCCGTGCTGATCTGAGGTACATTATGGGTCTGAAGGGGGGTCTGTATTGTAGGGGGGTTTCTGTATTGTAGGGGTGGTCTAAAATGTAGGGGGGTTCGGTATTGTAGGGGGGTCTGAAATGTAGGTGGGTTCTGTATTGTAGGGGGTCTGTATTGTAGGGGGGTCTGTAATGTAGGGAGGTTCTGTATTGTAGGGGGGTCTGTATTGTAGGGGGGTCTGTATTGTAGGGGGGTTTTGTATTGTAGGGGGTCTGTAATGTAGGGGGGTTCTTTATTGAAGGGGGTCTGAAATGTAGGGGGGTTCTGTATTGTAGGGGGGTCTGAAATGTAGGGGGGTTCTGTATTGTAGGGGGGTCTGAAATGTAGGGAGGGTTCTGTATTGTAGGGGGGTCTGTAATGTAGGGGGGTTCTGTATTGTAGGGGGGGTCTGAAATGTAGAGGGGTCTGAAATGTAGGGGGGTCTGTATTGTAGAGGGGTCTGTATTGTAGGGGGTCTGTATTGTAGGGGGGTTCTGTATTGTAGGGGGGTTCTGTATTGTAGGGGGGTCTGTATTGTAGAGGGGGTCTGTATTGTAGGGGGGTCTGTAATGTAGGGGGGTCTGTACTGTAGGGAGGGGGTCTGTACTGTAGGGAGGGGGTCTGTACTGTTGGGAGGGGGTCTGTAATGTAGGGGGGTCTGTAATGTAGGGGGGGTCTGTACTGTAGGGGGGTCTGTACTGTAGGGAGGGGGTCTGTACTGTAGGGAGGGGGTCTATACTGTAAGGGGTCTGTACTGTAGGGAGGGGATCTGTACTGTAGGGAGGTCTGTGTAACATGCAGGGGGTCCAGAACTGTTAGGGGGTGTCTGTGGGGGGCTGTGTAATGTAAAGGGGTCCAGAGGTGCGGTGCTATGTAATGTAAAGGGGTCCAGAGGTGCAGGGTGCTGTGTAATGTAAAGGGGTCCAGAGGTGCAGGGTGCTGTGTAATGTAAAGGGGCCCAGAGGTGCAGGGTGCTGTGTAATGTAAAGGGGTCCAGAGGTACAAGGTGCTGGAACCCCATCATTAACCGCCGCGACGAAGCGCCGCCGCCACCCCCCCCCCCCCCCCCGGGCTGCTCAGTCTAAAATGCCCGGGCCTATTTTTTGTCCCAGTCCGGGCCTGAATGTGTACACAAAATGTTAGCACTTCACATCTTTACCTTCCGCAGCATGGTAGCTATTCTATCCTTTATAAGCTTGTATTTATTGAAAACCCTTAAGCACCCTTTAAGTAGTCCATTGGGACAGTATATCATGGACCAGTGATCTGTATCAGTCTTTTATAGCTAAAAAGTCACCTCTGTTTGTGTGACCTTGTTTATTCACTTTCTGATTAATTGCAGATGTCATTGGATCAGTGAACCATTGTGAAGGTTGAGGTTTTTAAGTAGAACCATTTTTGTTTTGCTGAAGTTTTGTGGTTACTGCAGCAAGTACAAATACAATGCACAAATCAACATTTCTGTATACAGTAAAACCTTGGATTGCGAGCATAATTCGTTCCAGAAACATGCTTGTAATTCAAAGCACTTGTATATCAAATCAAATTTCCCCATAAGAAATCATGTAAACTCAAATTATTCGTTCCACAACCATTTATTCATAGGTCCTTCAGTTTATAGTCCATATAAAAAGATTATAGCAATGTGAAGAGCTTGTGTAACCATAAAATGTCCATCCACAATAGGAAGCCTCCCCAAGGGGATTAGAAGAAAAATCCAGCAGGAGCTCCAGAGTATAAAAGAGAAGAGAGGATACTCTAAGTGTAGCAATATTGTGCAAAATGTTGTACCTTCATTAAATGTAACCATATTGCTACAATTCGAGGCACCGCTCTTCTCTTTTATACTCAGTTGTGACATGACGCTACTTGTATTTCAAGACATCGCTTGTATATCAAGTAAAAATGTATTTAAACATTTTGCTTGTCTTGCAAAATGCTCTCAAACCAAGGTTTTACTGTAAATGTGCAATTATTCATGTTTTGTCGTGTGCAAAGTGCCTATGACATTCACTGCAAATCAGATCAGCAGAAAAAGCTTGTTTGGACATCAAAACTTTATACTGTAATTAAACAAACTGGATGGAATAATTTAAACATTTAGGTTTCTTAAAGTGGTTGTAAACCCACTTTTTCAACTTGCACCTACAGGTAAGCCTAGATTAAGGCTTACCTCTAGGTGCAAGAAATATCTCCTAAACCTACACGGTTTAGGAGATATTTACTAAAATGACAAGCGCCGCTATCTACGGCGCATGCGTGCCATAGACAACGGCGCATTTATGGGGTTAATCCCATTCACATACTCGGCTACTTCCCAGCAATCGCTGGGCGTAGCCGAGTGGGACGCCTCCCGCGCGCATGCGCAGAGTGACGTCTCCGCCGCTCCGGCCAATCACAGCGCCGGAGCGGCACTGTGATTGGCTGGTGCGGCGATACCCGGAAGTAACATTCCGGCTATCGCCGCAGTGATGTCTGTGGCTGGACAGAGGGACGAGGACGGCTTCGGGGGTCCCGATCTAAGGTAAGTGGAACATAATGAGCTATAATGCTAGTCATAATAGCTCATTATGCCTTTCTCTTGCAGGTGGGCCAAAAAAAAAAAAAAGTGGGTTTTCAACCACTTTAAGTTATGTTATACTGTACATAAGCCTGGTACACATTAGGAGAATTAGACGTGTGCGATCCGTTTCGTTCTGAATCGAAATTCAGGAGAATATTTCATTATTCGGAAATTCGGATGTATCCAAGTTATCAAATTTCAATAGTAATGAATTTAAATGAATCCAAAATAACGAATTGAAAATTTCAGATGAAATTCGAATTTGAATCATTTTCAAATCGAATTTGAATAATTTTCGAATAAAATTTGAATAGTTTTTCTAATAAAGTTTGAATACTTTGTGAATCAAATTTGAATTTCAAAATAAAATAAAATAGAATAGCAAAGGAATTGAATAGAAAATAATAGAAAAAAATAGAAAATAATAGAATAGAAAATAAAAGAATAGAAAATAATAGCATAAACAGAACAGATTCGAAAATAAAGGGATAGAAAAAAATAAAGGAATAGAATAGAAAATAAAAGACTAGAATAGAATAGAGTAAAGCAGAACAAAATAGAATAGAAAATAAATGAACAGAATAAAATAGAATAGAAAATAAAACAATAGAATAAAAAAAAATAGAATGGAATAAAAATGAAAGAGTATAACCATCTTTTAAATTTCAAATTTGAAATAGAATAAATTTGAATTAAATTAGACAAAAAGAATAGAATAGAATAGAAAATAATAAAATAGAAAAAAAAAAGAATAAAATAGATAGAATATAACCTTCTGAAATTCGAATTTCGAATAGAACAAATTTGAATTTGAATAGAATAGAAAATAAAAGATTAGAATAGAATATAAAAAAACACTAGAATAGAGTAAAATAGAAGGAATATAACCATCTTCCAGAATTCAAAATTCAAATGGAATAGAAAAGAATAGAATAGAAAAAAACTATACAATAGAATAGAAAGAATATAACAATATAACCATCTTCCGAAATTCGAATTTTGAATAGAATACATTTGAGAATGAATAGGATAGAAAATAATAGAATATAACAGAAGAAAAAAGAAAAGAATAGAATAGAATAGAATAAAAAAAACAATATAATGGAATTGAAAGAATATTACCATCTTTCAAAATTCGATTTTCTAATAGAATAAAATTCGATTTAGAATGGAATTTGTGTTTGGATTTATTTAGAATTTTCCAAATTCAGAAAATTTGAATCAATTCGAACTCAAATAAACAAAACTAATACTGAAAACAAATTAAAGGAATTTAACAAAATGAATTTATGTAAATAACGAAAAGGAACAAAACTATTTTTTTTTTTGCACATGTCTACTGAGAATATCGGACGATCGTCCAATTTTATTTTGCATACTAGTCTCTATATCAACAAAGAAGAGGTTACTAAAGTATGAAAATTCTCATACAACAGAATAACATTTGGAAGTGATGTAATGTATTGTAGGGTATTTGTATTGTATTTTCAGACAAAAACTGGACTGATTAAACTAAAATCGTTTAGTGTTTGTCCCTTCGTATAATTTCAGATGAAATGTGTAGTAACGATCAGATTATCGTACGATTGCTTCGAAAGCGGTATTTTTCGTACGATTTTCTGATGGCCTTTAATTACACAGTTAATTACGTAGTAAAAGTGAAACACCAGCCCAAGCTTTAATTTCTATTTTTAAGTAGAAAATGGAAGGGTTAGAACCGTTTGTTGCTGTCTGTGACCCCGTTGGATTGATTTACTTGTGAGGGGAAAATTGGGAAATAAAAGGTAAAGAGGAAGTAAACCCTCATTTTTTTATTTTAGTTTTAAAAACCTTGCAAGAGAAAGGCATAATGAGCTAGTATGCATAGCATACTAGCTCATTATGAATGACTTACCTTAGATCGATGCCCCCGAAGCACTCCTCTTTCCCCTCCACCGCTGCCGCCATCTTGCTTTCGAGTCCCTTTCTTGTATCGCCGCTTCGGCACTGTGACTGGCCGGAGCGGCGAGGACGTTACTCCCGGCATAATCCCGGCATGTCCCATTCAGAAAACCGGGACTCTCAGTGCGCCTGTGCCGTTGTCTATGGCGCGCATGCACCGTAGACATCAGTGCAGTGTTTTCTGCAAATATCTCCTTAACCATGTAGGTTAAGGAGATATTTCTAGCACCTACAGGTAAGCCTTAATCTAGACTGTAGGTGCAAGTTGTCAGAGGAGTGGGCTTACAACCACTTTAAGAGCTGTCACTGAAAAGGGAGTAGAAGGGGAATCTCCCACTGGGGACACCTGCCAAAGTTTGAACTTACTTTTGGAGATTTGCCCTGGCTTCCTATTGTGTCTACAGGACAGGTGATGGGGAGAACTCCTCCCAGTGGAGTCACTAACAGCAATAAAACTATTAACAGGATATTTATTTATTTTAGGCACTTATATAACGCCGTCAATTCACGCGCTTTACATATATTATACATTAACAGCAATCTCTGCCCTCAAGGAGCTTACAATCTAATGTCTAATGTAATGTTTAATTTTACTAACATGCTGGCAGAGGAACCGCCTGCGTGGGTTTGTATTTTTCAGTCCTGGTTTAGGCCTTTTCTGCCAAGCTGTGAGGATGGTGGGCCAGTTAAAGGCCAGAGGGTCCGACATGGTAAGCTTCTGGCTTATGTTGCCCCATGCCTGAAAATGCTTCGGCAGTGGCGAATGACGGCAGAGGAAATTAAGTCTCTTCCTAGGAAGGACCTGGAGAGGAGGGTTGTTGAATCTGCCTTGAAGGATTGCCCAGGCCCTGTTATGAGTGAGGGTCAGCATTTGCTCAATCTAGAGAGAATCCCTTTAAAGTTTTGGGATTTGGTCTGGCGCTTGTTCCATGGCAGACTGTATTTGAAGGGTAACCTGAAGCATCGCTCTGCGGAGAACGGTGGTTGTCCAAGAGTGGAGTGTGGTGGGGTGGAGGAGACAATGGACCATTTCTTGCTTAGGTGCCCCTTCAATTTATAAGTCTATAAGTGGGTGGGGCTCTGGGTAGCCCTTTCCTTTGGCACTTGAGTTATGAAGAGTGGTCGTACGGGGCCTTCCAGACACATTGGGATTTTGATTTTGAGACACTTTTTCTAGATAGTTTAGTAGTCGGTTTCTACACATGTAATGCATGGTGCCAGGTTTCCATTCAGAAAAAGTCCTTCCTGTCAAGTTTCTGGTGCACGACATTCTGGGTGAGGTTGGGAAGATTTGAGGGCTTGAGAATGACAGGTGGTGGCCGGGGGCCTGAACAAAGGCGTAGAGGAATGTCAGGTCTCCATAGCTGCTGTCTGTCAGTCTCTGTGTTTGCGGCTTTTCTTTCTGTCCTTTCACGTCCCCTAGATTTTTATATAAGATTGGATTTTTGAAAAAAGGCTCCATGCATGGGTTACTTGTGTAATCGTTCTTAGCCTGAGGGTGTGTTTAGGTGGAGGTTAGGGTTATGTTTAGTTGAATCGTGATAATAATAATAGGAAAATGTATCTTGGTTGGTATATTTAGTTTTCTTTATGTTTTTTCTTGCAATTTTCTGTTTATATGCTGATGTAAGCTATTTTTGTTTAGATATATTTTTATTTATTTTGTATATATGTAAATATGTTTTTATTATGTTTACAAAAATTTTAATAAACAACAAAAATTTACAATCTAATGACCCTAACTCACATTTATACACACACATACGGTACTGAGGCCAATTTAGACAGGAACCGATTAACCTACCAGCATGTCTTTGGAGTGTGGGAGGAAACCAGAGTACCCGGAGGAAACCCACGCAGACACAGGGTGAACATGCAAACATTAGGCAGGTATTGCCGTGATTGGATCTGAACTGATGACCCCAGTGCTGCTAGTCAGAAGTGATAACCACTTAGCCACTGTGCTGCCCCATTAGTTTGTAAAATAATCCAGTCTTTTTTTTTTTTTGTTCCAAGAAGGTTTATACCATTACTTTTTGCATGCAGTAAGGCACGCAACATCTTAAAGCTGATCTCCCGGCAAACTGATAAATACATAGATGAATTACATATGATGGAGCTGTCAACAGATTTGTATTACAAGTCCATCCAGTACTGAGAATTACACAGCCCTGCCTTACAGCACAGTCCTTGGAATGGTATATTGGATGGCACTGGGACCCTAGGTGGATTCTACTTGATACCAGTGATTTGTATTATCACAACATTTTACTACTATCAGATGCCACCATTGTTCATGCATCTTGACGTGGGAAAATTGTGGATGGGGGGGAATCAATAGATTCTTACTTTTTATATCTTTATCAGTAATTTAGTATTTAATCCTGTGTAATATAATTATGATTATTGCTATTATTATTATAGATTTGTTAATTTTTGTTATTCTTTTTTTTTTTGCTAGGATTTGTTTCAGGGCACTTTCCAAACCACAGAAAACTGGGAGAAATAGGTAAGTGACTCCAGTTCTAATGTCCTACCAAGGGAGGGTTCTGTAAGATGGGCAGTTGCCCCAGGCAAGTCTTGTTGGTGTCACTTATTGTAGGGTCTTATATGTTGAAGAAACTGTTTGTATTCAGAGGAGATCCTGTTGTATTTAATGTTTTGTATTTATATTCCTGTATTTGTTTGTATTCTGCCTGGAAAAATCTGAAAACCAAATGCGTATTTATAACGCTCAAATTTACATGGGCCCATAGCTGTCACATAAATATTTATAAGTGTGCACAGTGCTTGGAATGTAGAATATAGAATGTTCTAAATGGGGAGAAGAAATTGAATGTATACAATGCTTATGGTACACAGGAATATTGTAAAAATGAAAGGATTCATATGGTAATATTTTACCAAGAGCAAAGCCAGTTCCATTCCTGACAACCCTCTTACCTGAAATATCTACGGTACATTCCCAGCACCTGTATTTCTTTTTATTAGGGCTTAAAGAGCAAGATTTTATTTGTCATTAAAGCACAATTTCACCAAAAAAATGCTATTTCAGAATTGTGCAAATGTTGACAAGTTGAACCACTTCTTTTTTGTTTTTTTATACACTATATTACCAAAAGTATTGGGACACCTGCCTTTACACGCACTTGAACTTTAATGGCATCCCAGTCTTAGTCTGCAGGGTTCAATATTGAGTTGGCCCACCCTTGCAGTATTAACAGCTTCAACTCTTCTGGGAAGGCTGTCCACAAGGTTTAGGAGTGTGTCTATGGGAATGTTTGACCATTCTTCCAGAAGCGCATTTGTGAGGTCGGGTACCGTTGTAGATAAGATGGCCTGGCTTACAGTCGCCACTCTAATTTATCCCAAAGGTGTTCTATCAGATTGAGGTCAGGACTCTGTGTAGGCCAGTCAAGTTCCTCCACCCCAAACTTGCTCATCCGTGTCTTTATGGACCTTTTTGTGCACTGGTGTTCGGTCATGTTGGAACAGGAAGAGGCAATCCCCAAACTGTTCCCACAAAGTTGGAAGCAAAATGTCTTGGTATGCTGGCGCCTTAAGAGTTCCCTTCACTGGAACTAAAGGGACAAGCCCAACCCCTGAAAAACAACTCAACACCATAATCACCCCTCCACCTAATTATTTGAAGCTGTTATAGCTGCAAAGGGTGGGCCAACTCATTATTGAACCCTACGGACTAAGACTGGGGTGCCATTAAAGTTCATGTGCGTGTAAAGGCAGGTGTCCCAATACTTTTGGTAATATAGTGTACCTCTTGAGGATTTCAGTTGCAAGCTATCCTTCTCAGAGCTTTCAATTAAGTCAAATGATGGTGTCACACTTCATCATTGGAGTAAAGAAATGTCATCAGCGCACCAAGCATTCCTCAAAAGGGTCCAAAGCTTTATTTTCATGGTCACATAGTAAACATGCGGCCGTATGTTTACTGTGTGACCACAAAAATAAAGCTTTGGACCCTTTTGAGGAATCCTTGGTGTACTGATGACATTTCTTCACTTTGATTGTCTATGGTTTCCAGCCTATGGTTATTACAGCAGCCAACATTACTGAACAGCCAAGAGCGTGTGCGTGGGGAATATTGCATTTACACTTTATCGTTGCACTCTTCTTCATCTTCTCCACGCAGATTTGTACATTTGTACTATTAAAGTGTATGTAAACCCTAATATGAACTTCTCTTAATATCTGTTCGATAAGTGCATAAAAAAAATCTATTGATCCTGTCAGAAATCCAATGCTGTCATGTGTTTTGTGTATTCTGCAATGTTATCCTAATCTCCTGCCTACTGCGAGAGGGCAGCAAGTACAGGCTCGGCAACGTACATGTACATTTCTGGCTTGCTTCTGGGCTAAGGGAGAGCATGCGCGTGCCCGCTGCTGACCCGTGCTGTAATTGGACACAGCACGAGATCGGCAGCAGATTTCAGCCAATAATTTATTTTGAAACCTGCTGATTGGCTGTGTCCAATCATACACAGGTTTCTTTCTTTACAAGCACACAGAACTCTGTGTACAGTGAACAGCAATCTGGCTGTTTCTTCTCCCTGAAAAACATGGAGGAAAAAACAGCCAGATTAGTAAGTAACAGCAGCACACATTACACACAGTACACCCATTACAATTGTTAGGCATGAAGTTAACCCCTTGATTACCCGTAGATGTTAACCCCTTCCCAGCCAGTGTCATTAGTACAGTGTCAGTGTACAGTATTATAATTTATCACTGTATTAGTGTCACTAGCGACATCCAGGGCCGGCCCTACCATGGGACCCAATGGGCCCATGGTCCCAGGCGGCATTTACAGAGGGGCGGCAGCCGGCAGTGACAAGGCAGCATGAAGGGATACAGCCGCAGAGTTTCCATAGCGACCCGGCCCCTGCTCCAGGGGGGGGTGGTGCGGGCTCCCTCTCACATTAGATTCAATGTCAATGCGTCTGTGTGGGCGGCAGGCATCACCTCGGATACCAGACTGTGACAGGCAGACCACTGCCCTCCCCTTCACACAGGTGAGATGGGGCTGCTTAATGGAGGAGGCGGGTCATGTACTGCGTGGAATGACAGGCGTGGAATGACAGGCAGTACTGCGGTGAATGTTCTGCCTTCCTGGTTCACAGACCCGCCTTCTCCACACTGCCTCCGAACTCTGTGTCCTCCCTGTTTCTGCTCCTCTGGCTCAGAAACAGTTTGGTCCTACCCCCTCCCCCCTTGTCTCCTCCCCTCACCTCTCCATTCAAATCAGACGCCGCTTGTGTCTTTTCGCCTCCCTCTTCGCTTACAACCGCCTCTCCCACACCTGTCCTCAGTCATGGCGGGGCCCGCTGGGGGATTAACATGCTCTCTAGCTGGAGCTAAAGAAGTGTGACTAGGTAAGAGTGGAGTGGGGGCGGGCGGAACTGGGAATGTTAGAACATTCTGCAGTGCGGGACACAGGGCTGGTTGATCTTCTACACACTGAGGGAGACTGAAACTTCTCCTGACTCCCCCTGTACTGGGAACATCCTATATTTGGGGTTGTGACAGAAGCCAGCATGGGGGAGGGGTGAGTCCTGGACATGCTGGGTCTTATAGTGTACAGGCAGTAGGGGGCCCCCTGTGTTCATTCAGAGACCTAAAACCAAAGCCCCCCCAACAGGGCTAATAAAAAAAATATGGTAAAAAAAAAACACTGACACCATCCACTGCCCCACTGACACCGTCCACTGCCCCACTGACATCGTCCACTGTCCCACTGACACCGTCCACTGCCCCACTGACACCGTCCACTGCCCCACTGACACCGTCCACTGCCCCACTGACACCGTCCACTGCCCCACTGACACCGTCCACTGCCTTACTGACGCCATCCACTGCCCCACTGACACTGTCCACTGCCCCACTGACACCGTCCTCTGCCCCACTGACACCGTCTACCGACACTGTCCACTGCCCCACTGACACCATCCACTGACACCGTCCACTGCCCCACTGACACCATCCACTGACACCATCCACTGACACCGTCCACTGCCCCACTGACACCATCCACTGACACTGTCCACTGCCCCACTGACACCGTCCACTGCCCCACTGACACCATCCACTGACACTGTCCACTGCCCCACTGCCCCACTGACACCGTCCACTGCCCCACTGACACCGTCCACTGCCCCACTGACACCGTCCACTGACACCGTCCACTGCCCCACTGACACCGTCCACTGCCCCACTGACACCATCCACTGACACCGTCCACTGCCCCACTGACACCGTCCACTGCCCCACTGACACCATCCACTGACACCGTCCACTGCCCCACTCTGCATTTTTTATTTTTTTGCGCTATAAACAAGAAAAAAACGAACATTTTGAAAAAAATAAGTATTTTTTACTTTTTGCTATAATAAATATCCCCCAAAAAACTGTCTTCATCAGTTTAGGCCAATATGTATTCTTGGTTAAAAAATAAATAAAAAATAAAACGCAATAAGCGTGTATTGATTGGTTTGCGCAATAGCGTCCACAAAATAGGGAATAGATTTTGGTGGGCGGGATTATTTTTTTTGGGGGGTGGGGGGCAGCATTTCATTCTTGGGCCCAGGCAGCACAATGTCTTGGGCCGGCCCTGGCGACATCAGTGGCAGTTAGTTACCCTCCCAGCCAGTGTCTGTTAGCGCCAGATTGCCCGCTACACTATCACTTTCACACTATAAGTTGCTGATCACTGCCATTACAGTATAGTGTCTATAGCTGCATAAATTCCAGTATATATACCATAGAAATAGTAACTGATGTAGAGTAAAGGAGGTTTATAACGCTCTCTAGGCACGTAGCAAGGGCTAAAATGCTGCAGTATTATGTGTAATGATGATGCTGCCTAACCGCAATCTGTTCATAAAGGAATTTTCTGTTACATATTGTATTGTCTGCCCCAGCTGATCAAAAGGGTGATCAATCACAAAAATGAAAGAAACAAGAAAAGAAAGGGTAGAGGAGCACAATCCTGAGAGCTGAACCACAGGAATAGTGATATAGGGAAATTCTGTTCCTGTTTCAGGGGACACATGTAAACCTTGCTTGCAAAAACATCCTAAAGAGTAACTGGTCTTCCACTTCTACATTGTAAACTGGCCCCTGATATTTACTGTACAGCAGGCAGCTCCAGGTGTTTGCTCACGTGTTCAGTTTATTTCAAGAGCACCAATAAAACATACAGCACTCTCTTATTTAAGTTTAACCAGAATTTTCATGATTGCACTCTGACATGCCTCTTTCCACCTTCCTAACTGGTCCATAAAGCCACCCAGACCACAACCATGCAAGCGTAGTTACGTTTTTTTGTAGTGGACTACCCCATATTTTGGAATCTGGAAATAAATGATACATGCTGGTAAGGAAATTGCTATATGGACCAGTGGACAGTTTACTATTTTGTAGCCAAAGGCTTGTTTTAACCTCTCCCCTGCAATATGAAGAGTAAAATCCAAGACGTTTGAACATTTAAAATTTTGCTATGATTAAAATCTTTAGTTCAATGAAACGGTAGGTTGCTCTGCTTGAGCTCAAACAACATATCACCAAATGTGACAGGTCTGGATGTTTGGAATTCAAGTTGATCTTCACGTTTATGCCAGGATTAATAGAAGTAATCATAGGATGAATGTACTGATGAGCAGATCAAGTTCTCATGGACTTTATTTTCCATCATTCATGTTCAATATCTAAGCAGGTTTCAGCTCTCTTGAGTTTTATGCTATTCAATTGTACTTTTTTTAGTTAGCCAAAGGTATGCTTTCTAGTCAGATCAAGAAGTTCAAAGAGAATATATCTCCTGAAAGCTTGTCTAGAATAATGTCCAGTTAGCAGAACTTATAGTTCAGTACTCAACTTTTCCCTTTTAACTACTTCCCACCCGGCCACTGTACATATACAGCCGGATGGGTGCTCTCTCCTTCTGAATGGACGTTCCTGAACGTCCTTCAGAAGGAGGGGGATTGCGCGCGCGTGCGCGCCGCCGGCGCCGCGCGCGCCCGCCGCGTTACCAAGGACCCGGTGCGCGTGCCCGGCGGCCGCGATTGCCTTCGGGCACCCGCGATTCCCCGGGAACCAAGCAGGAAAGTGGATCTGTGTGTGTAAACACACAGATCCACGTCCTGTGAGGGAGAGGAGGCTGATGGTGTGTCCCTTGTACATAGGGACAACCATCGGTCACCTCCCCCAGTCAGTCCCCTCCCCCCACAGTAAGAACACATTGAGGGAACATATTTAACCCCTTCCCGCCCCCTAGTGGTTAACCCCTTCCCTGCCAGTCACATTTATACAGTAATCAATGCATTTTTATAGCAGGGATCGCTGTATAAATGTAAATGGTACCAAAAATGTGTCAAAAGTATCCGATGTGTCCGCCACAATATCGCAGTCACAATAAAAATCGCAGATCGCCGCCATTACTAATAAAAAAAAAAAAAAAAATTAAAAATGCTATAAAACTATCCCCTATTTTGTAGACGCTATAACTTTTGCGCAAACCAATCAATACGCGCTTATTGCGATTTTTTTTTATACCAAAAATATGTAGAAGAATACGTATCGGCCTAAACTGAGGAAAATTTTAATTGAAAAAAAAAATGGGTATTTATTATAGCAAAAAGTAAAAAATATTGTGTTTTTTTCCAAACTGGACGCTCTTCTTTTGTTTATAGCGCAAAAAATAAAAACCGCAGAGGTGATCAAATACCACCAAAAGAAAGTTCTATTTGTGGGAAAAAAAGGACGCAAATTTTGTTTGGGAGCCACGTCGCACGACCGCGCAATTGTCATTCAAAGTGTGACTGCGCTGAAGGCTGAAAAATGGCTTGGGCAGGAAGGGGGTTTTAGTGCCCAGTAGGGAGGTGGACAGGACGATTGTTTCTTTCTACTGCATTACAAGCAACTAAGGACTAAAGTGGTGATTTGGTTGATGATCAGAGTGTGCAAATTGGAGAACATGCAAACTGTTGCCTGTGTCTTATGCTCTGGGGCAGGTAGTTCCACACTGTTTATTTTGGTGCTTTGGATTTGATGCTAAGAAGAAGTAAGAAGTAAAAGAACCATCACCACCCAAAGTTCATAAAGTTCATAGTTATCCTATACCAGTGATGGCGAACCTTGGCACCCCAGATGTTTTGGAACTACATTTCCCATGATGCTCTATTACACTGCAGAGTGCATGAGCATCATGGGAAATGTAGTTCCAAAACATCTTTGGTGCCAAGGTTGGCCATCACTATCCTATACCATAAAGCATTCCCTAACACGTAAAGTGAACCTTTTGTCCCACGCATATAAACATTGTGGTACCTTTAACATCTGCTTCACTGCCTATTTCAAACATGTTCATTTTTTACTCTGAATGTGCAGAGACTAATCAGCACTGTTATCAAATTGCAAATGTTGACTTTTTGCAAAAGTTGATAGTTCTTTGGAGCTCAGTTGCATAAAGTTTTCTGTAAACGGATAATGCACCAATTACGGTAGTTGTTTATGACCTGATTACAACAAATGTGTTCATTATTTTGTAATGCATTGGGTTTCTTTAACTACCAGAATACTAGCTTGTATATAGCCCCTCATTACCAGGCTGTTTTTCATTTGCAGTGCTTTGTATGTCCATGTGCGGACATACTACACTTTACCAAATGTATATTTTATAATTTTTTGAGGCAGATAGCACTTTCTTTTGTTTGTATTTGATAACCATTGTTTTGTTTTTTACTTTATTAGGAAAACATTCCAGAAATTATGAAAAAATACTGATGTGTCACATTCTCAAGGACATAAAATGCCCCCAAAACTGATTAGTTTAGGGCATAGAATGCAGAAGCACTCCCCCAGGCCAGCCCCCTATGTTGTGCATGGCCCACTGACCACCTCCTCCCAGCCCCTTACTGTACACAGCCTGGGCACAAGGCATACAAAAGAGCTCACCCTCCCCACACGGCACAAAGCTGAGGCCGAATTCCCTTTAAAACAAAGCCTCAACCTGCACAGTATGTAGCTGGCTGTTATGTTGCAGTTCTGACCTAGGAAATTTCCAGATAAGAACAAAAGTTCAGCTGCAGTGGCCAGCTACACACTTTGCAGATCAAGGCTGTGTCTGTAAGAGAATTCGATCTCTGCTATGTGCTATGCGGGGAGGCCTGTGCCCAGGCTGTGTGCAGTGTGGGGATAGGAGGAGGGGCTCTGCTGAGTGCCCTGCCAGCAGTGACCCCTATTCTCTGCCCTGCTGACCCTTGTCCTCTGCCCTGATGACCCCTGTACACTGCCCTGTTGACCCCTGTACACTGCCCTGCTGACCCCTTTTCTCTGCTCTGCTGACCCCTGTCCTCTGCCCTGCGGACCCCTGTACACTGCCCTACTGACTTCTGTACACTGCCCTACTGACTTCTGTACACTGCCCTGCTGACCCATTTTCTCTGCTCTGCTCCCTGTCCTCTGCCCTGCTGACCCATTTCTCTGCCCTGCTGACCCCTGTCCTCTGCCCTTTTGACTCCTATTCACTGCCCTGCTGACCCATTTTCTCTGCTCTGCTGACCCCTGTCCTCTGCCCTGCTGACCCCTGTACACTGCCCTACTGACTTCTGTACACTGCCCTGCTGACCCATTTTCTCTGCTTTGCTAACCCCTGTCCTCTGTCCTGCTGACCCGTTTTCTCTGCCCTACTGACCCTGTCCTCTGCTATGTTGGGCCCTGTACACTGCCCTGCTGAGCCCTTTTCTCTGCTCTGCTGACCCCTGTCCTCTGCCCTGCTGACCCCTGTAGACTGCCCTACTGATTTCTGTACACTGCCCTGCTGACCCATTTTCTCTGCTCTGCTCCCTGTCCTCTGCCCTGCTGACCCATTTTCTCTGCCCTGCTGACCCCTGTCCTCTGCCCTTTTGACCACTATTCACTGCCCTGCTGACTCATTTTCTCTGCTCTGCTAACCCCTGTCCTCTGCCCTGCTGACCCCTGTACACTGCCCTACTGACCTCTGTACATTGCCCTGCTGACCCATTTTCTCTGCTCTGCTAACCCCTGTCCTCTGCCCTGCTGACCCCTTTTCTCTGCCCTACTGACCCCATCCTCTGCTCTGTTGACCCCTGTACACTGCCCTGCTGACCCCTTTTCTCTGCTTTTCTAACCCCTGTCTTCTGCCCTGCTTACCCCTTTTGTCTGCCCTGCTGACCCATGTACATTGCCCTGCTGCCCCTTTTCCTCTGCCCTGCTGACCTCTGTCCTCTGCACTGCTGACCTCCTGTACACTGCCCTACTGACTCCTGTACACTGTCCTGCTGACCTTCCATCCTTTGCCCCCTGCAATTTTTTAATGCAACCCTACATCAGACAGGCTACATCAGGCCCTGTGCAGCAGTCACAGTGTAGGGGCCAGGGCTACTCAATCCACAAAGCAGCTTGCAGGTTTCAGTGGTCAGGAGTTAGCACCCCCATATGTTGGTGGTTAATGGTGTGTGACACCTTAAATGCTGGTGAGTGGTGAGTGATCAATAACATTGGTGGTCAGTGCCACTGTTTATGCTCCATATGTGCTCTGCGCCCCCCCCCTTTGTGCTCAGAAGTGGTCAGTGTGCCCCTCTTTCATGGTCAGTGGGAGCATGTTCACTTACAGAATCTCAGGAGATGCTGGCAGAGAAGAAAGGGAGAGGATCAGTGGCAGAGGAGGAAGAGGCAAGCTCTCCAAAGTAAACAGCAGTAATGTTTACATTTGTGATCACTGTGATTGGTCATCACAACAATCACAAGGCCTCTTGAATTGCCTTATTGTCATTTATCTGTGATGTGACCTGACAATGGTACAGTTGAAGCGCAGACATTTAAGAGGCACACTTGACGCCTGTGCTTTGTTTCTGCAGTGCCGATTATAAAATGCAATCCAAAAATAGACATCCACTTCCCTGATGTTTTTTTACAATATGGCTAGAACCAGTAAGGCCTAACCATTGCCTAAATAAGGTCTGGACACTCTAAATCACAACTCTAACCTTGCCTGTTTCTGTCCCATCTGCTTCTGTCTATGATGCTTGGTGGAAAACTTTGCAATTCATAAATTTTCTTCTATTTCTCATTGTGCACCTCTAAACTTTCTTTGAAGGTCATTTGCAGCAAGCACACTTTCTCTGTGTTTGACACCCAGTCTACTACAAGACCTACTGGCCATCATAGACACAACCCCTGTGCTTTAGGGCAGCCGTCCCCATCCTTTTTGGCACCAGGGACCTGTATCACGGCAGCCACCAATTTTCCCAAGGACTAGGGGGCGGGGGTGGTTAGAGGAGGGGATATTCAGGGAGTCTGACCTCAGCCCCCCTTTACAGCACAGCACCCCCCCTTTATATCAATGTCCTCAATACCCCTTTACATCACAGCCCCCTTAACATTACAGTGCCCCTAGCAATCACAGCCTCCTCAATCACAGTGCCCCTGCAGCCTGCCCACCCCCCTTTCCTCTCTAATATCATACTTCTCCATACTAATGTCTGCCTCCCCTGCACAGGACCCCTACCTTTGGCAGGGCAGAGGCTGTGATCAGTCCGTGTGTCCTCTCCCGGCTCCCCCGCCCACCTGACAATGTCATCCTATCAGCAGGGCAGGGGGCGGGAGGAGCTCTCTATTCCGATCTGCAGCTCCTCCCACTCCCTGCCGTGCTGATTGGATGACATTGTCGGCCAGATGGGCAGAGGAGCTAAGAGAGAACACAAAGGCATGGCCGCACAGCAGTCGATGAGTGGCAACCGTGGTCTGTGATAGCTCTATGCGAACCGCAGTCTGGGCTATGGGGAAGCAAAAATGGAACCAGAGACAGGAATAATACCCAATGAGGATGAAGCAAACAAGGAGGAAATATCCAATGACCTTCTGTGGTTCTGTAAGGGAATATACAGACCAGGACTTTTTTTCAGCGGAAACATTTTTGTGTGGGGGTCTATTGTTGCTGGTGGGGGGTCAGTCATTGCTGCAGGGTCAATTGTTGCTGGGAAGGATCAACTGTTGAGGGAGAGGTCTATTGTTACTATTGTTACTGGCTGCTGGAGAGTCTATTGATGCTGACTGCTGGGAGATCTGTTGCTGCTTCTAGGGGGGTATTTTGCTGCGGGTGTCCATTGTTGCTGGGGGGTTCTTATGTTGTGTGACAATCTATCATCTCTGGAGGGGGGCCATGTTGGCAGAGTGGAGTATATCAAATTCCATAAAAACTACTTAGTAGCACAAAATGATACTTGGTTCTGTATTGGGAGGTAAGTAGGGAGTTGACCCAAGAGACGGTGCTCAGAGGTGGATAAGGGGCTGAGACGAAGGGTGATTTAGGTAGTTCCTGCACCTATTCTCTGGAAAAAAATCACTGATATAGACTCATATACACTATATGGTCAAAAGTATTGGGACACCTGCCTTTACACGCACGTGAACTTTAATAGCATCCCAGTGTTAGTCCGTAGGGTTCAATATTGAGTTGGCCCACCCTTTGCAGCTATAACAGTTTCAACTCTTCTGGGAAGGCTGTCCACAAGGTTAAGGAGTGTGTCTATGGGAATGTTTGACTATTCTTCCAAAAGCGCATTTGTGAGGTCAGGCACTGATGTTGGACAAGAAGGCCTGGCTCGCAGTCTCCGCTCTAATTCATCCGAAAGGTGTTCTATGTGGTTGAGGTCGGGACTCTTTGGAGGCCAGTCAAGTTCCTCCACCCCAAACTCGCTCATCCATGTCTTTATGGACCTTGCTTTGTGCACTGGTGAGCAGTCATGTTGGAACAGGAAGGGTCCATCCACAAACTGTAAGGTGAACTTGCACTGGACCCCCTCACTATCCCCCCACTGGTCCCGGTAACCTGGAGTAAGGTGATCCCCAGCACTGACAGCTCGTACCACCGCTGAACCGGTCCCGGGATTTAAAATCCCTGCGGCTTTCTCTCTTCTTCGCCCATAGTGACAGGTGCCGACCAATTAGAATGCTCCTAAACATACCATCTGAAGAGATACATTTTGGAGATTAAGCTGCGGGGGATTTCTAAGCCCTGGACCGGTGAGGCGGTGACCCCATGTCTCCTAGCAAGGGATCGCCGTGCTCCAGGTCAGCAGGACTGGGGGTTGGGGGATCAAGAGGGCGTCCTGTGTAAGTTCACCTTACAGATTTTTCTGTAAAGGTCAACTTAACCTTTAAGGGGATTCACCCTCTCTATTTGTCCTGTTTACCATTATCACTGAAAGTGAAAATAAAGAAAATCCCAAATTTTGGGTTGCCCCCAAAAAAGTGATAGAAAGGAAATCTTCCAATGGGGACACTAGTTCGGGTGACCTGGGGTGACGGACCCCAATTAATTCCTTTAATTTGCAGGGATTTCTCCTCACTTCCACTTCCTGTTTGGCTATGGGACAGGAAGTGAAGGGCAATCTCCGTAATAAAAAGTTTTGCCTATAGTTCTACTTTAAATACCTTTACCATGCGTGCCTTACCTGTACCCCCTCTACCAACCAAGACCTAAGACAATGAGACAACAGGTCTTGTGCCAAAACATAGATACTAGCTTTAGAATGTGTTGATCCATGTGTTGATACATGGCAACAGCTCCTCATAAAAGGTTTATTTTTTTCTAGTACACAACATTGAGAATTTATGTACTTCACACTTTATCTAACTGATCACATACGACATGTTAATTAAACTTAACTTTGGCCTGATTGCATCTTCCACCTTCTGCCATTCTCTTTACTTCACATGAATACAGTGGACTGACAAGCGCACCATAAAGAACGCTAACCATGTCTCAGGGTTAGGAAATGATTCTTTTATCTGTCTTCACTGTCATTGCATTGCAGTTCCTTTGGATTCTATTAGCCTTTCATTCCATTATCCCCGGAGACAAAAAAACGAACTACAAAATATATAAATAAAGCAGGAGTGAAGAAATTATAGCATTTATGATCTAGGCTGATGTCTACTTATATTCAACCCTTTCATTCTGCGCGCTTTGAGAAGGCAAGCCGACGCCACCATATATTACTGTAGACGCTTACCGCCGCTGTGAATAAAATTTCTAACTAGATCCTGACAAATCAAATCATTTTAATGAACCGCGGCAAACAGTCCGTGTTGAAACAGCTGTATGCACAATATGCAAATGCTGTTTATGAGCTCCTTACACTGAAAAGTAAACAGTCTTCACATGAAGTTTTTTATGATTCATGGCTTCGAATAAAATGGAATTATTCTGGGCAAATATGCTAAAAATGGCGTCCGTGTGAATTTTTCAATGTCTCTATAAGGGAAAATGTTAAACATATGCAGAAATGTGGAGTTGGTAAGCAGATAATGGGCTTGACAAATGAGTCTTAACAATATCCAGTGTTTGCCACGCTTTTGGACGGAAACCCACCTGAGGTCTAAATGGAATGAAGAGGAAGGTCAAAGAATTTGAATGAAGGATGAACAAAGACTGTACTCTAGAGGATCCTGTGTATAATAAAAAAATATGACAGAGGATGATTAATTGTATTTAAGAGTCAGATCGTTTCCAGAGAGTAGCAGTGTGCTATGAAAAAAGGAGTTTCTAACCTTCTTTCCATGTAATTAAATGAGCAGCATTAAAGTCTGGGTTAAGGTTTTCCAGGAAACCCCCAACCCCAGAATGCATAATACAAAAAAAATAATTCTTATTTGCATGGGCTGTGTTTAAATCTTGCCAGTCTGGTGGACGTGCAGAAATTAACTCTGGAAGAGCATTTCAAATAGTCTCTAAATGGCACACGGGGTTGGGACAAGGAGAGGGCAGTCACTCTGGGCACAGAGCTGTCTTGCTAAGGGGGCCTCAAGGGCCGGGACAAGGGGTAGGCAGGAGGAGCGGCTGCCCTAGGTACTGTGGTATTAGGTGAGGTGTAGGGAACACCACAAGGAGATTGGGGGGGATTTGTGTTGGAGGGGGTGCTAAGAGTGGTGATTTAGTGGGGTTTGTGTTAGGAGGGGGGGTGGGAGGCAGATTTGTGGTAGGAGGGGGGATTTGGGGGGGAAATTGTGCTAGGAAGGAAGGGATTTGTAGTGTGGGGGGAGATGTGCACTTGGAAGAAACATTTTAGGGGTAGAGATTTTATGCTAGGAGGGGTGAATTTTTTATTTTTTTTTGGGGGAGGGAGCATTTGAGCTTGGGAATTGGAGAGATGAGGGGGCAAAGACTTTTGCTGAGAGAGGGGATTTCATCAAGGGGACAGGTTTGTATTGAGAAGAGGGGGAATTTATGCTTATGGGGTAAGCATGCAGATTAGAGCTGTGTTTTTGTGGGGGGGGGAGTTTTGCTGACACACAATGCTCAGACATTTTGGGGGGTGGTGCAGCTTGGCATGTTTGCCCTGGACTCTAGTTGACCTTGTCCCAGCAGTGTGGGCATCACATGGTAATCCACCCTCTCCACACCACACATACTGTACACTCTAGATCAGTGGCTGGCAACCGGTGGGCCATTGCTTGATAGCTACTGCTGTCTATGCTCCAACACTCCCTATTCTCCGCGCATGCTCACCAAACTCACAGCTTTTAGAAAGCGAGAGATTAGCCACACATGCACAGTGCACACTCCAGGCCAACCATGGGCAGCTCAAGCAAGGGGGGTGGAGAAAAGCGGTATTCCCATTCTATGTCATGCAGTAGCAGCAAGAGAGGAGAGTACAGGTCCACATCCTCGCCCTGGGTGTTAGATGAATCTGTCTATACAAGCACATACTAGACATGTGCACACTGAAATATTTCGTTTCGGAATTTCGTTTTCGTCCGAAAAATAAATTTATTTAGTTACTCCCGAAATTCGTTTTTACTTATTTCGTTTTTCGTTAGAAATTGCATTCGTCCGAAAATCTGAATTAATTAATGTCGAATCTGTCATTGAAGGCTTATGGTGTCTGTCGAATGTTCAAAGAAGATTCGACGGAGCAGTGAAACTGTACGACGCTGCAATCATACATTTCCGGTCGAATGTTCCGCCCACAAGCTATAGAAGAATTCTAATGTTGTATGACTAGTAATAATTATATTTATTCATTACTATTACTAGTCAACCAACATTAGAATTCTTCTATAGCCTATGGGCGGATGCATTTGACCGGAAATGTACGATTGCAGCGTCGTACAGTTTTGCTGCACCGTCGAATCTTCTAACTTTCGATGCTTTGTCGAATCTTCGTCATTCTAGCAATTTTACTGCTCCTCCTCTTTGGTTACAATCAGCCAATAACATTCATCATCAACTTTATTTTTATTTTACTTCCCCCACCCAATTCCAGCAGTGATCTTTTCTCTCTATGTCGAATCTTTTCTCTCTATAATAACAAATCTTTTCTCTCCTATGTCGAATCTTTTCTCTCCTATGTCGAATCTTTTCTCTCCTATGTCGAATCTTTTCTCTCCTATGTCGAATCTTTTCTCTCTATAATAACAAATCTTTTCTCTCCTATGTCGAATCTTTTCTCTCTATAATAACAAATCTTTTCTCTCCTATGTCGAATCTTTTCTCTCTATAATAACAAATCTTTTCTCTCCTATGTCGAATCTTTTCTCTCCTATGTCGAATCTTTTCTCTCCTATGTCGAATCTTTTCTCTCTATAATAACAAATCTTTTCTCTCCTATGTCGAATCTTTTCTCTCTATAATAACAAATCTTTTCTCTCCTATGTCGAATCTTTTCTCTCTATAATAACAAATCTTTTCTCTCCTATGTCGAATCTTTTCTCTCCTATGTCGAATCTTTTCTCTCCTATGTCGAATATTTTCTCTCTATAATGTCAAATCTTTTCTCTCCTATGTCGAATCTTTCTCTCCTATGTCGAATCTTTTCTCTCTATAATGTTGAATCTTTTCTCTCCTATGTAGAATAATCTTGGACTAATAGAGTTAAGGTTAGGCACATTCAACCACAGGTTCGATAGACACAGATTGTTATTGTCAGCGTCACGTCGAATCTCCTATCTATATCGAACTGTTGTAGCAACGAAAACGAAAATAAAGCATTTGTTTATGTCGGATCTTTCGGTTTTCGGATTCTGTGCTTTCGTTTTCGTTTGTTAAAACGATAACGAAAATAGCTGAAATTCGGACGAAAATGCATTCGGACGAAAACGAATGCACATGCACGTGTTTAATCTCTTTAATACCTTTTGATCTGCTAGCAATCCAGTGTGCCCCTAACATCCTGTTTGAGCTGACAACACAGTGCCTTTACTGCAATATAATCCCACCCAGCATTGTCAGCCCTGCCTGCTAGACAACAGAACTCCACCTATCCCCTGCTCTTCTTCTGTCTCAGTTCACATGCATGCATTTTTTTTTCTCTGCTGCTGCCTTGACTGCAAGAACCTGCCTACACACAATGCATAGGGAAAGGGCTTTTAGGAGATGTAGTTCTGGGGTTGTGCCCACGACTACAGAATCTAAGCTCACAGGGAAGCTATAAAGCTGCCTGATCACATCTACATCTAAATGATAGATGAGAAGTGGTGGCCTCTCCATTAGGGGTGCAGGGGCGACACCCCCTAATCCATGCTCCCGGCCCCTAATCTACATGCAAGGCGCCAGACGCATGAATTTCAACGTTTCTCTTTGTTTTTTTAAGCACATGATTAGAGTTTGAGGCTCTAATTGGCTTCAAAAAGGGTGGACTCAGGGCGTAGAGCACTGCACCCCAAGCCCACCTAGTTGTGTGACATTAGCGAATATATATTTACTAATGTCTTCCTGCTTCTCCTCCCGGCCAATCAGGAAGTGGGTCCTGAGACCCGATTGGCCAGGAGTTCTAAGACCCAAATGGCCACAAGTCCTAAGTCCTGATTGGCTGGGAGGAGAAGCGACCGCCGGGACGTGGGAGGAGATGCGGTGGGGAAGCCGCTGAAGCCCGGGACCTGGATGGGTTAAGTGCGGAGCTGGTGAGGGGCCTGACGGGCAAACGATCGATCGAGCGATGGGGGGATGCAGTGATCGATTGAGTGACGGGGCACCCTATTGTTGGCAATGAAACCATTCTAAACTGACTTTGCGTTGCCGCACCAATTTGAAAAAAAAGTTCCTGCACTATTTTTTGCCATTTCAGGTGTGACTTGCATAGACATCTGTGCATGCAGTTGCACAGATGTCAGACAAGTCACACCTGGAATCGCACTGACCTGCTGCTTTGTACTTCAAGTAAAGTAGCACGATTTCAAAGTTGCATTCAGTGTGAACCACGGCTTAGGGATATTAAGTAATCTTAAACAAACAAAAAATGTCCGCAAAAGTGTAGCACATAGGGGTTTGTGCATAGGTCAGGTAGGTCCCATGTCACCTCCCTTGTCACCTCCTCCCACGCTCGCCTCCAGGACTTCTCCAGAGCTTCTTCCATCTTTTGGAACTCCCTACCCCAATCTGTCCGACTGTCCCCTAATCTATCCATCTTTAGATGATCCCTGAAAACCCTTTTCTTTAAAGAAGCCTATCCTGCTTCTAACACTGTTTTACTCCCTCCATCAGCTCATCCCTCACAGCTATTAACATTTGTATCAACTGACCCTCCCTTTTAGATTGTAAGCTCTAATGAGCAGGGCCCTTTGATTCCTCTTCTACCAAATTGTAATGTAACTATAATGGCTGCCTTCATTTTGTTAAGCGCTGCGCAAACTGTTGGCGCTATATAAATCCTGTATAATAATAATAATATAACAGTTTGCCACACTAAACATGTTTGAGCATATTGGAAAATGATCCTATGTTTGTGGGTTGCTTTAGGCTATATATAGACCATCCAGTTATATTTTTCGCCCTTGCTGATTATTATATTAGGATATGATCTATTACCTCTGAACACACAAAGCTGCAACTAACTAGCACATCCATTAATTTATATAATCTTCAGTGTCTGCTTAATTACATTTATTAGACCCATAGCTAGCTGAAGCTCCAAAATAAATTTTAGAAGTTGCTGAGGCTTTGAAGTAGATCTAAATTCAATCATAAATCTCATAGTTAACATGTTAACGGGAATTGATAAGTTGTTTTCAACCTTGTAGCGGAGCTCCACCCACAAGGGAAGCTCCACATGTCTGTCCCCCCCCCCTCCACTGCCACATTTGGCAACTGTTGGAGTGGAGAGGGAAGCGGGTATCTGGTTTTGACAGTTCGACCCCCTACTCCTTCCCCCCCGCAGCAGGCCCATTGCCCATTCACAAAGCCCAGCATGATTCGCGCATGCACAGTAGGAAACTGGCAGTGAAGCCGCAAGGCTTTACTGCCGGTTTCCCTTAGAAGAGATGAAGGCGCCAAGACTTGACCCCGCTTGATGCCTGGACAGGTAAGTGCCCTAACAGTAAAAGTCAGCAGCTACAGTGTTTGTAGCTGTTGACTTTATTATTATTATTTTTTTGGGGGGTACTCCTCTTTAAATTAGTGGCTTTCATTAGAAGAATTCCCCATGATCCTGCCGTTAAGGTCTTTGTTCAGGTACTTTCTATTATGACAATTGTCTCTCCTAATTGTGTTCCTGCGTTGTCACCCTGTCACATGTGGCCACATACATTACACAAACATGGTCCGTGTCACTATTAGTCAACCAGTTCAGAGAAATTATGTTCACCTGGTGCTGTATGTTGACAGGAAGTTATAAAATTTAGCAAACAGGTATTTTTTTTCCTTCATTGATGTGCGCTGATGAGGCTGCACTGAAGGACACTGATAGGCTGCACTGATAGGCACTGTTAGGCAGCACTGATAAGGCAGCACTGATAAGTGGCACTGAAGATGCGTCACTGATGAGGCAGCACTGGTGAGCACTGATGAGGCTGCACTGATAGGCGGCACTGAATGGCACTGATAGGTTCCACTGATAGGTGGCACAGATGGGCACTGATAGGTGGCACTGATGGGCACTGATAGGCACTGGTAGGTAAAACTGATAGGCCAGCACTGATAGGTAGCACTGATGATAAGGTACTGATGGGCACTGATTGGCAGCACTGATGGGCACTGATAGGTGGCACTGGTGGCCATTAATAGGTGGCACTGGTGGGCACTGCTTAGCAGAAGTGTGTCTGGAGTGTGTGGGACCGATGTTCCGTTTACTCCAGATGGTAATCTGCTTTTTTTCTTCTCCTCACGCTGAAAGCCGATTACCGGCTCTGTATACATCAGATGATCAGCTGTCATTGGCTGACAGCTCATCACGTGGTAAGGGACCGGAATCAGCCCCTTACTTCAATCTGTGATCAGCCGAGTCTCATAGACTTGCTGATCACAGAGCGAGCCGTGCATGCCCCACAGGGGGTGCGCAGGCATCATATGCACGGGAGGACGTACATGGACACCCTCCTGGCAGTTTAGGCCCGCGCTGTAGCCGTCTTTCAGCTATTGCAGGGCAGCAAGAGGTTAAATATGAGCACACAGGCAACTCAGTTTTATTGGTAACACGTTGCCTTAGCTTGTGACTATTCTATTGATCTAATTGGTTGCAGTGCTTTGACTACTGTAGTTATATAAATCTTGTACATCCTAGTAAGAAGAGTGAGCCCCAAAGCACAACATTTAAAATTTGTGTTGACAGTTTTGCTTTGCATTGCCCTCTGTGAATATGGCTAGATGAAGTATTAAAACTACATTTGTTGAGGGATTGCAGAAGCTGCTCAAAATTTGCACTGGAAAACATGACATATAGGGCCTGATTTACTAAAACTGGATAGTGTAAAGTCTTGTGCAGCTCTGCATAGAAACCAATCAGCTTCCAGGTTTCTTTGTCAAAGCCTAATTGAACAAGCTGAAGTTAGAAGCTGATTGGCTACCATGCACAGCTGCGCCAAATGTTGCACTCTCCAGTTTTAGTAAATCAATCCTATAGGGGCTGATTTACTAAAGGCAAATAGACTGTGCACTTTGCAAAGTGGAGTTGCACTCTGCAAGTGTAGTTGCTCCAGAGCTTCGTAAATTAGGTAAAGTTTGACTTTACAAAGAATAACCAATCACATGCAGGGAAAATAATAATTAACCTCTTAAGGACCGCTCCTCAACGATATACGTAGACAGAATGGCACTACTGGGCATATGGGCGTACAGGTACGTCCCCTTTAAGATCCCAGCCGTGGGTCGCGCGTCGCCGGCGGCGCGCTCGCGACCCGGTCCGGAGCCCCGTGACTGCGCCCACGGGACCCGATCGCCGCCGGTGTCCCGTGATCGGGTCACAGAGCTGAAGAACGGAGAGAGGTAAGTGTAAACAAACTTCTCCCCGTTCTTCACAGTGGCACTGTCAGTGATCGTCTGTTCCCTGTCATCGGGAACAGCGATCAGTGACGTGTCACGCCAAGCCACGCCCCCTAACAGTTCCAATCACTCCCTAGGTCACACTTAACCCCTTCAGCGCCCCCTACAGGTTAACCCCTTCACTGCCAGTGTCATTTTTACAGTAATCAGTACATTTTTATAGCACTGATCGCTGTAAAAATGACAATGGTCCCAAAATTGTGTCAAAAGTGTCCGATGTGTCCACCATAATGTCGCAGTCATGATAAAAATCACTGATCGCCGCCATTACTAGTAAAAAAAAAAATATTAATAAAAATGCCATAAAACTATCCCCTATTTTGTAGACGCTATAACTTTTGCGCAAACCAATCAATAGATGCCTATTGCGATTTTTTTTTTACCAAAAATATGTAGAAGAATTCGTATCAGCCTAAACTGAGGAAAAAAATGTTTTTTTATACATTTTTTGGGGATATTTATTATAGCAAAAAGTAAAAAATATTGAATTTTTTTCAAAATTGTCGCTCTATTTTTGTTTATAGCGCAAAAAATAAAAACCACAGAGGTGATCAAATACCACCAAAAGAAAGCTCTATTTGTGGGAAAAAAAGGATGTCAATTTTGTTTGGGAGCCACGTCTCACGACCGTGCAATTGTCAGTTAAAACAACACAGTGCCGAATCGCAAAAAGTGGCCTGGTCTTTGACCATCGAAATGGTCCGGGGCTTAAGTGGTTAAAAAAAAAACAATTTGTTTGCACATGATTGGATGATGGAAGGCAGCAGAGCTTCCCCCCAGTCTGTTTGCCTCTAGTAAATCAACCACACAGTATGACATCTGACCCTGCTGAATTGCGTAATACATGGGATGGTGGATTGAATGGCACTGGGACCCTAGAATGATTCTACCTGGTACCTATGATTGGTATTGTCACAATATTCTACTACTATTATTCAGATATCCTATCCATATGATGTGTAGGCCTCTTCCATACACCAAGGGACCTCCGCAGGAAACCTTGTACAATAAGTATAATGGTTGGATCATAGATTTGGAATGCCACACTGAAATGTCAAAATCCAAACAGAAGGATTTTTTCCAAAACATGTAGTGAACTCCATAACCATAACCAATGCTATTTGGGGGCCTCCAAAAACGTGTTGGATATTGAGTTCACTACATGTTTTAGAATAAATCTTTCCTTTTGGATTTTAACATTTCCGTGTGGCATTCCAATTCTTTAATTCAGCCATTACACCACATTGGGTAATAGGGACAGATTATCACAATTCTGATACATCATGCCCATTTTATTCCTCAGCAACACCTCCACCACTATAAAACTTCACAAAAAATGCAAATTTTTAAAGCAATTTGTTTGGCACTCCCTTGATTTCATGACTCCAAAGTCAGGGGAGCACCATTAGAATGAATATACTACTTAAAAAATGGGTTTTAAAGTCATGGAACTGGTACTCTGTCATACCACAGGCTTCACACCGCTCCATAAACAAGACAAAAATGGAAGGCAAGCACACCCAGTGCATTACCAATGACAATTTAATGAATAATAAAGTCCATAAAAAGTGGGTACCCACAAAACACTACTCTCAATTGAGCCATAAAAATCACACAGTGTATGGACATTTGCAGGACCATCCATATCACAGGGTAAATCTAACAGGTTTCGGAGGCGCACCCCCTTCCTAAAAGCTAGGCTAGGCTTCACACTGCTCCATATTCCACATGGTATGGAGAAGCTCTGATGCATATCGGAGAATGGACATTGATATCTGCCATCTGTTATAAATGATCCCTTTCATTCTTGAATATTGCAAGAATTTACAAAAAAAAACTCTTTTATAACCCCTCCATGCCAACTGCCTTTATTTAATTCTATCGGGTCAAAAAGTGGCAAGTTTACATTCTCATTCTCAGATAGATTTGCATTCTCAGATAGAACTTGTCCTTTTCCTTCCATTATGCTTCACGTAGCAAGTTAATTTCCAAAAGATTATGATTGTCGGTGAGTTTCATGACTCAAATGCTTAATTTGAAGGTAAAATTCCCTCCGTACCTCTCTCATCACTGCTCAGTACTGTTGAGAATAAACGAACTGCATTTATATGATCTGATATTAATTCCATTATTGGTATTATGATGGAAGCAAATAGCTATCAAGCGCAATCCACTTCTTTTTGTCCTCAAGAGATTCAGCATCACAAAGCCTGTCTGCCTCCCACAATGCGTGCTAATGATACCTTGTAATAATTAGAGAATTTGGTAGGAAGGAATAATCTCACGTCTTCCTCTATAGGCTCTTTAAGATTTAATATCGAAATTGTCTGTGCTTGAATAGACACTTTACAGACTATTGTCTGCAAACTCAGCCTGGTACTTCAAATAGTTATAGAAATTATGGGAATTGTCTGGAGCAGAAACTACAGTAAGAGCTAGATGAAGCTGCGTAAGGACTGAAGATTGCATTAGGTCCTTGTGGGGAAGAAGTTGGTCAGTGACCAGGTTGTATTGCTATCATTTACTTAAAATACATGCAAAAGTGTCATTAACCCAGAACTCAAGGGAATCACTATTTAGGTACTGGTAAAAGAAAAAAAAAAAAATAATGTCACGGAATGCTGGAGAGGGGAAGAGTGAGAAATGAGGCAAAAAATGGGGGTAATACTTGCACATACAGGCAGAGTTCCAGGCCGCGGTGAGGTATGTCATGTCCGTCCGCCTATTGGCTCCTGGGATATGAGTGTCATCCATCCCGGGAGTCAATAGGCATCCGTCACTTGTAGAATCGCACTTGCTGGTTAGCCACCAGCGCTGTATCCCAGAAGGAGGAACAAGTGGGCTTCAGATGTCCACACTAAAGATGGAAGCGCGCTTGCTGGGGACAACAAAGTGAGTTTATTCAAAAGATCATGAGTTATAACACCTACATGTGAAACAACTACCAATATGAATAGCATTAGGTGTAACCACCCAAAAACAAGCTTTAACTAGTTTCAAAACTTCCATAATAAGAATAGTGTTGGTAGTATCCATTTTATTCCCTATTCATAAACAACTAAATATAGGGCTTGGGCGAGATTGGGGTGCTTAGGCCAGTCGTAGCTAATCAGTGATCTACAGACAGTCATGCTTGAGGTGGGGATGGGAGGAATAAGGGAGTGCCAGCTTTACATTTTTTGTGGTCAATCGCTATTGTTTGTTGTTATTATGCCGCGTACACACGATCATTATTCACGGCGGTTTAAAAACCGCTGTGAATAATGACATTTTAAACGAGGGAACAACTTGTTCCCCACCCACGGTCATTTTTCTCTTCATTTTTTAAAATGACGAGAAAAACGATCGTCTATGGGCTCCGCGGCAGTGTTTCCCTATGGGAAACACTGCCGCGGAAGAAATGTCAGGAAAAACGACGAGAAAAATTAGAACATGTTCTAATCTTTCTCATCGTGATTAATGCCGTTTTTCCCGTCGGGAAAAACGTCAAAAAGCCCACAGACGATCGTTTTTCTCGTCCAAAGCAAAAAATTTCATTTTTCCCGACGGGAAAAATGATCGTGTGTACGCGGCATTAGGTGCATCCAAACCCAAGAACAAAGATGTAATATGTAGCAGCCTACCAGTCCTTAGATTTCTTATTTTTTTCCGGGTCTTTTCCCTTTATTTTCACCTAGGGATCCTGCCAGCAACACAGTTCCTATAGTCCAGTGATGGCGAACCTTGGCACCCCAGATGTTTTGGAACTACATTTCCCATCATTCTTAACTACACTGCAGAGATCATGAGCATCATGGGAAATGTAGTTCCAAAACATCTGGGGTGCCAAGGTTCGCCATCCCTGCTATAGTCTGTTGTCTCAGGGTAATAACACTCACTTACATTGTAAAGTGTCTTGAAAAAGTATTCATACTCCGTCCCCTTGAAATTTTTCACATTTTGTCATGTTACAACCAAAAACATAAATGTATATTATTGGACTTTTATGTGATAGACCAACACAAAGTGGCACATAATTGTAAACTGGAAGGAAAATGATAAGTGGTTTTCAAAATGTTTTACAAATAAATATCTGAAAAGTGTGGCGTGCATTTGTATTCAGCCCCCTTTACTCTAATACCCCGAACTAAAATCTAGTGGAATGAATTGCCTTCAGAAGTCACCTAAGTAGTAAATAGTGTCCACCTGTGTGTAATTTAAACTTAGTATAAATACAGCTGTTCTGTGAAGCCCTCAGAGGTTTGTTAAAGAACCTTAGTGAATAAACAGCGTCACGAAGGCCAAGGAACACACTGGACAGGTCAGGGATAAAGTTGTGGAGAAGTTTAAAGTTTAAGTTCACTTTTACAGAAAAATCTGTAAGCAGAACTTATATAGTGCCCCCTCCTCACCCCCCCCCCCACACTGACCTGCAGCATGGCGATCTCCCGTTCTGAGCCGTGCTATCCTCACCAGTCCGGGGCTTAGAAATCCCCTCTGCATTCTCTCTACTTCTTCAACGCCAACATGACAGGCTTCGCGGGATCTCATTGAGACTGTGGCGGATGTTCACCTTCCAGCAGGACAAAGACCCTAAACATACAGCCAGAGATACAATGGAATGGTTTAGATCTGTGGTCGGCAACCCGTCAACCTGTGGACTGTGGGCAGGTGACAGGTGGATCGCAAGGAGATCCCCAGGTTGCCAACACTCTGTTTTCCCTGACAGCTTCAAAGCCTGCAGGTGCACGCTCAACCAATCCCAGCCTGCAGAGACAGCCTCCGCCCAGTGAACACGTGCAGCTGCGGGGCATGGAAAGCCTTGTAAATAGTTCAGGAGGGTTCGGGCTCGTGACCGAAAATACCCAAGCTCTTACACTTACCGCAGTGTGCCCTTTGCACCTGCCCTCCCCCTCCAATCCATCCAATGCACTTGAAGGTAATATGTGGGAGGAGGGCCAGTGGGGATCAGAACATTCAGCTCTGCCATGACAGCTTTCCTGCGCCACTCTACATAAGTAAAGAACTTTTGTGCCTTCCTGACCCCCCCAATACTATACCCTCCAGACCTCCCGGAATCATGCCCTCCTGACCCCCCTGTACTCTGCTCTCCTGAGCCCCCAGTACTGTGCCCTCCTAACCTCTTAGTACTGTACTCTTCTGACCTCCCTGCACCCTGCCCTCCTGACCCCCCAATACCATACCCTCCTGTCCCCTTAGTACTGTACTCTCCTGACCCCCCTGCACCATGCCCTCCTGACCCTCCAATACCATACCCTCCTGACCCCCCCAGTACCATACCCTCCTGATCCCCTGCCCTCTGCCCTACTGATCCCTATACACTGCTTTTCATACTGCTGACCTCTGTACACTTCTCTTCCTCCTATTGACCTTTGTTGACTGCCCTACCTACTACTGATCTCTGTACACTGCCCTACCTACTACTGACCTCTGTACACTGTTCTACGTATTATTGACCTCTGTACACTGCCCTACCTACTACTGACCTCTGTACACTGCCGTACAAACTACTAACCTCTGTACACTGCCCTACCTACTACTGACCTCTGTACACTGCCTTACCTACTACTGACCTCTGTACACTGCCCTACTTACTACTGACCCCTGTACACTGCCCTGCATACTACTGACCTTTGTACACTGCCCAACATCCTACTGACCTCTGTACACTGCCCTACATATTACTGACCTCTGTAAACTGCCCTACTTACTACTGACCTCTGTACACTGCCCTACCTATTACTGACCTCTGTACACTGCCGTACAAACTACTAACCTCTGTACACTGCCCAACATCCTACTGACCTCTGTACACTGCCCTACATATTACTGACCTCTGTAAACTGCCCTACTTACTACTGACCTCTGTACACTGCCCTACCTATTACTGACCTCTGTACACTGCCGTACAAACTACTAACCTCTGTACACTGCCCTACCTACTACTGACCTCTGTACACTGCCTTACCTACTACTGACCTCTGTACACTGCCCTACTTACTACTGACCCCTGTACACTGCCCTGCATACTACTGACCTCTGTACACTGCCCAACATCCTACTGACCTCTGTACACTGCCCTACATATTACTGACCTCTGTAAACTGCCCTACTTACTACTGACCTCTGTACACTGCCCTACCTAATACTGACCTCTTTACATTGCCCTACCTACTACTGACCTCTGTACACTGCCCTACCTAATACTGACCTCTGTACATTGCCCTACCCACTACTGACCTCTGTACACTGCCCTACATACTACTGAGGCCTGAAACTAGTCGAAGAAATCAGCCTGCAGTACCAGATGTTCTGCCTTCATGAAGAACTCCAGGATCAGCCTTATAGGGGTGACCAATTACTCCCCAGACATGAAAAACAAAAATGTGAATGAAAGTGAATGGCGAGTTTCTCACTAAAGTTACATTTTAAGGTAGGCTACGTTTATATTTCTACAGTAATATTTGTTTTATAGAATTTTTCTAAGTTTTCTTTATGCCGTAATTACTTTTCATTGGGGGCTTGCTAGTTAATTTCTTTTAAGAATCTCTTTGATCTCTTCCATGTTGTCTGGGTAGATCTCCCCTTCTCAAAGATTGCCTACCCCTGGTTTAGATCAAAGCATATTCATGTGTTAGAATGGCCCAGTCAAGGTCCAGACCTAAATTCTATTGAGAATCTGTGGCTCTCCATCCAATCTGACAGAGCTTGAGCTATTTTGCAAAGAATAATGGGAAAAAATGTCACTCTCTAGATGTGCAAAACTGGTAGAGACATCCCCAAAAAGACTTGCAGATGTAATTGCAGTGAAAGGCGGTTCTACAAAGTGTTGACTTAGGGGAGCTGAATACAAATGCACAACACACGTTTCATACATTTATTTGTAAAAAAATTGAAAACCGTTTATCATTTTCTTGACTAGGGTACAAAAGATGTTTTTTCCAGACTGCCTGACTACCACTCCACCGACCACTATAATAGATTAACCAGACATGACACCAACTGGAGTTTTAATGGTCATAGCAGCCTTTTATTAACCAAATGTAAATAACATATTAAACATATTAACATATGAACATATAGATGGTATTCAAGGGGCCCCAAGGTCCTCGTAGGCATGCGCTTCAAGTACCTGTGTAAACCACCATTTTAGGCCTCCAGCTGCAGAAACTCCGGCTTGGAGACAAACCAGTATCTCAGGTACCACCAGCCAGATAAATGGGAGCAGTACCTAAGACGGGTCCCTACAAATGTACCTTTTTGCCCCTAATCATAACACATCCAAGGACCTCCAGCCACTATGACAAAAATACCCAGACCCATAACCAGTAAATAAATGAAACAAAGACCAAAACAATATTAAACCCATTAACTCTAAAGGGAGGGAGGGTGGGTAGTTGTCCTGTCCAGGCTCCCTTTTGAATGACTCCTCCCAACTCCTTCCCACGTTCCCAACTCCTGAAGCCCCACCTGCTCCATCCTTTCTACCAATTCAGTAAGTATCCCTTCTCTTAATTACTTTTGATATCCCACAACTCCTCCTATGTCCAAACTCCTTTTAAACTGCATCTAGGCTTCTTTCTTCTACTTTCTTCTTCTTTCTTCTGGGCCTAAATTTCCACTTCACAATTATGTGCCACTTTGTGTTGGTCTATTACATAAAATCCCAATAAAATACATTTACATTTTTGGTTGTAACTTGACAAAATGTGTAAAATGTTAAGGGGTATGAATACTTCTTCAAGGTACTGTGTCTATGAAGGGACAGCATTACATAGTTACATAGTTAGTCAGGTTGAAAAAAGACAAAGTCCCTCCAGTTCAACCATAAAAAAAAAAAATATATCGTACAATCCCATATACCCAATTCTATACCCACAGTTGATCCAGAGAAAGGCAAAAAACCCCAGCAGAGCACGATCCAATTTGCTACAGCAGGGGAAAAAATTCCTTCCTGATCCCCCGAGAGGCAATCGGATATTCCCCGGATCAACTTTACCTATAAATGTTAGTATATTATGTACATTTAGGAAAGAATCCAGGCCTTTCTTAAAGCAATCTACTGAGCTGGCCAGAACCACCTCTGGAGGGAGTCTGTTCCACATTTTCACAGCTCTTACTGTGAAGAAACCTTTCCGTATTTGGAGATTAAATATTTTTGTCACCCTAGGCTACTTGTTTCTGGATCCCTGAATGGGTGGGACATAAATAATAATACTGCTTGAGATTTCAGTATGGGCAGATTACACAGGAAGTAAGAAGCTCGCTGGATTTCTGACAGGACCATCTTTTAAAAAGACAAAACAGGGGGAAATCTGCGTCTATTGAAGAGATGTTTTGAATATGTTTTTTTTTTTCTTTTTATTTTGCCCAGACATACAATTTAAAAGATATCTAGGGCTCACTTATAAGACAATAGAAATGCACACTTGGGAAAAAATTGTAATATCTATGCACATTACTTAAAAAACAAAGAACCATTTTGTGGTCTGATTGTACCGGCGTTCTTTTTGATAGTCTTCAATTGTGCTTCTTGAAGCTTAATTAACACTAAAATGGCAGAATTCATATTTGACCAAGCAATATATTTTAAACAAAGCATCTCTCAGACATTGTGATGCATGCGTTCTAATCAGTCACAAGCACTCTGCAAAAGCTGTATTATTTTTAGAAAAAATAATTGCTTGGTATAATGTTCCTTTAATTGGTTTCTATGATGGTGTTTGTTCAGTGTTGAAACCCTTCACTCTTCATATTGGAAGATCTTGGCTCTCCGCTCAATGGCTCTTTGTAAATTGGAATATATCCCAGCAGCCTCTATTGCCGCCATTGTTCAGCCATGCAACCACTTCATTCATTACTAGGATACATTATAGTTGGATTTGAATTGCTTATTTGCTGCATTTTGCATGGAATCAAATCAGGGTTGAAACAGTTATCTGCTTTGTCTTTCGTAATAAGCAGAGATCTGAGAATTTAAAATGTGTTTTTGTTTCTAAATAGCAAAGGGCATGATGCCAAGATACTATACCAGCTAATACAGAGTAAGTGTCAATTATAAATGTAGCGCCCACCCCAAAAGGTTGGGACGCTATTTAAATTTAGAGGGATGTCTGAGCCAGTAGTTGGGCTCAGACGGTTGAATTGCATTTAATTTTACCTCTGCTCCAGCTGTGGTTTGCCCGATAGTATTTTCCCTTATTGCCTGTAGGTGGCGTTACCACCTCAGGCACCTGTTGGAACACGGGCAAACCATGGTGCATTGAGTGGCCCTTCTCGGCAGCGGTACAGTGGGAGTGGTTGACCCGCTGTGCCTGCTGGGAGGGGATACTTAAGGGGCAGACGCCATTGATTGGGGTTTGTTCTCGCCCCGCAGCCCTCCGGGCGCGAGGCATGTGTGTGTGGTCCTGGTCTTGGGGCCACGTTGGCCGGAGGCTGCATCGCTACTTAGTAGGCCCAGCTAGTCTGGCTGGGGCCTACATTCGGAGAAGGGATCCCAAGATGTCTGTCCAAATGGGGAGGAAGCTATCTTGGTGAAGGAGACCAGGGGAGGACCTGCCCTGGAGGAGACCGGCAAAGTGCTGCTGTCTCGGGTGAGGCCTGGTGACTTTGTCAAGGAGAGATCCGCTATATTACAAGCCCTGCAGTTCGCCGGATTGGCTTAAAGGCCCTTTAACTGTACGGCTGGAAGTTTGGGACTTTAAAATCCTGTGGCAGAGGATTCCTGGACTATCCGTTTGCTCAACTTCAAAAGGTCTGTAGCAGAGACCTACTTCATCTTGGGCAGTCTGTGGCAGAGATTGCCCCATTGCTTGTTCGTGTGTCATCCTGGCTGCTAGGCCATGTGAGAGGGGACTATCCGGGTGACCAATACCCACTCTAACATTGAGAGTGGTGAGTGACTTTGAACTTATACATTTGTCAAATTTTGTGGCTAGTGCCTGAACCTTCCACTACTCTTCTATACCTTCTACTTCTCAAAGTTTACTGCATAAGAAAAATAAAGTCTAACTGTTTGAGGTTTTACATCAGTGTGGATATTGCATTACTACAGACATTCCTACCCGGACAACGCAGCTGAAGAGGTAACGTGCAAAACCCAAAACTAACCAGCGGCCCTCTAGGGGGTATTGCTACATAAAATACATTGGTAACAAGGTAATAATTTCTGGTTATTTCCTCTGTTTTAAAACCAGTGACAAAGCTGCCACCTTAACCTCCCATGTGGTTGCCATGAGACCACATCCATTGTAGGGGCTCGCCACCAGTGTTCCAACGATTAGTCCTCCTTAGAATTTCTTTGCTATGAGACTCAAGAACTCGGTGTGGCAAATGGGAAAAACTTCGGAAGGGACCTTACAGATTAGGGCACTTGCAATAGTGGAACATGAACCATGACTTCAAGTCTTAGTAATGGAAATATAGGGGTTTGCATTGTTGGCCAAATGCAGCTCGATAGCACAATGGTGGACCAGGAAGTGTGTTGAATGCTGAAGATTTCAGCAAGTGTCTTTATTAAACTGAGAAAAGTTCGGCAACAGGGGCAAATGGATAGGTAAGAATTCATACCTTTGCAAGGATCACTGCTGTACAATCCACTTGAATTTGAAATGCTTCTAAGATCATTCGTTCATTGGCAGGTGCATTTGACTTGCAGTTGCCCTTCTCCGAAGCTGCATCAACCTGCTGTAAACATGTTTTGCAATACCATTGATTTGTAAGGGTAGAGAAGCAGTTTTGACATGAACAAATGGCCGTTGACAGATTCTTACTGTCATAAGTTTGGTGACATCCATTGGCTCTGTAGTGACAAGGGGGACACTAATTTAGCTACATGATCAAATGAGTTCTGTTTATTCTGTCCATCCATCAATACTCCTTAGCTGCTTAACGTAGAACTCCACCCAAGAAAGGGTTAAAATGTCCTTCTGACACCCTTGTTCGCTGTTTCTCAAAAGTGAAAGACATTTTAAAAAATTTACGGTTATTACCACATCAGATAAAGGGGCGAAATCTTCTAATCGGGACTTTTGTATTGGTGACAGCTAAGAAGTGTTCTTCTCTCACTTTGGAGAGATGTTCAGATTAAATTTCCTGGTTTATGTATTTCCCAGGAAATGGGGGATGGAAATGGCAAGAAAAATCTATCAGAGGTTTTCCCACTTTAGCCAACAATTAAAGTCCAACTCCAGGCAGTACTCACCCTCTCTATGTGCCAGTGCTGCACTCTTCCTTCGGCTGCCAATCCTTTAATGAGTTGAATTGTGCTGCATAACATCCAACCCACTTTCTGTGAGCCTAGGGCATCAAGGATACATCACTGGGGGGGGGGGGGGGGTTGTCATAGAGCCACCCTGGACTCACAGGAATTCAATGCAGAGAAAATTGCATATGGCATTGTGAAAGAAAATTAATACAACTTGGAATAATTACGTGGCCAGATTGAAGACAACTTAAAAAAAAAGGCATGTATACTAAAACAATTTGGGCATATGCACCCTGGGTGCTGTGTTGAGAAGGAGGGGGTGGTGCCCTGGTAATGTAGTGGCTCATCCCGCTCCTCACTGATAAGAGTGATTGCAATGTATGAATAAGAAGCTGCCGGTGTTCTAACAGTATGGGTCCCCCTATCAGATAGTGCCCGGGGTGGACTGCGAATGCGCAATAGGAGATCACAGAAATCTCAGAGACAAAACATCTATTACATCACCTGTTGTTTGGAGCATGCACAATTATCACGCGCTCGCTCCCGCCGCTCGTTCTATCAGATGAGGGACCCATCTAGATAGAACAGCGCTGGCCGCGAGTGTATTATTGAGGACCCATCTCGATAGGAGAGCGCTGGCCGCGCTCACTCAAATACAGCAAGGGGCAGATATGATTCTAAAATGCATGCAACGAGCGGCGGGAGCGAGTGCAGGGAGCGCAGCCAGCACTGTTGTATCTATCTAGATGGGTCCCCCATCTGATAGAACGAGCGGCGGGAGCGAGCGGCAGAAAGCACGCCCAACAGCTGATTGAACAGGGCGGAACAGATGTTTATTTTCGGGCATGTCCGTGACAAGGAACTGCGCATGCGCAGTCCAACCCGTCGCGTGCGCAGTCCAACACGGGCACTATCTGATGGGGGACCCAGAATCATTGGACACCGGCTGTTGCTGGAGAGAGGATTCAGCTTTCTCCTCCCTCCAGCCTGCAGGTGGCAATAGAGAGCCGGTGCTGAGACTCAGAACTCACCTCACTGCTGAGGAGTAGGCCAAAGACCAGAGCACTTTTTGTGATTCGCCACTGCGTTGCTTTAACTGACAATTGCGTGATCGTGCGACGTATCTCCCAAACAAAGTTTACGTCCTTTTTTTCCCACAAATAGAGCTTTCTTTTGGTGGTATTTGATCACCTCTGCGGTTTAAATTTTTTGCGCTATAAACAAAAATAGAGCGACAATTTTGAAAAAAATTCAATATTTTTTACTTTTTGCTATAATAAATATCCCCAAAAAATTGATGAAAAAAAATTTTTTTTTTCCTCAGTTTAGGCCGATATGTATTCTACATGTTTTTGGTAAAAAAAAATCGCAATAAGCGTATATTGTTTGGTTTGCGCAAACGTTATAGCGTCTACAAAATAGGGGATAGTTTTATGGCATTTTTTTTATACATTTTTTTTTTACTAGTAATGGCGGCGATCAGCGATTTTGTATTGTGACTGGGACACTTTTCACACATTTTTGGGACCATTGTGATTTTTACAGCGATCAGTGCTATAAAAATGCACTGATTACTGTAAAAATGACACTGGCAGTGAAGGGGTTAACCACTAGGGGGCGCTGAAGGGGTTAAGTGTGTCCTATGGAGTGATTCTAACTGTTAGGGGGAGGAGCTACCAGTGACACGTCAGCGATCACTGTTCCCGATCACAGGGAACAGTAGATCCCTGACGTGTCACTAGGCAGAACAGGGGAATGCCTTGTTTACAAAGGCATCCCCCTGTTCTGCCTTTGCCGACCGCAATCGCGGGCCGCCCGGGAACATTGAGTTCCCGGGACCCATGGGCGCACTCACGAGGCACATGGCGGGCACGCGCCCACTGGGCGGCAAATTCAAAGGGTCGTACAGGTACGCCCATTTGTGTGTCGACGTATATCGTCGTGCGGCGGTCGGCAAGTGGTAAAAGTTGGCAGACATAAATACAATGAACACATACAGCAAAATATAAAACAGTCAAAACTTGCGCACTTTGCAACACATAGCTTAAAAGGCAGTGTGTGTTGTACTGTATATACTGTAGTATTTTCAAGTGTTGCTTGCATCTGCTGATCCTGGAAAGAGGTCACCTGATAGTTAAATCCTACACCTTCCTCTCAGGTGCTACCAGTCGGAACTTTTTTGCTCTGTTTTCTGTGATTGACGTGTACAGGTTGCATCCTGGCCCCCGATTTGTGTTTATGCAAATGTTGAGGGGGAGATAGCTTGTGAGATGTTTCTGGGGAGCTGTCAGTTGGTGGCCATGTCCTACATCTTCCTCTCAGCTGCTTCCACTTCAAGTGGAATGTGGGCAGTTACAGCTGCTTGATTCGTCTTCTTTCCAAGATTATCTGCCTACTCATAGATCTCTTGGGAAGAAGTAATCATAACAGTCTCTTTTGGTGCCATCTGTCCAAAATTCTTATGAATAACTGTGTATCCACTTAAAACTAATTATTTATCAGGTACTATAAACATACGATTTGGGAACACAGTCACAAATATCATAAAATATACAGTGCCTTGCAAAAGTATTCACCCCCCTTGGCTTTTTACCTATTTTGTTACATTACTGCCTTTAGTTCAATGTTTTTTTTTTATCTGAATTATATGTGATGGATCAGAACACAATAGACTAAGTTGGTAAAGTAAAATTAGAAAAATATATACATAAAAAAAAAAATCAGAAATAAAAAACTGATAATTGACATGTACGTATGTATCTGTTGCTCTGGTGCAACCAATTACCTTCAGAAGTCACATACGGTAATTAGTGAAATGATGTCCACCTGTGTGCAATCTAAGTGTCACATGATCTGTCATTACACATACACACCTTTTTGAAAGGCGCAAAAGTAAGGTGACCAGATTTTTAAAAGGAATTCCCAGGACATTTTTTTTTTTACTAGTAATGGCGGCAATCAGCGACTCTCTGCCCGTTGCCGCCTGCCTCACAGCCTGTCAAGTCTTACTCTCTGGGCCCCGGCTACTACTGGATGGCGAGCAGAGGAAGATCACTCCGCAGGGAAGGCAAGGAGATAGGCAGGTGGCTGGCCGAGACTTGAGCCAAGGTAGAAGAACATGCGAGCGGAGCTGAATGGGCATGCACCCGAAACTGTAGAAATATTTCCTCCACTCCGAAAACACATGATTATCAGAAAGGGGCACAGATAATGGAAAAAATACACCCCCCTAAGCTAGTAGGAGTGGGGGGGTGTAATTCAGAATTATTTTTTTTTTTAATTCTGCACTGACTGTCTTTGAAATTGCCCCAGCCCCTGTTCAAATCCAGTCCGGGGACAAAACCGGGGACAGACTTGGTCCGGGGACAGTGTTCTCAATCCGGGGACTGTCCCAAGAAACCGGGGATGCCTGGTCACCCTACCCCAGAGGCTGCAACACCTAAGCAACTGCCATGAAGACCAAAGAACTCTCCAAACAAGTAAGGGACAATGTTGTTGAGAAGTACAAGTCAGGGTTAGGTTATAAAAAAAATATCCAAATCTTTGATGATCCCTAGGAGCACCATCAAATCTATCATAACCAAATGGAAAGAACATGGCACAACAGCAAACCTGCCAAGAGACGGCCGCACACCAAAACTCACGGACCGGGCAAGGAGGGCATTTATCAGAGAGGCAGCACCTAAGTTAACCCTGGAAGAGCTGCAGAGCTCCACAGCAGAGACTGGAGTATCTGTACATAGGATGACAATAAGCCATACGCTCCATAGAGTTGGGCTTTATGGCAGAGTGGCCAGAAAAAAGCCATGACTTGCATCAAAAAACAAACACATTTTGAGTTTGAAAAAAAGGGATGTGGGAGACTCCCAAAATGTATGAAGGAAGGTGCTCTGGTCTGATGAGACTAAAATTTAACTTTTTGGCCATCAAATAAAATGCTATGTCTGGTGCAAACCCAACACATCACATCACCCAAAATACACCATCCCCACAGTGAAACATGGTGGTGGCAGCATCATGCTGTGGGGATGTTTTTCAGCAGTCGGGACTGGGAAACTGGTCAGGGTTGAGGGAAAGATGGATGGTGCTAAATACAGGGATATTCTTGAGCAAAGCCTGTACCACTCTGTGTGTGATTTGAGGCAAGGACAGAAGTCCACCTTCCAGCAGGACAATGACCCCAAACACACTGCTAAAGCAACACTTGAGTGGTTTAAGGGGAAACATGTAAATGTGTTGGAATGGCCTAGTCAAAACCAGACCTCAATCCAATATAGAAAATCTGTGGTCAGACTTAAAGATTGCTGTTAACAAGCGCAAACCATCCAACTTGAAGGAACTGGAGCAGTTTTGCAAGGAGGAGTGGGCAAAAATCCCAGTGGTAAGATGTGGCAAGCTTCATGGAGACTCATCCAAAGTGACTTGGAGCTTTGATAGCCGCAAAAGGTGGCTCTACAAAGTATTGACTTTAGTGGTGGGGGGGGGGGGTGAATAGTTATGCACATTGACTTTTTCTGTTATTTTGTCCTATTTGTTGTTTGCTTTGCAATGAAAAAAAATAAATCTTCAAAGTTGTGGGCATGTTCTGTAAATTAAATTATGCAAATCCTCAAACAATCTAAGTTAATCCCAGGTTGTGAGGCAACAAAACACGAAAAATGCCAAGGGGAGTGAATACTTTTGCAAGGCACTGTAAGTTCTTACCTTGGAGGATAATAATAGAATCACTGGCTCCCTCCACCCGACAGCCTCATGGACCTCTTCCTCTTCCCCCTCCCACTCGGCATGTTGGGGGCTGCAGTTCTCTCAGGGAATCATCCTGGGGCCTGCTGGTATCCGGGACTACATGTCCCATAATCCTCTAGCTTCTAGTTTACCAGCCATTGGCTCTGAATGTAGCCAATAGGAGCAAGCATTGCCAGGTGAATGCACCGCTCAAGGAGGAGAAGGATGGGTGGAAATCCCATGCAGCTGCGGCTCTGCCTGTGTCACTTCATAGAGCCTGTCAGTTTTGGCGCCGCTGCCCTGTGTCCTGATAGGGGGTCGGCATCAGCACAGCCTGCTCACTATTTTCTCAGGGGGGGCCATTGACCCGTTGCCCCCCCTTGATCCGCCCCTGTAATGAACAGGGATTTGTATATAACCTTGAACATATGTTGGATGTCAAATCTTAATAAACTTTTATATTGTTATGAATAAAAATGTAATCTGGATTGAACCATACATCTTGATGCTCTTATCCTTGCACTCTATATAAAATGTATTTTTTTTTTTTACAAAATTGGTCTTCTATAGGGATCAAGTTGCTAAAAATGCATCTAGTTTTCCAATCCATAGACAAACAGTCCTCTCCGAGTGGCAGGTTTTATAATGCCCGCCTGATACACACGTTAAGTTTTTTTCATTTAACCAATGTTAATACAGTGATCTCCCCGCTGTGCTATTGTGTTCTGACAGGGGAACCGCCCCCCCCAAGACACACCCTTCAGCTCTCACAGCCATTGGCTGCAAGTGCTGATTGGACTCCAATTGGCTGCTGGTTTTCCAGCATGCTCGTTCACAGAAGCCGGACGTGAGATCAACTTCTGTTGGACAAGCAGTTGTACACAAGGGCTGAACGTTTGCCGGTTTGTACTGTAATGGCTGATTTCAGCTGATATTCTGCCTGTGTTCGGGTCTTTAGACAGTTGCACGACATTCAAAAGACCCGGCAACTCGAAAGGTTAAAATCCAGTCTTCTTTATTGAAAACAATGTTGGGGTAAAAATCCAGGAACAAGACAGTTAACGCATTTCAGCCTATGCAGGCCTTAGTCATAACCTATCATGGATATGATTAAGACCTGCATAGGCTGAAACACATTATTTGTCTTGTTCCTGGATTTGTACCCCAATATCATTTTCAATAAGAAGACTAGATTTTAACCTTTTGAGTTGCCAGCTCTTTTGACTGTTGTATATCTATGGCTTGCTGAGGCTTTGAGCGGGGCACTGATAAGGTATCTAACCTAATTTGAAACAGGATTGCAGGGTGGCAGCGCTGACAGTCGTTACTGTTCCTAAGACAGTTGTCTCCTCGGTATGAGTAGGGTAATTGTATAGTCATTTAGATACTTGTAACAATGTTACTTCTGTTGTACTCGTTGGTGATACACATTTTTCATGGATGAATATTATAGTTACTGTGTTCATTCAGCAAAAGATGCATTACTGTCTCCTCCGCACAATGTTTGAATGAAAGAAAAGAATTGCTATGTCTCTTGTACAGCACATTGCCTTCTTATGTCTCTTGCTGGTAATAGTGTTTCTCTTATTACATCTCACATCACAGAGCAAGCTGAACCTGAACAACATCTGCACCAAACATTTCATGATCCAAAGAACCTGATCTGCGCTTCCACATATACTGTAAATTTCCTGCACATTTTAATGGACCCCTTCGGTTCAACTCTTTGAGCTGGAATGAGGCAACTGAAATGAATAGATGGTTGCCTTGTCAAGTCCTTTTGTCCAAAAGATGTGAAGTTCACCTAAAGCCTCTAGTTTTTCCCCTCATAGTAATAAATAGGAATGTTCAGTGCAAGTTGGCATATTACATTTCCTAAAAGAAATAAAGATTTACATTTTTTAGAGGTAAATGCAGTTATAAAGAAGGATTCCATATACCGTATACTGTATGTATATACTGTATGTGTTAGACAGTGATGGAGAGAGTAGGAGACACTGAGAAGGACTGTTACATTCCAAAAGCTCTTGCAGATAGAGCAGTGTACTATCAATCTAAAGGGCTGTCAGCAGAGCTAAGTATGGCTACTCAATGATAGGAAAATCAATAGTAACAACATTAAGTAGCTGCAGCACCAAGGGTGACAATGCTGCAATGATTTCTCTGCAGAAGCAAGAGCATTGTTGCCCTATCAAAAGAAAGAAATGTCTATCAAATTCAGCTATTCTCAATCAGGGTTCTGTGGAACCCTTGGGTTCCTCCAGGGGTTGCTAGGAGTTCCTTAAGCTGTGGCTCAAGGCACCATCACTCATCTGACGGTGCCTGCAGAGTTTTTGGGTAAACACCACTTGACAAAGCCAACAGCATGACAGCAATTTATCTATTTAGCTGTCTGTAATGGTGGCATTCAAACCACCACTTTAATGCCGCCTACACACCATCAGACATTCCGACAACAAAACCGTGGATTTTTTTCCGACGGATGTTGGCTCAAACTTGTCTTGCATACACACGATCACACAAATGTTGTCGGAAATTGCGAACGTCAAGAACACAGTGACGAACTTTTCTTGTCGGAAAATTTGAGAACCAGCTCTTACATTTTTGTTGTCGGAAATTCCGACAGCAAATGTCCGATGGAGCCTACACACAGTCGGATTTTCCGACAACAAGCTCACATCGAACATTTGTTGTCGTAAATTCTGACCGTGTGTATGTGGCATAAGGGGCATTTTTTCCATAGACCCCCAATGAATTTGTTTTAGTAAGGGTTTCCCGAGACCTGAAAAATATTTTAAGGGTTCCTCTTGGGTAAAAAGGTTGAGAAAGGCTGATCTACTTGTTCTGCTGGCAGGATTAACAGGTATTTACAATATGTTTCAAGCAATATTTTCAAAAACAGAGAGTTTGGTTTTACTAAAATGGATAGCCAACAACACCTATGTGATTTTTTCTTTTGTCTATAGTACTACTTTAACTTCTTGCCTCCCCCTGTATGTTTTAAAATAAGTTGTTTGATGGCAATGGTATTCTTGAGCACCATTTTTAAAAAGCACTTTGTTTACTACTTTACTACTTGTACACACGCCCAGCATGTGCACAATTCCTGTGACTGAATTGTCACTAGACAGCACAGACCCCAGGCACGATGTACAGAGCCAATCCGAGGGGCCCTGTGCTTTGTGATTGCTGTGATGGCCAATCACAAATGTAAACACTTTCAGTGTTTACGTTTGAGTGCCCTTCTCTTCCTCTCAAAATGTAGGAAGAGGAGGAAGAACGATCTTGTGAATGAAGAATTTAATGAATAAAGGGTATGCAGCAGATCTTAATTTGATTAATTTTAATGTGGGATTGTTTTTTAATCCTTTTACTCCCTCCTCTGCTTTACATCTAATCTCCTCCTGCCTGTATATTGATTCCTGCCCCACTATGCTACACATTTGCCACTTAATCTCCATTATCCTACTGTAGATAACCGGTATATTAATGATAAATACAATAAAGTGCACTCCCCATACATTACCCCTTTTGTCTCCTCTTGTCCCTGTGCATTTAATGCATCTAGTGCATTATTAATAAGCTCCATGTTTTACCACCTCAGTATAGTCACTTTTCTTCATTTTCTAAAACCTTGTGGCCAAAACTTAAATCACCTTGGGGTCTGCTTTCCAAAAAGAGGTCGTTTTGAGATGGTTTGTACTGGTCTAGCATTTTCATGTTGGGAAGTTTTTTAACAGAAGGTAAGGGAAACTGTTTTTTCAAGTGTTTGGTCTTTTATACCTTAGGTAGTAAAAAATAAAAACATGTGGTTATTAAATACTATCAAAAGACAATTCTATCTGTTTCAAAAATATATAAAGAAATAGAATTATTTTGGGTACAGTGTTGCATGACCAAGTTATAGTCAGTCAAACTAAGACTAAAAACTGAAAAATGGCCAGGTATTGAATGTGTTTTGCAGTCTGTTGCTGAAATGGTTAAAGTTTGCTTATGGTGAAAAAAAAGTAAACTTATCCTGAATTTTGGCTTTCAGACAAAATGTGGGGTGCTCTGTAATGCAAATACAGAAGCCATCCATCACAGTGATGTCCTAATTTGAGCACATTTGATCTGCAAAGGGCCTGTGTTGACGTGCTTTGGACTTGTATTGATGGAATCAGTTTGACATCAGTTAACAATGTTTCTGAGATCCTTCAAAATTCACTGACAGGTGCATTTGACCCATTTGAAGCAAACAAAAATAAGCTGGAGGTAAATGTAGAGGACTGGAGCAAAGATGAAGGAGTTCAGCATAGTAAAGAAAAAATGTGTGTTGAAAGGAACCCTACGTTTCGGGAACATAGCTCAGCACAGTGGGTGGGATTGGGAACCCCTTGGCATTCATTCTTTTCAAGGAAAAGATGGTGTTCCCAGCACACCAGGCTACCAGGACTTTTTTGAGGTGGCTTGTAACATAAGAGGAGCACCAGAATGGGAAATCAAAAATTGTACAAGTAGATTGTATCAGTTGTCTGAATTTCATGGCTTACCGTATGTAGTCGAGTATAAGCCGAGTTTTACAGCACATTTTTTTGTGCTGAAAATTCCCCCTCGGCTTATACTCGAGTCTGTGTCCATCTTCACTTTTGTGCGTCTGATCCTGGCAAGCTGTAGGTCCCCTGGACCCCAAACTTGGCACACATGTAGCGCCACTCTTCCTCTACAAGTGTGCAAATTTTGTTGTCCGAGGGACCTACGGCCGGGGAGCACCATTTTTTCAAATCCGGGCACCCCTTCCACAGACTCCCATGTTAAACAGTAATTTCTCTGGTGATTTTGGGGACTCGGTACCGGCCGGCCCTGGTTCCCCTGGACCCCAAACTTGACACACATGTAGCCCCACTCTTCCTCTACAAGTGTGCAAAGTTTGTTGGCCGGGGAGCACCGATTTTTCAAATTCGGGCACCCCTTCCATAGACTCCCATGTTAAACGTCAGTCTAGTCACACAGCGCAGGAGATCAGTTAGGGAGATTGGGCACAGTGAGGCATGGACACAGTGAGGCATGGGCACAGTGAGACATGGGCACAGTGAGGCATGGGCACAGTGAGGCATGGGCACAGTAAAGCACAGTGAGGCATGCACATGGACACAGTGAGGCCAAGTGAGGCACAGTGAGGCATGCAGATGGACACCCTAGGCTTATATTCGAGTCAATATGTTTTCCCAGTTTTTTGTGGTAAAATTAGGTGCCTCGGCTTATATTGGGGTCGGCTTATACTCGAGTATATGCGGTACATTTTAAGTTTGACTGGAGTGGGACGCTAGGTGCATTGGCATTTTCTAATAACCCATATTCAGTTGATTGTCACCTCGTATACAGTGCCTTTGGAAAAGTATTCATACCCCTTAAAGTTTTCCACATTTTGTCATGTTACAACCACAAATGTAAATGTATTTTATGTGACAGACCAACACAAAGTGGCACATAATTGTGAAGTGGAAGGAAAGTGATAAATGGTTTTCAATTTTTTTTACAAATAAATATGTGAAAAGTGTGTCGTGCATTTGTATTCAACTTTGTAGAACCGCCTTTCACTGCAATTACAGCTGCAAGTCTTTTTGAGGATGTCTCTACCAGCTTTGCACACCTAGAGAGTGTAATTTTTGCCCATTCTTCTTTGCAAAATAGGTCAAGCTCTGTTAGATTGGATGGAGAGCGTCTGTGAACAGCAATTTTCAAGTTTTGCCACAGATTCTCAATTGGATTCAGGTCTGCGCTTTGACTGGGCCATTCTAACACATGAATATGCTTTGATCCAAACCATTGCATTGTAGCTCTGGTTGTATGTTTAGGGTTGTTATCCTGCTCAAAGGTGAACCTCCCCCAGTCTCAAGTCTTTTGCAGACTCTAACAGGTTTTCTTCTAAGATTGCCCTGTATTTGGCTCCATCCATCTTCCCATCAACTCTGACCAGCTTCCCTGTCCCTTCTGAAGAAGAGCATCCCCACAACATGATGCTGCCACCACCATGTTTCACGGTGGGGATGGTGTGTTCAGGGTGATGTACAGTGTTAGTTTTCTGCCACACACAGCGTTTTGCTTTTACCTTTTTAGTCCAAAAATTTCAATTCTGGTCTCATCTGACCAGAGCATCTTCTTCTACATGTTTGCTGCCCCCCCCCCCCCTCCCATGGCTTTTTGCAAACTGCAAACTGGACTTCTTATGGCTTTCTTTAAACAATGGCTTTCTTCTTGCCACTCTTCCATGAAGGCCAGATTTGTGGAGTGCACAACTAATAGTTGTCCTGTGACAGATTCACCTGCTGTGGATCTCTGCATCTCCTCCAGAGTTACCATGGGCCTCTTGGCTGCTTCTCTGATTAATGCTCTCCTTATCCGGCCTGTCAGTTTAGGTGGACAGCCATGTCTTGGTAGGTTTGCAGTTGTGCCATACTCTTTCCATTTTTGGATGATCGATTGAACAGTGCTCTGTCAGATGTTCAAAGCTTGAGTGTGTTCCTTGGCTTTCATGATGCTGTTTGTGCACTAAGGCTCTCTAACAAACCTCTGAGGGCTTCACAGAACAGCTGTAAATATACTGAGATTAAATTAAACACAGGTGGATTCTATTTACTAATTATGTGACTTTGTTCAACTAGATTTTAGTTAGGGGTATCAGAGTAAAGGAGGCTAAATACAAATGCACTCCACACTTTTCAGATATTTATTTGTAAAATATTTTGAAAACCATTTATCATTTTCTTTCCACTTCACAATTACATGTGCCACTTTGTGTTGGTCTATCACATAAAATCCCAATAAAATGCATTTACGTTTTTGCTTGTAACATGACAAAATGTGGAAAATTTCAAGGGGTATGTATACTTTTTCAATGCACTATATGTGTGTATGAGACCTGTATTATAGAAATCTTCCGTTTTTGGCTTAGTTACTTCATGGCTTAAAGATTTTCCATCTCAAAAGGGGTTAAGACGTGCTCCTGTGTAAACTCTGGGAATATATCAGCCAAGACTCCCTAAACCTTTCATGTCGATCTCCTTAATCCTTTCTCCTCTCAACAGATGTTGGTAGATTATATTATTGTGTACAGAGTGTCTCCAGGGTCCATTTATCGATGGCCCATTTCTTTTGTCATCTGTTTCCCCTTTAGCGAGAGAAAAAAAACACAGCTGATTAAGCTGCCCATTGTGCTGTAAAATACTATCAATATCTCTTCTGTGACAATGTGTGTTCATCCCCTCGCCTATGTAACACATCAGGGCAGCTATGTATAAACTGGAGGACAGGAATGTGTTTCTGATGTCTCTAACAGCCAATCCGATTGCAGCTGTCATTTATACAATGCAGGGCCTGTAAATAACAGAAAGAATCCGACTGGCTACTGTACATTTTTCTGCAATGCTTAATACTGAACTCTGGTGTAAGCAAGTATACTCTAAATACAAGAGACATGAGTAGTCTTCCATAAATCTTGGTGTGCTTTGTGTATTTCTTCCAGATCTGTGCGGTAATCTGTGTAGGAGCTTCCTGTAATAAAGACCGGTCACTGCTGCGCTCTCTACTTGTGCAGGGTGACTGGTCTTGTCTCCGCCCCCCTTCTGTAGTTTTCTACAAACAGCCTATAGTGGGTGGAGCCTACTGGGTCCCTCCCACAGCTCTGCTCTTTGCAAAGGCTATGTACAGCATATTACAAGGTAATACCTGGGTTTGCAAAGGCATTTTGTGAACACAAAGTGGATTTATATGCTTTGTAGCAATGGAGGACTATTTAAAATATAGTTTTTGTGTGTGGAGTTCGGCTTTAACACCATTAGGATCAGAAGTTGTTTGATCCTTGGGGGGGGGGGGGGGGGGCATTTTTTTTCATATTTAGCCATATGGCTATTGCTTTTATAATTGTCATATATAATTGTAGCGGGTGTTTACTTTCCCGCCAGTAATTTTGAATATTTGCGGTGACACCAGAGGTCCACCGGGTGGCGCTGTCACTTTGGGCCGACGGGCGAATCATTGCTGGGTCGAATCCTTTTTTGTCCTACTTTGGCAGCCGTGTGGTGGGGCGGGGAACCCGCTATGCACGCCGGAGGGGGGTATAAAGGGGGCCGGCCATTTTGTCACGGGGTTCGTTGTCCCTGGCACCTTTAGCCTGCGGACGGAGTTCGTGTTTTCGTCCTCTGGGCACTAGGCCTGGAGGACCATCGGAGGTCGTGTTCCACCTCAGGCACCTTTAGCCTGAGGTGAGGTACTTGGACGGAGGTCCGGAGCTCAGTGCCCAACACTGAGTTCCGCGAGGGAAGGATCCTAGGGTGCTCCGGAGGTGGACGCCTTAATCCGAGGTGGACGTAATGTACCGGGGAGAGCTCCTCATCTGAAGACCTGATGCAGCATACTGCCGGTGACGGGTGAGCCTCTTGTCGGAGACCGTCCGGAAGGTGAATTTCCCTCGTGCGGAGACCATAGCCCACTCTTTGGAGGAGAGTGGAGGAAAGAACTTGTGTCTGGGCCTATGTATCTACACTTTCACACCTCTTGTTCTGTTCGTAAGCAAGTAAGTCTCTGAATAAAGGAGTGTTGGACTTGCAACGGTGTGAGACTCAGTTCCTAGCAGACGGTTGGATTTGATGCACAATACAGGCCCGAGGGTAAAGAAATAACTCTGGCCAATACCACTTATACATCTGTGGTGGAAGCCTGGCGTAGCGGACCCACTCCCTTTCCCATCATACCCCTAGACCAGAGACATTGCGAGCGAGAACTTTAAAAGAGGGGATTGGGAGTGTGGGACGAGTGCCCGCTACACGTGGGGGCTCGTCCGGGATGTGTGTTGTGCATCACTTGTTAGAAGAGCGTGTCTGCCGGGAAGAGTCAAGTGCATAGGCCGAAGTGCAGCCCTGCTCGAAAGTCGTGGACATGACCTCAGACGAGGAAAGGCCCGCGCAGGCAGAGTGGTGAAAGGGGGAAAGCCCAGCCGTGTGATGGACTACATGTGGGGGTTTTTAAGTGCACTGCGCCATCAGACACAAGCCCCCGCCGCTTAGTTCGTGGGCGTGTCTCAAGCAACCAAGTGGAAAGCCCGTGAACTGGAGCAAAAGGGGAGGAGTCCAATACGTGTGACGGACTACACGTGGGACATTGGCGCGAAAATTCAGCAGTGTACGATGGAACAGCAACAGGTCGCCATGTTTGGACCCGCCTTGTGGATCCCGGTTCACCCGGCAACTACAACCCTGACTGCTGCTGCACCGATCACGGATACGGGGATCCGGCTGAAGCCAAGGGGTCGGTTCGCCCTATACTCCTGCATGGACGTGGAGGCCCTGGGCATGATTTGTCCTGGGTGCTCGGGACTGGTATGTTTGCTGAAACCCTTTGGATGGTGTGAGGCCTGTGGGGAGTTCATGTTCGAGGTGGATCCGGCGGTGGAGAGGCCGAAGACCATCTACCCAGGCCGGGTTTCAGGCATCGCCACACAGAAGGCAGGAGTCACAGCCGTGAGAGTCACCCCTGCGCACACTGCAACGACCGCGGAAGAGGTTGTGAAGCACCAACGGGAGAAATCTGAGGATGCTGACTCGGTCACCACTGTCTCACAGCGTCCGCCACCGAAGAAGAGAACCAGCGTGGTAGCCCCGACCAGCGGTGGTGGACCGTCTCGCGCGCTTACGCCAGGCCCGGATGGATCCGTAGACGAGAGTTCCGGACATCCCAGGAAAGGCCAAGGTAAGCCGGCTGAGAAGACTTGGTGTGAGGGAGGATGTGTCAGGAAGGCATGGCCTAGCAAGTCTCCGGAGTGTGGATGTTCTGTTTCCACACAGGGCTACATACCCGCGGAGGAGTGTGACACTTCTGACCTGGAGTCTCTCTCTGATATGGGAGATGATGTCCAAATAGACGATTTGTTTGCCGAGAAGGGCTGGGACAAGGCACCACTTGCTGCATTCCGGGGGTTTCGGAATTCGCCTATGTCTGTGGGAGAGAGCACACCAAGGGTGGAGGCATCAGTGCCTGAAGGAGAATCTTTCCCTGAACTTGTTCCTGTATCACCGGTGTCACACGCACCTGACACTGGGGCAAAGAAACTTTTATTGAGGCCTCCAATGCCTAGATTAGAGGTGGTCAAGGCACCGCGCCACCCAGATGCGGTCGTTCTGCCCGGGGAAGGGGACAGATCAACCATGCCTCCTTTGGCGAGATTACAGAGACTGTTTGGTCAAAAAGTTGCTGCAGAATATGGATGGGAGTATCCCTACTTGCCGAAGGACCTGCTGTATGAGGTGGAGGTATGCAGGGAGCGTTGGTACAATGATTTTGTTTGGACCCATCTCAAAGTCCCGCACGCTCGCAGATACTTAGCGTGTTCCCCAAAGGCTTCACAGCGCTTTAAAGACTGCAAGGCAGAATGGATGGTGGGAAGACACATCCACGCAGATAGAGTAGTGATCAAACGCAAGGAAGGCGAAGATGTGGAATATCATCTAGAGACTGTAGATCAGCATCTAAAGCCACTAACTCTGCCGCACCCACGTTTATACCTCTAGGAGGAAGAGACTCCGTTTGTGTTATGCTACTGAACTTTCTGGGGCAATTGTGTTTTTGTGTGCCCGAAAGAAAAGAGAAAGGAACTGTTCCTGGTCATATTTTTCCACCAAAGAGATCATAAACTCTGGGATAGTTAGCTTTAGGGAAGGAAAGAGAAGAATTTCCATGGGTGCAGTTACCGTGATGCGGTCACCAGGTGGCAGTGTTGCGCAACGTTACAAACACTTTTCACGCACCCACTCTTTAGAGAAAGAGGGATTTCTTTTAGGAGAAATTTCTTTTACTCACACACACACGAATACATGTGTCAGGATTTTATGTGTTGGTTTCTTTTGTTTTTTTCCCTCTGCAGGAGAACATCCCAGCAAGATTTTAGACTCTGGGGAGGTCTTTCGTCAGGATGGGGAGGGAAAAAGTAAATATTAATATGCAACCTTGAAATGTTTGATTATGTCTTTCGCTCCTCTTTCTGTTACAGGGGCTCAGACACAACTTTGCAAAAAGATAGTGTTTCCAAAAGTTTTTGTGTTTTTCAAAATGTTAACGGTTTCTGGACTGAATCATGTCAGCCATTGAGGATGTGGTTTACTCCAGACACTGGGGACCAGTGTCAAAAGACAGAGGGGAGTATGTAGCGGGTGTTTACTTTTCCACCAGTAATTTTGAATATTTGCGGTGACACCAGTGGTGTATCTCCGGCGGTCCACCGGGTGGCGCTGTCACTTTGGGCTGACTGGCGAATCATTGCTGGGTCGAATCCTTTTTTGTCCTACTTCGGCAGCCGTGTGGTGGGGCGGGGAACCCGCTATGCACGCCGGAGGGGGGTATAAAGGGGGCCGGCCATTTTGTCACGGGGTTCGTTGTCCCTTGCACCTTTAGCCTGCGGACGGAGTTTGTGTTTTCGTCCTCTGGGCACTAGGCCTGGAGGACCATCGGAGGTCGTGTTCCACCTCAGGCACCTTTAGCCTGAGGTGAGGTACTTGGACGGAGGTCCGGAGCTCAGTGCCCAACACTGAGTTCCGCGAGGGAAGGATCCTAGGGTGCTCCGGAGGTGGACGCCTTAATCCGAGGTGGACGTAATGGACCGGGGAGAGCTCCTCATCTGAAGACCCGGTGCAGCATACTGCCGGTGACGGGTGAGCCTCTTGTCGTAGACCGTCCGGAAGGTGAATTTCCCTCGTGCGGAGACCATAGCCCACTCTTTGGAGGAGAGTGGAGGAAAGAACTTGTGTCTGGGCCTATGTATCTACACTTTCACACCTCCTGTTCTGTTCGTAAGCAAGTAAGTCTCTGAATAAAGGAGTGTTGGACTTGCAATGGTGTGAGACTCAGTTCCTAGCAGACGGTTGGATTCGATGCACAATACAGGCCCGAGGGTAAAGAAATAACTCTGGCCAATACCACTTATACATCTGTGGCGGAAGCCTGGCATAGCGGACCCACTCCCTTTCCCATCATACCCCTAGACCAGAGACATTGCGAGCGAGAACTTTAAAAGAGCGGATTGGGAGTGTGGGACGAGTGCCCGCTACATAATATTAAAGTGGTTGTAAACCCACTCTTGCAACTTGCACCTACAGGTAAGCCTAGATTAAGGCTTACCTGTGGGTGTTTGCAATACCTCCTAAACCTACAAGGTTTAGGAGAAATTTGCAAAAAAAGAGTACACCGATGTGTACGGCGCGTGCGCACTGTAAATGCTGGATTTATGAATGATAAAGCCGGCTTTTACGGCTCCCGCGCGCATGCGCGGAGTGACGTCATCGCTGCTCTGGCCAATCACAACGCCGGAGCGCCGATACCAGGAATAAGCTCCGAGGGGACATGGCGGCTACGGCGGAGGGGAACGAGGGGGACTTCGGGGGCTTCGATTTCAGGTAAGTGCCACATAATGAGCTAGTATGCTATGCATACTGGCTCATTATGCCTTTTTCTTGCAGGGTCTTATTTTATCCCATTTTTTTGGGGGAGGGGGGTTTACTTCCTCTTTAACCACTTGACCTCTGGAAGGTTTTACTCCCTTCATGACTGGGGCATTTTTTGCTATTCAGAACTGTGCTATTTTAACTGGCAATTGCTCGGTCATGCAACACTGTACACAAATGAAATTTATACATTTTTTTCACACAAAAGGGGGTTTTCTATTGATGGTATTTTATCACCACTGGATTTGTTTTTTTGGGGGGAAATTAGACAGTCCAGGGTATTTAGTAGAATGCATGGCAAGTTTTTCTAAATTGTAATTTTTGTCACAAATTTTTGGAAAATGAAGAAATTAAGTAAAAAAATAGTTTTCACACTTTTTACATACTGTCACTAGTACACTATAGCTTCATCAGATGACTGGTGTGGCGATGATCAGAAATACTAACTGGTGACTGTATGTACATAAAAAAAATTATAATAATAGTAAAAATATTTTTTTTATTCTATTTTTTTGTCAACTTTTTCCTTTTTTTTTTACATCCTCTAATCAAAGTAGTACTGTGTCACCACAGTGGCATTTTGCAATGAGTAGGTAGGTGATCAGTATTTTTATTTTTAAGCTAATATTGCTTATAACAGTGATAATCACTGTTATAAGCAATAGTTTAAGCTGTCATGAATGGCTTTCCACAACAGCTTGCTAACTATTGTGATCTGTGATGGGCTAAAGCTAATCACATGGTACAGTAGATGCGATTGGCCGAGGTACCATGTGATAGCTGTAGACCAATCACAGCATCACAACAGCAAGCAAAATAGTCACGACGGGAAGCCATTTATGACTGTTTTGTTTACATTGTATTCTTGTGATTGCTATGATATATCATAGCAATCACATGATACCCCAGCCCCTCACAGCAGCTGGGTGACAATCACATGATCTAATGAACACAGTAGTCACGAGTTTGCGCCCCTGCACGCCCCATGGGGCTAACATCTACTGTTAGCGGGTGGCAAATGGAAAAAGTTAAATGTAAAGTTTTACAATCAAGGCTTTCTTTTGGTGGTGATGTCTTTTAAGTATCTTTGTTTTTATTTTATTATACTAGAACAGTTCTCTTTATGTTAAGAACATGTGTAAGTCCTGCAGCTCACCTAAAGCTGTCTATACATGAGTAGAATTTTATTTTTAAATGGTTAGTCCCCAATAAAATCAAAGGAATGATCTGAAAAAAAAAATGTCCAAAAAATAGTGCCTGACATGCTTTAGATGAGCTGCAAAATCAATGGTCAAATTGATAATAATTTCCACCGTAGTGACGAGAAAATTCACACAGTGTTGGAAGGGCAAGGGCTATTGAGATATGTCCTTCTGAGGGCCTGGTGATGTCATAGGGAGTAATAAAAGCCGTATCTTGCTATTGGACATTGATAGCGAACCTTGGCACCCCAGATGTTTTGGAACTACATTTCCCATGATGCTCATGCACTCTGCAGTGTAGCCGAGCATCATGGGAAATGTAGTTCCAAAACATCTGGGGTGCCATCACTGCTATAGGATAATGATAAAAAAATACAGAGGAATCAAGTAAGCTTACTGGGCCATTAAAATGCTGCAGGAAAAATACATATACAAATTACATATAATGGACCTGTTACCTGCCAAATGATTTGTTTTTCTGTCCATCTAGTTGTCACACAGCACAGCTCTTGTAGGACAGCAAACCTGATGTTTCTCTGCTACAATTCACTGACATTTACAGGTCTCCTCTCTGCCCCACCCAGTGATGGATTGTGGAAGGAGAAGCAGCAGACTCATGAGCTCATCTCTGTGTCACTCTGCTCTCTCCTCCTATCAGCCTGTTCTTTATCAACACATGGGCACTTCAAAACAACCAACTGGCTCCATGTGATGCTTCTCAAACTTCCAATCTGAGCTCTGCTGCGCAGTGGCTACTTACACTTACTTTTAGGTACTTACACTTTTTGCATAAAAATATACATGCAATACTAATTACAGAGCTGCATTAATTTGATATGTATATTTGCCCAGAGCTCAGCTTTAAAGTGGTTGTAAACCCACTTATGTAACTTGCACCTACAGGTAAGCCTAGATTAAGGACAACGGCGCATTTATAGGGTTAATCCCATTTACAAATCCGGCTTAGCCGGATTTGATGGCTCCCACGCGCATGTGCGGAGTCACGTCTTCGCCGCTCTGGCCAATTACAGCGCCGGAGCGGCGATGTGATTGGCTGGAGCGGCGATACCCGGAAGTAACCTTCCGGCTATCGCCGCAGCGATGGATGCGGCTGAAGAGGGAGACGAGGATGGCTTTGGGGGCCCGATCTAAGGGAAGTGATGCATAATGAGCTAGTATGCTAGTCATACTAGCTCATTATGCCTTTGTCTTGCAGGTGGGTTTAAAAAAAAAAAAGTACTACAGGGTTTACAACCACTTTAACGACAGGTTTATTATACCGTAAGTGATAACAGACCAAGAGCGGGGGTGTTAATGAGCTAGATGGGTTGAGGGACTTTGAATGGAATGAGTTTTTGCCTTTAAAAAATTTAACAGCTGTGACAGCAGGAAGGTAAAGTCACCTGGTTGCATCCAGGGGGGTAGATATATTTCGCCCAGATTCAGGCTTTACGCCGACTTATACAACTAGGTGGAGAGTTGTATAAGCCCAGCTGGGGCTAGTGGGCTCATGGATGACTCATACCTCTAGGGAGAGTGCTGGGCATCGTGCAGACAGGGAGTTGATGAGACCAGCTGAAGCTTGTCAGCTCATTTAGGCCTCTATAAAAACTCCCAGCTTCATTAGATGTTAGCTCATGCCTGGACCCAGACCTGTGTGGACTGTCTAGGGAGAGTGAACCCCTGTGCGGTGAGACAAAGCCTGTGTGGCTATTTGCTTGGACATTTAAAACCAGGGACTTAGGGACTAGGACAGCACTAGGCTGATCCCAGTTGTTAGTTAGGAAACCTGTATGTTTAGTCAGAGGTCAACTTGACCAGGATTTATTTTGTTTATGTTTCTTTTGCTTTGCTGTGTTTTGTCACTGTAAATAGAAAATAAACCGCACCTTTTTGATTTTGAAAACCACAACCTCCGTTTGCTGGGCCTGTTTTGTGTGGGGAGCCCATCCCGGGGGTCACACACACCCGCTGCCGAGCTAACCCCCTCACAGTTGGTGGAGAACCAGTGGCAGTTTTTTTTTAAGCCAGCATGGAGGAGATACTGAAGCAGCTGGCTCTAGCAAATGCCAATCAACAGCAGACAAATGCAGGTTTGCAAAAGAGCCTTGCAGCTCATCAACAGAGCCTTGCAGCTCAACAACAGAACTTCGCAGCCCAGCAGCAAGCTCATCAACAGAGCCTTGCAGCCCAGCAGCAGACAAACGCAACTTTGCAACAGAGTCTGGAGGCTCAGCAACGAGCCCAGCAGCAATCTGAGGCCCGCTTCATAGACCTGTTGCAGAAGCAAGAGCAGAGACTACAACAACAGATGGAAGCAGTAATGCAGCAACGTCCGCAGACCAGTGAGGAAAGCCGCCCCACTAATACCGCGTCCTTTGGGGTGAGTCGTTTATTGACAAAAAAGACTGGAGAGGATGATCCAGAGGTATTTTTGACCACATTTGAAAGGACCGCTGAAAGAGAAAAGTGGCCTGAGGAGCAGTGGGCTGGACTGGTGGCTCCTCTGTTAACTGGTGAATCGCAGAAAGCTTACTATGACCTAGAGCCTAACCAAGCAAAAGACTATGTGATGCTAAAAGCTGAAATATTGGCAAGGCTGGGTGTCACCCAGGCTGTCCGGGCTCAGCGTGTGCATAACTGGACTTTCCAGCTTGGAAAACCCCCCAGGTCTCAAATGTATGATCTCATTCACCTGAGCAGAAAGTGGCTACAGCCAGAGACTTTGTCCGCACCAAAGATTGTGGAACGTGTTGTAATGGATCGGTTTTTGAGAGCTCTTCCTACTGCCATCCAAAAGTGGGTAAGCCATGGAGACCCAGAGACGGCCGATGGCCTTGTGGATCGTGTGGAGAAATACTTGGCTACAGAGAACCTGACGGCCTCTTCCAGAGACACTCGGACTTTCCACCCTAAGACCAGACCATCCCCAGGGGCGGATAAGAGGATTCCAAGGGGTGAGGGTGGAGAGAGTGAGAGGGTGGGAGCTCTACCCCAAGTTTGGCGAGAACAGCCTGGGAAATCAGCGGCTCAAGAGGCGGCAAGAAGGATCGTTTGCTACCGCTGCCGGCAAGCGGGACATATTGCAGCCAATTGCCCGGTTGTGGAGGAACCCATGCAGTGTGACTTTCTGATGGGCAGACGTCAGTCGCTGTGTGCGACAGTCGCATGCACTGCCATTCGAGGAACTGAGAAACATTTATGCAAAATGTGTGTTAATGGTAGAAATGTTGTGGTATTGCTGGATTCAGGTAGCCTTGTGACCCTGATAAAGGCTGAGTTAGTTAAAACAGAGGTCTCTGGGAATAGCAAGGTAGCTGTTATTTGTGTGCATGGGGACACCCGAGAGTATCCAGTGACTACAGTGTGTTTCGAGACCCCCAAAGGTACCCTCTCTCATCCAGTGGGCTTAGTATCTCAGTTACCGCATGACGCCATTGTGGGAAGGGATTTTCCGAAGTTCTGGGAACTGTGGGATGATCCTGAGCCCCTCACTGGTGCCCCTATGTACCAGGAATGTGATAGCCAGAACTCCCCTGAGAGTGGTGAGGACTCTCCGGAATTTCCCTTATCAGTATTGGCAGGGGAGACTCAAGAAACTGGAGAGGAGCCCACCTCCTCAGACAAAAACCTACCGTCTGTGGAGTTTTCTGATCTTGAGGTTCACAGGGAAAACTTTGCCACAGAACAGTTGAAAGACCCCGCCCTAATAAAGGCACGGGAAAACGTAGTGAAAATAGATGGCGAGTTAGTGAACCCAGATAATACCTGCACTTACCCATACTTCAGCGTAGAGAAGGACCTACTGTATCGGGTGGCAAAAAGGGCAGAAGAAACCGTTGAGCAGCTTGTGGTGCCCAAACCTTACAGGAAGTTGGTGTTGGAGTTGGCCCATGGGCACATTCTTGGAGGTCATCTGGGGACAGAGAAAACCCGAGAGAGGGTATTACAGAGATTCTATTGGCCGGGGGTGATGAAGGACGTAGAAAATTATTGTTCCTCCTGCCCTGTGTGTCAGAGGTCGGCCCCGATGCCACATTTCCGTAGCCCGCTGGTCCCTCTACCCATCATTGAGGTCCCGTTTGAGAGGATCGCCATGGATTTGGTAGGTCCTATAATCAAGTCCGCTAGGGGGCACCAGTACATATTAGTTATAATGGACTATGCCACCCGTTATCCAGAAGCGATCCCTCTCCGAAATACCTCGGCCAAAACCATAGCCAAAGAGCTATCTCTTGTGTTTAGCCGGGTGGGTATTTGTAAAGAACTGCTTACGGACCAAGGTACACCCTTTATGTCCCGGGTTATGAAGGAGCTGTGTAAATTATTCAAAGTGACGCAATTACGTACATCTGTGTATCACCCCCAAACCGATGGGCTGGTTGAAAGATTCAACAAAACCCTAAAACAAATGTTGAAGAAAGTGGTGGATAGAGATGGAAAGGATTGGGACTGTCTACTTCCTTATCTGATGTTTGCTATTAGGGAGGTGCCCCAATCCTCTACGGGATTCTCCCCCTTTGAGTTACTGTATGGGAGACACCCAAGAGGGCTGTTGGATATTGCCAAGGAAACTTGGGAAAGTGAGAGTTCTCCCCACAGGAGTGTGATTGAGCATGTCGCCCTGATGCAAGACCGAATTGCACAGGTAATGCCCATCGTGAAGGAACATTTGGCCCAAGCGCAGTTAGCACAGCAGAGAGTGTACAACCGTGGAGCCAAGACCCGTACCTTTTCCCCGGGGGATAGGATACTGGTACTTGTCCCTACGGTTGAAAGTAAATTCCTTGCCAAATGGCAAGGCCCCTACGAGATAATGGAAAAAGTGAGCGAAGTGAATTACAAGGTCAGACAACCAGGAAGGCGAAAGCCCGAACAGATCTATCACGTTAATCTGTTGAAAGCCTGGAGGGATAGAGAGTCCCTAGTCGCAGACACTTGGTCACCAGCTCAAACTGGTTGCGTGATTCCTGAGGTTGGAATAGCAGCCACCTTGTCACAACCCCAACAACAGGAGGTTAAGGAGTTTGTGCTTCGCAACAAGGAGGTATTCTCTGAGCTGCCGGGACAAACATCTGGGGTAGAGCATGACATCATTACCCCGCCCGGTGAAAGGGTGAAGTTAAAACCCTATCGGATCCCAGAGGCCCGACGGGAGGCAATACGGGAGGAAGTACAGAAAATGCTGAACTTAGGGGTGATAGAGGAGTCCCAAAGTGATTGGTCTAGTCCCATCGTGTTGGTGCCTAAACCGGATGGGAGCTGGCGATTTTGTAACGATTTTCGTCAGTTGAACAAAGTTACAAAATTTGACACCTACCCCATGCCACGTATAGATGAGTTGATCGACCGGCTGGGAACAGCCCGATACATGACGACTCTTGACCTCACAAAAGGGTATTGGCAAATCCCCCTGGCCAAGTCGGCCAAAGAGAAAACCGCATTTGTAACCCCAGACGGGGCGTTCCAATATAAAAGAATGCCGTTCGGGTTACAGAATGCGCCGGCCACATTTCAGCGGAAAATGGACCAGATGCTGAGGCCCCATCGGAAGTATGCTGCGGCTTACCTGGATGACGTAATTGTCCATAGCACAGATTGGGCCTCACATCTGCCAAAAGTGCAAGCAGTCCTGGACTCTGTTCGGGAAGCGGGGTTTACGGCTAACCCCAACTCAACAAAGTCGAGGCCATCCAGAGTTGGCCACGTCCCAACAGCAAGAAGCAGGTACGAGCCTTTCTGGGAATCGCTGGGTATTATCGGCGATTCATTCCCCACTTTGCTTCTAAGGCTGTGCCCCTAACCAACCTGACGAAGGGGAAAGGGTCGGTCATGATTAAATGGACCCCCGAGGCTGAGGCAGCATTCCAATTCTTGAAACAAGCCTTATGTAGCCAGCCAGTGTTGTACTCACCCGACTTCTCTAAAGACTTTGTCGTACAAAGTGATGCGTCAGATGTGGGGTTAGGAGCAGTATTGTCCCAGGTCTGGAACGGGGAAGAGCACCCAGTCATTTACCTCAGCAGGAAGTTGAAGTCCCATGAGGTAAATTACGCCACCGTTGAAAAGGAGTGTTTAGCGGTGAAGTGGGCTCTAGATTCCCTTCGGTACTACCTGCTAGGTAGGCACTTTGACATGGTTACGGATCACGCTCCGTTAAAGTGGATGGCTCAAAACAAGGAAACAAATAGAAGAGTGAATAGGTGGTTCCTGGCCCTCCAGGAATTCAACTTCACAGTAAAGCATCGCCCTGGCGTTCAAATGGGGAATGTGGATGCTTTGTCTCGAGTACATGAATGCCTGATTGCTGGTGTTCCAACCCCGAGGTTAAAACAAGAGGGGGGGGGATGTGACAGCAGGAAGGTAAAGTCACCTGGTTGCATCCAGGGGGGTAGATATATTTCGCCCAGATTCAGGCTTTACGCCGACTTATACAACTAGGTGGAGAGTTGTATAAGCCCAGCTGGGGCTAGTGGGCTCATGGATGACTCATACCTCTAGGGAGAGTGCTGGGCGTCGTGCAGACAGGGAGTTGATGAGACCAGCTGAAGCTTGTCAGCTCATTTAGGCCTCTATAAAAACTCCCAGCTTCATTAGATGTTAGCTCATGCCTGGACCCAGACCTGTGTGGACTGTCTAGGGAGAGTGAACCCCTGTGCGGTGAGACAAAGCCTGTGTGGCTATTTGCTTGGACATTTAAAACCAGGGACTTAGGGACTAGGACAGCACTAGGCTGATCCCAGCTGTTTGTTAGGAAACCTGTATGTTTAGTCAGAGGTCAACTTGACCAGGATTTATTTTGTTTATGTTTCTTTTGCTTTGCTGTGTTTTGTCACTGTAAATAGAAAATAAACCGCATCTTTTTGATTTTGAAAACCACAACCTCCGTTTGCTGGGCCTGTTTTGTGTGGGGAGCCCATCCCGGGGGTCACACACACCCGCTGCCGAGCTAACCCCCTCACACAGCATAAACGGATTCTAAATAAAAGTCAAAAGAAAACTCAATGCTTAATCATAAAAAGCATCCCCTGATACTGGCAAGTCTTTTTTTACAAGTAGCATTATATGAGTCACCACTCACAGCTCCCAGAGAAGGTGTTATAACTAATAGCTGGGACTGTTCACAGCCGAGATGCCAAGCTGATTTGTCGTTCAATAAATACCGGCAGACAAAAGGCCCAAAAAATATAATAGAGAGGGCAATATTGGACTCATTAGTTCCTCGGAGGGGATGTCGTTTTATACAGTGTTTTTATCACAACAGCTCACTCGGCATGTGGAATGTTCTCATATTATGAATAAAGGTGCACGTATGCGTTTAATATGGAGTTTTTGCAAAAAAAAACTGACAAACATTGTTAATTCACATTTACAACTTGGATTTGTAGAGGACAACGGCTGCGTCATATAGCTGATTTACATAAAACCTTGGTTGCTTGGCTCACATAAATAATAGTAATGCCGCGTACACACGATCAGATTTTCCGTCAGAAAAACCCTGGATGGAATTCCGCTCAAGCTTGGCTTGCATACACACGGTCACACAAAAGCTCTCTGAACTTTCGACCATCAAGAAGGCGGTGATGTACAACACTACGACGAGCCAAAAAATTTTTTTTGTCAAAGTATTTTTATTAAAGTTTTTGCAGCAATACAATGGATTACAATCAAGTGGGCAGATAGCTCATGAGCATAGTAACACAAATTGTAAATACAGAGTACATAACAGTCACTTATCTCAACAAGTAAAGAACCAAGGATTAGGGATGAGCTCGGTGTTCGAGTCGAACATACGTTCGACTCGAACATCGGCTGTTCGATCGTTCGACGAAGATCGAACGATTTGGGCCATTCGCGCCTAATTCGAGTGACGCGAACGGCCCACAATGCACTACGCCATCGCAGTGTCATCCAGGCGCTGTGATTGGCCAAGCATGCACTGTGACCCCGCATGCTTGGCCAATCACAGCGCCGGCAGCTAGGAGAGCAATGATTGGCCACAGGCAGGATGCCTGTGGCCAATTATTGCTGAGGGTGTTTAGTACACGCCCCACACTATAAAAGGCCGCCAGCACGGCGGCCTAGTGTAGTGTGTTCCGGAGCAGGGAAAGAGAAGCATAGGCAGGGACAGTGACATTTTTTTTTCTTGCTTAACCTGGATTCCTTTAGTTTAGGGAAAGAGAAGGATAGGTAGGGAGAGTGTCAGTGTGTTTTACTGTGCTAATCCTTGTTTGTAGGGACAGGGAAGGACAGTGAGGGAAATTCTCCTTGTGCTATACTGTGCTAAAGCATTGATCATCAACCATCTTTAAAAAAAAAAATTTTATAGGGACAGAAAACTATAGGTAGGGAGAGTGTCAGTGTGTTTTACTGTGCTAATCCTTGTTTGTAGGGACAGGGAAGGACAGTGAGGGAAATTCTCCTTGTGCTATAGTGTGCTAAAGCATTGATCATCAACCATCTTTAAAAAAAAATTTTTTATAGGGACAGAAAACTATAGGTAGGGAGAGTGTCAGTGTGTTTTACTGTGCTAATCCTTGTTTGTAGGGACAGGGAAGGACAGTGAGGGAAATTCTCCTTGTGCTATAGTGTGCTAAAGCATTGATCATCAACCATCTTTAAAAAAACATTTTTTATAGGGACAGAAAACTATAGGTAGGGAGAGTGTCAGTGTGTTTTACTGTGCTAATCCTTGTTTCTAGGGACAGGGAAGGACAGTGAGGGAAATTCTCCTTGTGCTATAGTGTGCTAAAGCATTGATCATCAACCATCTTTAAAAAAACATTTTTTCTAGGGACAGAAAACTATAGGTAGGGAGAGTGTCAGTGTGTTTTACTGTGCTAATCCTTGTTTGTAGTGACACGGAAGGACAGTGAGGGAAATTCTCCTTGTGCTATAGTGTGCTAAAGCATTGATCATCAACCATCTTTAAAAAAACATTTTTTATAGGGACAGAAAACTATAGGTAGGGAGAGTGTCAGTGTGTTTTACTGTGCTAATCCTTGTTTGTAGGGACAGGGAAGGACAGTGAGGGAAATTCTCCTTGTGCTATACTGTGCTAAAGCATTGATCATCAACCATCTTTAAAAAAACATTTTTTATAGGGACAGAAAACTATAGGTAGGGAGAGTGTCAGTGTGTTTTACTGTGCTAATCCTTGTTTGTAGGGACAGGGGAGGACAGTGAGGGAAATTCTCCTTGTGCTATACTGTGCTAAAGCATTGATCATCAACCATCTTTAAAAAAACATTTTTTATAGGGACAGAAAACTATAGGTAGGGAGAGTGTCAGTGTGTTTTACTGTGCTAATCCTTGTTTGTAGGGACAGGGAAGGACAGTGAGGGAAATTCTCCTTGTGCTATAGTGTGCTAAAGCATTGATCATCAACCATCTTTAAAAAAACATTTTTTATAGGGACAGAAAACTATAGGTAGGGAGAGTGTCAGTGTGTTTTACTGTGCTAATCCTTGTTTGTAGGGACAGGGAAGGACAGTGAGGGAAATTCTCCTTGTGCTATAGTGTGCTAAAGCATTGATCATCAACCATCTTTAAAAAAAAAATTTTTTATAGGGACAGAAAACTATAGGTAGGGAGAGTGTCAGTGTGTTTTACTGTGCTAATCCTTGTTTGTAGGGACAGGGAAGGACAGTGAGGGAAATTCTCCTTGTGCTATACTGTGCTAAAGCATTGATCATCAACCATCTTTAAAAAAAACATTTTTTATAGGGACAGAAAACTATAGGTAGGGAGAGTGTCAGTGTGTTTTACTGTGCTAATCCTTGTTTGTAGGGACAGGGAAGGACAGTGAGGGAAATTCTCCTTGTGCTATAGTGTGCTAAAGCATTGATCATCAACCATCTTTAAAAAAAAATTTTTTATAGGGACAGAAAACTATAGGTAGGGAGAGTGTCAGTGTGTTTTACTGTGCTAATCCTTGTTTGTAGGGACAGGGAAGGACAGTGAGGGAAATTCTCCTTGTGCTATACTGTGCTAAAGCATTGATCATCAACCATCTTTAAAAAAACATTTTTTATAGGGACAGAAAACTATAGGTAGGGAGAGTGTCAGTGTGTTTTACTGTGCTAATCCTTGTTTGTAGGGACAGGGAAGGACAGTGAGGGAAATTCTCCTTGTGCTATAGTGTGCTAAAGCATTGATCATCAACCATCTTTAAAAAAAATTTTTTTATAGGGACAGAAAACTATAGGTAGGGAGAGTGTCAGTGTGTTTTACTGTGCTAATCCTTGTTTGTAGGGACAGGGAAGGACAGTGAGGGAAATTCTCCTTGTGCTATAGTGTGCTAAAGCATTGATCATCAACCATCTTTAAAAAAAAAAATTTTATAGGGACAGAAAACTATAGGTAGGGAGAGTGTCAGTGTGTTTTACTGTGCTAATCCTTGTTTGTAGGGACAGGGAAGGACAGTGAGGGAAATTCTCCTTGTGCTATAGTGTGCTAAAGCATTGATCATCAACCATCTTTAAAAAAAATAAATTTATAGGGACAGAAAACTATAGGTAGGGAGAGTGTCAGTGTGTTTTACCGTGCTAATCCTTGTTTGTAGGGACAGGGAAGGACAGTGAGGGAAATTCTCCTTGTGCTATACTGTGCTAAAGCATTGATCATCAACCATCTTTAAAAAAACATTTTTTATAGGGACAGAAAACTATAGGTAGGGAGAGTGTCAGTGTGTTTTACTGTGCTAATCCTCGTTTGTAGGGACAGGGAAGGACAGTGAGGGAAATTCTCCTTGTGCTATAGTGTGCTAAAGCATTGATCATCAACCATCTTTAAAAAAATTTTTTTTATAGGGACAGAAAACTATAGGTAGGGAGAGTGTCAGTGTGTTTAACTGTGCTAATCCTTGTTTGTAGGGACAGGGAAGGACAGTAAGGGAAATTCTCCTTGTGCTATACTGTGCTAAAGCATTGATCATCAACCATCTTTAAAAAAACATTTTTTATAGGGACAGAAAACTATAGGTAGGGAGAGTGTCAGTGTGTTTTACTGTGCTAATCCTTGTTTGTAGGGACAGGGAAGGACAGTGAGGGAAATTCTCCTTGTGCTATAGTGTGCTAAAGCATTGATCATCAACCATCTTTAAAAAAAAATTTTTTATAGGGACAGAAAACTATAGGTAGGGAGAGTGTCAGTGTGTTTTACTGTGCTAATCCTTGTTTGTAGGGACAGGGAAGGACAGTGAGGGAAATTCTCCTTGTGCTATACTCTGCTAAAGCATTGATCATCAACCATCTTTAAAAAAACATTTTTTATAGGGACAGAAAACTATAGGTAGGGAGAGTGTCAGTGTGTTTTACTGTGCTAATCCTTGTTTGTAGGGACAGGGAAGGACAGTGAGGGAAATTCTCCTTGTGCTATAGTGTGCTAAAGCATTGATCATCAACCATCTTTAAAAAAAAAATTTTTATAGGGACAGAAAACTATAGGTAGGGAGAGTGTCAGTGTGTTTTACTGTGCTAATCCTTGTTTGTAGGGACAGGGAAGGACAGTGAGGGAAATTCTCCTTGTGCTATAGTGTGCTAAAGCATTGATCATCAACCATCTTTAAAAAAAAAAAATTTATAGGGACAGAAAACTATAGGTAGGGAGAGTGTCAGTGTGTTTTACTGTGCTAATCCTTGTTTGTAGGGACAGGGAAGGACAGTGAGGGAAATTCTCCTTGTGCTATAGTGTGCTAAAGCATTGATCATCAACCATCTTTAAAAAAAATTTTTTTATAGGGACAGAAAACTATAGGTAGGGAGAGTGTCAGTGTGTTTTACTGTGCTAATCCTTGTTTGTAGGGACAGGGAAGGACAGTGAGGGAAATTCTCCTTGTGCTATACTGTGCTAAAGCATTGATCATCAACCATCTTTAAAAAAACATTTTTTATAGGGACAGAAAACTATAGGTAGGGAGAGTGTCAGTGTGTTTTACTGTGCTAATCCTTGTTTGTAGGGACAGGGAAGGACAGTGAGGGAAATTCTCCTTGTGCTATAGTGTGCTAAAGCATTGATCATCAACCATCTTTAAAAAAAAAATTTTTATAGGGACAGAAAACTATAGGTAGGGAGAGTGTCAGTGTGTTTTACTGTGCTAATCCTTGTTTGTAGGGACAGGGAAGGACAGTGAGGGAAATTCTCCTTGTGCTATAGTGTGCTAAAGCATTGATCATCAACCATCTTTAAAAAAAAAATTTTTATAGGGACAGAAAACTATAGGTAGGGAGAGTGTCAGTGTGTTTTACTGTGCTAATCCTTGTTTGTAGGGACAGGGAAGGACAGTGAGGGAAATTCTCCTTGTGCTATAGTGTGCTAAAGCATTGATCATCAACCATCTTTAAAAAAAAAAAATTTATAGGGACAGAAAACTATAGGTAGGGAGAGTGTCAGTGTGTTTTACTGTGCTAATCCTTGTTTGTAGGGACAGGGAAGGACAGTGAGGGAAATTCTCCTTGTGCTATAGTGTGCTAAAGCATTGATCATCAACCATCTTTAAAAAAAAATTTTTTATAGGGACAGAAAACTATAGGTAGGGAGAGTGTCAGTGTGTTTTACTGTGCTAATCCTTGTTTGTAGGGACAGGGAAGGACAGTGAGGGAAATTCTCCTTGTGCTATACTGTGCTAAAGCATTGATCATCAACCATCTTTAAAAAAACATTTTTTATAGGGACAGAAAACTATAGGTAGGGAGAGTGTCAGTGTGTTTTACTGTGCTAATCCTTGTTTGTAGGGACAGGGAAGGACAGTGAGGGAAATTCTCCTTGTGCTATAGTGTGCTAAAGCATTGATCATCAACCATCTTTAAAAAAAAATTTTTTATAGGGACAGAAAACTATAGGTAGGGAGAGTGTCAGTGTGTTTTACTGTGCTAATCCTTGTTTGTAGGGACAGGGAAGGACAGTGAGGGAAATTCTCCTTGTGCTATAGTGTGCTAAAGCATTGATCATCAACCATCTTTAAAAAAAATTTTTTTTATAGGGACAGAAAACTATAGGTAGGGAGAGTGTCAGTGTGTTTTACTGTGCTAATCCTTGTTTGTAGGGACAGGGAAGGACAGTGAGGGAAATTCTCCTTGTGCTATAGTGTGCTAAAGCATTGATCATCAACCATCTTTAAAAAAACATTTTTTATAGGGACAGAAAACTATAGGTAGGGAGAGTGTCAGTGTGTTTTACTGTGCTAATCCTTGTTTCTAGGGACAGGGAAGGACAGTGAGGGAAATTCTCCTTGTGCTATAGTGTGCTAAAGCATTGATCATCAACCATCTTTAAAAAAACATTTTTTCTAGGGACAGAAAACTATAGGTAGGGAGAGTGTCAGTGTGTTTTACTGTGCTAATCCTTGTTTGTAGGGACAGGGAAGGACAGTGAGGGAAATTCTCCTTGTGCTATAGTGTGCTAAAGCATTGATCATCAACCATCTTTAAAAAAACATTTTTTTATAGGGACAGAAAACTATAGGTAGGGAGAGTGTCAGTGTGTTTTACTGTGCTAATCCTTGTTTGTAGGGACAGGGAAGGACAGTGAGGGAAATTCTCCTTGTGCTATACTGTGCTAAAGCATTGATCATCAACCATCTTTAAAAAAACATTTTTTATAGGGACAGAAAACTATAGGTAGGGAGAGTGTCAGTGTGTTTTACTGTGCTAATCCTTGTTTGTAGGGACAGGGGAGGACAGTGAGGGAAATTCTCCTTGTGCTATACTGTGCTAAAGCATTGATCATCAACCATCTTTAAAAAAACATTTTTTATAGGGACAGAAAACTATAGGTAGGGAGAGTGTCAGTGTGTTTTACTGTGCTAATCCTTGTTTGTAGGGACAGGGAAGGACAGTGAGGGAAATTCTCCTTGTGCTATAGTGTGCTAAAGCATTGATCATCAACCATCTTTAAAAAAACATTTTTTATAGGGACAGAAAACTATAGGTAGGGAGAGTGTCAGTGTGTTTTACTGTGCTAATCCTTGTTTGTAGGGACAGGGAAGGACAGTGAGGGAAATTCTCCTTGTGCTATAGTGTGCTAAAGCATTGATCATCAACCATCTTTAAAAAAAAAAAAAATTTATAGGGACAGAAAACTATAGGTAGGGAGAGTGTCAGTGTGTTTTACTGTGCTAATCCTTGTTTGTAGGGACAGGGAAGGACAGTGAGGGAAATTCTCCTTGTGCTATACTGTGCTAAAGCATTGATCATCAACCATCTTTAAAAAAAACATTTTTTATAGGGACAGAAAACTATAGGTAGGGAGAGTGTCAGTGTGTTTTACTGTGCTAATCCTTGTTTGTAGGGACAGGGAAGGACAGTGAGGGAAATTCTCCTTGTGCTATAGTGTGCTAAAGCATTGATCATCAACCATCTTTAAAAAAAAATTTTTTATAGGGACAGAAAACTATAGGTAGGGAGAGTGTCAGTGTGTTTTACTGTGCTAATCCTTGTTTGTAGGGACAGGGAAGGACAGTGAGGGAAATTCTCCTTGTGCTATACTGTGCTAAAGCATTGATCATCAACCATCTTTAAAAAAAACATTTTTTATAGGGACAGAAAACTATAGGTAGGGAGAGTGTCAGTGTGTTTTACTGTGCTAATCCTTGTTTGTAGGGACAGGGAAGGATAGTGAGGGAAATTCTCCTTGTGCTATAGTGTGCTAAAGCATTGATCATCAACCATCTTTAAAAAAAAATTTTTTATAGGGACAGAAAACTATAGGTAGGGAGAGTGTCAGTGTGTTTTACTGTGCTAATCCTTGTTTGTAGGGACAGGGAAGGACAGTGAGGGAAATTCTCCTTGTGCTATACTGTGCTAAAGCATTGATCATCAACCATCTTTAAAAAAACATTTTTTATAGGGACAGAAAACTATAGGTAGGGAGAGTGTCAGTGTGTTTTACTGTGCTAATCCTTGTTTGTAGGGACAGGGAAGGACAGTGAGGGAAATTCTCCTTGTGCTATAGTGTGCTAAAGCATTGATCATCAACCATCTTTAAAAAAAAATTTTTTATAGGGACAGAAAACTATAGGTAGGGAGAGTGTCAGTGTGTTTTACCGTGCTAATCCTTGTTTGTAGGGACAGGGAAGGACAGTGAGGGAAATTCTCCTTGTGCTATACTGTGCTAAAGCATTGATCATCAACCATCTTTAAAAAAACATTTTTTATAGGGACAGAAAACTATAGGTAGGGAGAGTGTCAGTGTGTTTTACTGTGCTAATCCTCGTTTGTAGGGACAGGGAAGGACAGTGAGGGAAATTCTCCTTGTGCTATAGTGTGCTAAAGCATTGATCATCAACCATCTTTAAAAAAAAAATTTTTATAGGGACAGAAAACTATAGGTAGGGAGAGTGTCAGTGTGTTTTACTGTGCTAATCCTTGTTTGTAGGGACAGGGAAGGACAGTGAGGGAAATTCTCCTTGTGCTATACTGTGCTAAAGCATTGATCATCAACCATCTTTAAAAAAACATTTTTTATAGGGACAGAAAACTATAGGTAGGGAGAGTGTCAGTGTGTTTTACTGTGCTAATCCTTGTTTGTAGGGACAGGGAAGGACAGTGAGGGAAATTCTCCTTGTGCTATAGTGTGCTAAAGCATTGATCATCAACCATCTTTAAAAAAAAATTTTTTATAGGGACAGAAAACTATAGGTAGGGAGAGTGTCAGTGTGTTTTACTGTGCTAATCCTTGTTTGTAGGGACAGGGAAGGACAGTGAGGGAAATTCTCCTGTGCTATACTGTGCTAAAGCATTGATCATCAACCATCTTTAAAAAAACATTTTTTATAGGGACAGAAAACTATAGGTAGGGAGAGTGTCAGTGTGTTTTACTGTGCTAATCCTTGTTTGTAGGGACAGGGAAGGACAGTGAGGGAAATTCTCCTTGTGCTATAGTGTGCTAAAGCATTGATCATCAACCATCTTTAAAAAAAAAATTTTTATAGGGACAGAAAACTATAGGTAGGGAGAGTGTCAGTGTGTTTTACTGTGCTAATCCTTGTTTGTAAGGACAGGGAAGGACAGTGAGGGAAATTCTCCTTGTGCTATAGTGTGCTAAAGCATTGATCATCAACCATCTTTAAAAAAAAAATTTTTATAGGGACAGAAAACTATAGGTAGGGAGAGTGTCAGTGTGTTTTACTGTGCTAATCCTTGTTTGTAGGGACAGGGAAGGACAGTGAGGGAAATTCTCCTTGTGCTATACTGTGCTAAAGCATTGATCATCAACCATCTTTAAAAAAACATTTTTTATAGGGACAGAAAACTATAGGTAGGGAGAGTGTCAGTGTGTTTTACTGTGCTAATCCTTGTTTGTAGGGACAGGGAAGGACAGTGAGGGAAATTCTCCTTGTGCTATACTGTGCTAAAGCATTGATCATCAACCATCTTTAAAAAAACATTTTTTATAGGGACAGAAAACTATAGGTAGGGAGAGTGTCAGTGTGTTTTACTGTGCTAATCCTTGTTTGTAGGGACAGGGAAGGACAGTGAGGGAAATTCTCCTTGTGCTATAGTGTGCTAAAGCATTGACCATCAACCATCTTTAAAAAAAAAATTTTTATAGGGACAGAAAACTATAGGTAGGGAGAGTGTCAGTGTGTTTTACTGTGCTAATCCTTGTTTGTAGGGACAGGGAAGGACAGTGAGGGAAATTCTCCTTGTGCTATAGTGTGCTAAAGCATTGATCATCAACCATCTTTAAAAAAAAAAATTTTATAGGGACAGAAAACTATAGGTAGGGAGAGTGTCAGTGTGTTTTACTGTGCTAATCCTTGTTTGTTGGGACAGGGAAGGACAGTGAGGGAAATTCTCCTTGTGCTATAGTGTGCTAAAGCATTGATCATCAACCATCTTTAAAAAAAAAATTTTTTATAGGGACAGAAAACTATAGGTAGGGAGAGTGTCAGTGTGTTTTACTGTGCTAATCCTTGTTTGTAGGGACAGGGAAGGACAGTGAGGGAAATTCTCCTTGTGCTATTCTGTGCTAAAGCATTGATCATCAACCATCTTTAAAAAAACATTTTTTATAGGGACAGAAAACTATAGGTAGGAAGAGTGTCAGTGTGTTTTACTGTGCTAATCCTTGTTTGTAGGGACAGGGAAGGACAGTGAGGGAAATTCTCCTTGTGCTATAGTGTGCTAAAGCATTGATCATCAACCATCTTTAAAAAAAAATTTTTTATAGGGACAGAAAACTATAGGTAGGGAGAGTGTCAGTGTGTTTTACTGTGCTAATCCTTGTTTGTAGGGACAGGGAAGGACAGTGAGGGAAATTCTCCTTGTGCTATACTGTGCTAAAGCATTGATCATCAACCATCTTTAAAAAAACATTTTTTATAGGGACAGAAAACTATAGGTAGGGAGAGTGTCAGTGTGTTTTACTGTGCTAATCCTTGTTTGTAGGGACAGGGAAGGACAGTGAGGGAAATTCTCCTTGTGCTATACTGTGCTAAAGCATTCCTCATCAACCATCTTTGAAATCCTTGTTTTTTGGACAGTCAGGGAAATTGTCGTTGTGCTATTCTGTGCGAAAGCAATCATCCTCAACCATATTTAGAAATCCTTAAGTAAAGGGACAGAGAAGGACACCTGAAGGTAGCCCTTATTGCTTTTTTCCCATCTCCCTGCAGGCCATCCATTAGAATGTCTGGAAGTCAAACAAGGAGAGGCAGACAGTCAGGAGGCAATAAAAGAGGGCAAGCAGGCTCTGTGTCTGGGGGCAATAGTGCTGGTCGTGGACGCGGTGCATTGTCATCAGCACATGGCCATGGGACACGCTTGTCCTTCTTTTCGGCAGCTGGACATGTTGAGCCACATCATGCCGAAGACTTGGTAGAGTGGATGACCAAGCCCTCCTCCTCCTCCTCATCCTCTCTCACCCAGGCTCAGGGTACTGGCAAAGCAGCTGCCAAAGCGTCCTCTTCCCTGGTATCAATGTCAGACTCATCATCAGTCACTCCTTCCCTAGACCCACCATGTCCTCCTCCTGAGGAGTCCCCCGAACTGTTTGAGCACAGTGTTGGGTACATGCTCCAGGAGGATGCCCAGCGTTTCGAAGGGTCTGATGATGAAACCCAGCTACAGGAAGGCAGTAGCGTGAGAGCAGACAGAGGGGATGCTCAAGAAGGACACCAATCTGGCAGTCATGTTCCAGCAGCTGCAGCATACTGCCAGATTGGCTCCAGTGATGAGGAGGGAGGGGATGATGAGGTCACTGACTCCACGTGGGTGCCTAATAGGAGAGAGGAGGAGGAGGAGGATGAGGAGGAGGCACATCTCCAACGAGGCAGGATGCCCTTTGGTGGCCAGCGTAAGGGCAGTACACCGACGGAATCACACCGCAGAGCTCCGCCTGTGCAGGGCGCTGCCTCTGCCCGTCATTCAAAAAGTTCTTTGGTGTGGGCCTTTTTTGAGGCTAGTGCATCAGATCGCACAGCTGCTGTTTGCAACATATGTCTCAAGCGTATATCGCGTGGCCAAAACATCAGCCGCTTGGGTACCACATGCCTGACCAGACATATGTTGACCTGCCATGCAGCTCGTTGGCAAGCCTACCTCAAAGACCCACACCAAAGAACAAAGCGGACCTCTCCTTGCACCGCATCAGCTGGGATCTCCAACCCCACTATAACTTCAGTCCTCTCTGAAACATGCACTGAGAGGAATGAAGGTGTAGAATTAGGTGTGTCACAGCCAAGTACTTGCGGCCACTCTGCTAGCAGTACACCGACGTCCGATTCTAGCAGGCAAATTTCCCTGCCCCAGCTGCTGGACCGTCAAAAGAAGTTCACTCCCAGCCATCCACATGCCCAGCGGTTGAATGCTAGCTTGGCTAAATTGCTAGCGCTTCAACTGCTGCCTTTTCAGTTGGTAGACTCGGCCCCCTTCCGTGAGTTTGTGCAATGTGCGGTTCCTCAGTGGCAGGTTCCCAAACGCCACTTTTTCTCACGGAAGGCTATTCCGGCTCTCTACCGGCATGTGGAAGGCAATGTCTTGGCCTCGCTGGACAGGGCGGTCAGCGGTAAGGTGCATATTACCGCTGACTCATGGTCCAGCAGGCATGGACAGGGACGTTACCTTTCTTTCACGGCCCATTGGGTCACTCTTTTGGCAGCTGGGAAGGATGCAGGACAAGGTGCAGTAGTGTTGGAGGTTGTTCCACCGCCACGCCTCCAAAATGCTACTACTGGTTGTGACACACCTCTCTCCTCCACCCCCTCCTCTTCTTCTTCCTCCATGGCCTCTTCCTGTGCTTTGTCCTCTGAACCAGCGGTGCTCCGTAGCCGTTCAAGGGGCTACGCAAGTACGCAGGCAAAAAGATGCCATGCCGTGCTTGCGCTGGTGTGTTTGGGGGACAGAAGCCACACTGGGGCAGAGGTCCTGTCTGCTCTGCAGGGCCAGGCCGAGAGGTGGTTGACGCCACGCCAGCTTAAGCCAGGAATGGTGGTTTGCGACAATGGCACCAACCTCCTCTCTGCCCTCCGACAGGGACAACTGACCCATGTGCCCTGTGTGGCTCACGTCCTTAACCTGGTGGTGCAGCGGTTCTTGGGCAGGTACCCGGGCTTACAGGATGTCCTGAGGCAGGCCAGGAAAGTCTGTGTGCATTTCCGCAGATCTTATAATGCCAGTGCTCGCCTGGCTGAGCTGCAAAAGGAGTTGAACTTGCCCAAGAACCGCCTTATATGTGACATGCCCACCAGGTGGAACTCAACGTTGGCCATGCTGCAGCGGCTGCACACGCAGCAGAGGGCCATCAATGAGTACCTGTGCGACTACGGCACCAGGACAGGGTCAGGGGAGCTTGGTTTTTTTTCTCCACGCCAGTGGGGCATGATCAGGGATGCATGCACTGTCCTGGCACCATTTGAGGAGGCCACGAGGATGGTGAGCAGTGACAGTGCATGCATCAGTGACACTGTACCTCTTGTCCACCTGTTGGAGCACACGCTGCGTGGAATAATGGACAGGGCACTTGAGGCAGAACAGAGGCAGGAAGAGGAGGACTTCCTTGCCTCTCAAGGCCCCCTTTACCCAGACAGTGTTCCTTCTGTCCCACCCATCGCACAGGAAGAGGAGGAGGAGGAGGAGGAGGAGGATTGTGTCAGCATGGAGGTGGAGGCTGGCACTCAGCATCATCAGCAGTAGTCTTTTAGGGATGATTTACAGTCCCAAGAAACCAGTGGACTTGTACGTGGCTGGGAGGAGGTGGCTGCGGATCATGTCGTCCTTAGTGACCCAGAGGACTCCGGACCGAATGCCTCAGCTAACCTACGCTGCATGGCCTCCCTGATCCTGCAAAGTCTGCGGAAGGATCCTCGTATTCTTCGGATCAAGGAGAGGGACCATTACTGGCTGGCCACTCTCCTTGATCCACGGTACAAGGGTAAGGTTGCGGACCTTATGTTACCGTCGCAGAGGGAGCAGAGGATGAGACAACTCCGGGAGGCCTTGCAGAAAGGTCTGTGCAACGCGTTCCCAGAGACTGGGAGGTTACAAACTCCTGGTCCTGGACAACGAGTTGCTGAGGCTTCGGCCAGTCAAAGAAGGAGCGGTGGGGAAGGTGGCCGTCTGACCGATGCGTTCAGACAATTCTTTAGTCCGCAGCCCCAAAGTATGATCGGTTCCAGCAACCATCGCCAGCGTCTGATAAACATGGTGCAGGAATATCTAGGGGCAAGGTCAGACTTGGACACCTTCCCCTCCGAAAATCCTCTGGCTTACTGGGTCTTGAGGATGGATCACTGGCCAGAGCTTGCACAGTATACAATTGAGCTACTGGCCTGTCCTGCATCCAGCGTTCTTTCGGAACGCACATTCAGTGCTGCTGGAGGATTTGTCACGGATCACAGGGTGCGCCTGTCCACCGACTCGGTTGATCGACTGACTTTCATCAAGATGAACCAGTCTTGGATCACCACCAGCTACCACACACCTGATGCTGATATAACAGACTAATTGATTTTAACATGTCACATTCCCTTCAAGACTGCTGCTGATGCTGAGTGCCTGTGCTGTTATGTTGACTGGCTATCCTCCTCCTCTGAGTCCTCAATGATACGATTGATGATGATAGCTTGGAAGATCATTTTTGTTTATGGGTGCCGCCACCAGTGGCTAAGGCCCAATTTTTCAGCCCCTGTTTAACAGGGGCGTGTAATTAAAATTTTTGAAGCAATACTTTGCAACAGGGCTCATTACTGTGCTCCAAGTACAGTATCTGTGAGGGGTTGGAGTGTTGTGCCACCAGTGCCTAAGGCCCAATTTTTCAGCCCCTGTTTAACAGGGGCGTGTCATTACAATTTTTGAAGCAATACTTTGCAACAGGGCTCATTGCTGTGCTCCAAGTACAGTATCTGTGAGGGGTTGGAGTGTTGTGCCACCAGTGCCTAAGGCCCAATTTTTCAGCCCCTGTTTAACAGGGGCGTGTCATTACAATTTTTGAAGCAATACTTTGCAACAGGGCTCATTGCTGTGCTCCAAGTACAGTATCTGTGAGGGGTTGCAGTGTTGTGCCACCAGTGCCTAAGGCCCAATTTTTCAGCCCCTGTTCAACAGGGGCATGTAATTACAATTCTTGATCTAATAATTCACAGCAGGGCCCATTGCTGCACCCACCAAGAGTAACTCTGAGGGCTTACAGTATTGTGGCAACGCCACCACCACCACCACCACGAAAGGCCCAATTTTTCAGCCCCTGTTCAAAAGGGGCATGTAATTACAATTCTTGATCTAATAATTCACAGCAGGGCCCATTCCTGCACCCACCAAGAGTAACTCTGAGGGCTTACAGTGTTGTGGCAACACCACCACCACCACGAAAGGCCCAATTTTTCAGCCCCTGTTCAACAGGGGCATGCAATTACAATTCTTGATCTAATAATTCACAGCAGGGCCCATTGCTGCACCCACCAAGAGTAACTGTCAGGGCTTACAGTGTTGTGGCACCAGCACCACCATCAAAGGCCCAATTTTTACTACCACTGTTCAACAATTATATGTAATTACAATTCCTGATATAATAGTTGACAGCAGGGCGTTCCAGCACCAACCAAGAGTAACTGTGAGTGCTTACAGTGTTGTGCCAACACCAACAACTAAGGGGCCTATTTCTGCAGAGTATATACGGCAGGTCCCTACTTTCAAACATCCAACTTACAAACGACTCCTACTTGCAAACGCAAGAAGACAACAGGAAGTGAGAGGAAATCTACCCCTAGGAAGGAAAATTCTCTCCTGTAAGAATTAATATGGGAGAAAGGTGTCTCCTCTGTACTGATGCTTTATCACCAATCCTTGTTTCAAGAAAAACACCACATTTCAAAAAACAGTTGTCATTGGGACGGAAAGTGAGGTGAAATGTTCTGAACAGGGGCACAGACAGCAAAACAAATGTTACAGGGGTGATAACCCTTACCTATGTTTTCCAAAAAGTTTAAAAATAGATTTTTGGGCTGGAGCTACACTTAAACAATGTACCTGTTCAAAATTACAAACACATTCTACATAAGAACAAACCTACAGTCCCTGTCTTGTATGCACCGCCTGTATACGGCTGTTCAGAGTATATAGGGCCTTTTTTATTTTGTGTGCGGTGTTCCCCTTAATATCCATACAAGACCCAAAGGGGCTGGTAATGGGCTGGGGTAGGGGGGGGGGTCATGGGGTTGCTATGCCATTTTTCTTAAAGATTTTCATCCATATTACCGGGACCAGACATTACATTAAAGCCGCAAGCAGTTTTAAATAGTTTTTTTTTCCTTTAGAAGTGTCATTTTGTGCAGGGACAGTTCTAAACACGGGAAACACGTGGCACTTCACAGGCATACTTTAGACACCCCCCAGGTACGATATTTAAAGGAATATTTGACTTTTTTTTTTTCACTTTATGCATCATTAAAATGACTGCTCCCGAAAAACGACCGTTTTTAAAACTTCTTTTTGCATTGATACATGTCCCCTGGTGCAGAACCCGGGTTCCCAAACCCTTTTTAGGACAATAACATGCATAATAGTCGTTATAATTAGCACTTTAGAATTCGAACGTTCGCATCCATTGTATTTAATAGGGTTCTAATGTTCGTACGAACGTTCGGTCCGTTCGCGGGTTCTGGTGCGAACCGAACCCGGGGGTGTTCGGCTCATCACTACCAAGGATTAAACAAAACCATATCAAGTCTAGTAAGCTAGGGGACACGTGATGTTATGAGGTGGTTATGGGTTGTAGTCAAGTTAGTGACGACAGTGCGAGAGCAAGAAATCCGAAAATGGATAACTGTTAGTATCCAAAGGTGTCAATTTGAGACCCAATCACCCCAATAGGGAACTAGCTGTGAGTGGGTTGGGGTCAAAGGAATAGGGGGGAGAAATAAAGGGGGGGTGGGGAGATCACCCATCTATGGCGGTAAAGGGAAACACAGTAGGGCAGGGCTCAGGGTCTACACTTGACAAGAAAATTAAGTTCAATGCTTCCGAGCATGCGTCAAATTGTTTCCGAGCATGCAGAATTTTGCGCGTCGGAATTGCTACAGACGATCGGAATTTTCGATTGGAATTTTTTCCGTCTGAAAATGTGAGAACCAGCTCTCAAATTTTTGTTGGTGGAAATTCCGACAGGAAAACTCAGATGGAGCCTACACACGGTTGGAATGTCCAACCAAAATCTCACATTGGACTTTTCTGTGTACGGGGCATTAGCAGCTTAATTACCTCTGCCAAGACAAAGCTTGTGCTATTTAAAAAGAAACCTGACAATTTAAAGTTTACCTACTCACTACCCATGCTAATGTCAATATTCCTACCCATACCACTTTCTACTTTCTCACATATACTTACCTTGCTCCTCCACTATACTGCTACTACATCTGCAGCAAAGATACATGTTTCTGGCTATAGGGGAGCAAGTGACTCTCTCCGGTTCCTCCCATGATGCAGCACCAAGTCCCTGATTGACAATACATGGGTGTAAGAAGAAAGTCCTTAGGACTGTGTAAGGTCCGACCAACTCTAAATAGAGGGTCTTGGAGCTCATTAAGGGCTTCTCTTTGTTCCACAGGTGAACAAGTAGAAAGACAGGAAGGGGTGGGAGGAAAGGAAAGGCAATACTGTATAACTGTTGTATTGCGTTCATTGCAAATTAATGAGTTATTGTTAAAGTGAACCTGCACTTTATCAATGCTGGGCAAACCAATAGGCTCCCTTTAATCCCTACCCTCCCCAGCACTATTCCATCAAGTACCTCTTCTGCTCCCCCTGAATCTAATGTTCCTGGCAAGAGTAGGAGAAGCCACCATGCATGTACCACGCAAGTGACTTACCTTGTAATACACAAAGGGCTAGGACTCACCCTAGTGCTGGTGCATGGTGAGTGGCCCTCCCTTCTGTATTGAAGTGTACTGTAGTTCTGCTGTCCCCCCTCTACATTGTAAAGTGCTGCGTAAACTTTTGGCGCTATATAAATCGTGTATTATAATAATAATAATAATAATAAACATCTTCTTCCATACTTGGAAGTACTGAGTGATTTCTTTGATCCCTATAACTGAACAGGTTGGGGGGGGGGGTGAAGAAAATGTGAATTTGTATTTCTGGGGAGGGCCATTATACAAAACTTATAAAGAATTTGGGGTAGAAACATCGGAAAGGTCTGAAGAAGAAGCAAAAGCTTGGAAACGCGTCACCTGACTTATCTGCAGTCTCCCATTGGACATCACCTCTGGCCCAGCCTCTTGTGCGTTCCATGCTGGTTACGGCTCACTTGGCTGACAGTTACCGGTCTGGTACGGACATACCAGGCTGAGGAGCAGAACACCATCAGCGGTAGACTCTGGGTCATCCTCATCTGGGCCAGACATTACAGTTCTAGACATGCCTACTCATGTACAGTACTACCTTTGTGAGTATCTGCTTATTTATCAATAAACCTTGTTTTAATCTGCTGCACCTAGGCTGCCCACCCCCCGCAGATGGCCCATTCACAGACTGCAATGTGGTTCTTGCATGCGTAGTAGGAAACCGGCTTTGAAGCGACAAGGCTTCACTGCCGGTTCTCCTTAGACGAGATGGCGGCACCAGCAACCAAGAGAAGATTTAAGAATCGGCTTGGGTAAGTACACCACTGGATGCCTGGACAGGTAAGTGCTCTGCTAGTAAAAGTCAGCCGTTACAGTGTTTGCAGCTGCTGACATTTAATTTCTTAAGTGGGAGGGGGGGCGAAACTCCTCTTTAAAGCAGAACTTTCAATCCTATTCAGCCAAAGAAGCTGTCATATTGGCCTCTGTTTGATCTTCAACTGCCATGATGCTGCACATGTGATCAGTTATGGCATTAGCCAGCTCATGATTTGATTGGCTGAGAGCACAATCAATGTGACAGTTACATTCCCTGCATGTGCTGGGATTGTAACTGTTTTTTGAAACGGTTAAATCGATGGGTTTAGTTATGCTTTAAACTCAATTCACAAAATGAACACACGAGGATACGTGTACTTATTTAACCACTTGCTTCCCCGCCCATAGTCAAATGACCTTGGCAGGAGGGATCTCCCATCCTGGGTGGCCGTCATATGACGTCCTGGGCTTCCTGGCCGTATAGGGAGTGCGTGCGTGCCACTGCATTACTCGGGAGCCGATGCGTGTGCCCGGCGTCCACGATGTCCGCCAGGCTGACTGAGATTGCCTGAAACAGAGCAGGGACGTGGATCTGTGTGTGCAAACACACAGATCCACGTCCTGTCAGGGGAGAGGAGACCGATCTGTGTGTTCCCAGTACAGAGGAACACAGATCGGTCACCTCCCCTTGTGAGTCCCCTCCCCTTAAATTTACAATCACTCCCTAGGTAACACATTTAAACCCTTGATCGCCCCCTAGTGTTAACCTCTTCCCTGCCATTTTAACCCCTTCCCTTGATCGCATTTATACAGTAATCAGTGCATTTTTATAGCACTGATCGCTGTATAAATGGGAATGGTCCCAAAATAGTGTCAAAAGTGCCCGATATGTCCGCCGCAATGTCACAGTCACAATAAAAATTGCAGATGGCTGTCATTACTAGTAAAAACTATTTTAAAAAAGTCCCTAAATCTGTCCCAAAGTTTGTAGATGCAATAACTTTTGCGCAAATCAATCAATAAACGCCTATTGCGATTTTTTTTTACCAAAAATATGTAGAAGAATACATATTGGCCTAAACTGATGAATAAATTATTTTTTTTATATTAATTTTTTTGGATATGTATTATAGCAGAAAGTAAAAAAAAAAAAAAAAAGTTTTTTTTTCAAATTTGTCAGTCTTTTTTTGTATATAGCGCTAAAAATAAAAACCGCAGAGCTGATCAAATACCACCTAAAGAAAGCTCTATTTGTGGGAAAAAGAGTATATGAATTTTGTTTGGGTACAGTGTCGCACGACTGCGCAATAGCCAGTTAAAGCGACGCAGTGCCGTATCGCGAAAAATGGCCTGATAATTAAGGGGGCAAATCCTTCCGGGGCTGAAGTGGTTAAGCGCAGTTTAGGAAGACTAAAATACTATAGCAGCTTGTTAAATCACGGCTTGTGTGTTCCCTTTAAGAAATCTAATCATCTTGGCCATTAACAGTTAAAGAAAAGTTTTTTTTAAAATGATAACTCATCTTTACAAAAAAACTGCCTATGCAGGTAAGGGGTATTTGTAGATTAAAACAGACTGTGCAGCTCTGACTAAAGCTGAATAATTCCCTTGCTATAGGTGTAGGCCATTTACACACCTTATGAAGCCTGACTGCAATACTCCCAGGACGTTGCTAAGTACTCCCAGGACGTTGCTAAGTGAGGCCTAGTCATCACGGCTCACCTCCACCATCACAGGAGTGAGCTCTCAAATGCTGAGTTCAGAGCTACTACATCAGAGGAGAGAAAATGTATGTGATGGGGGTTTGAATCAGAGAAAAAGCTCACTCCTGTGATGGTGGAGGTGAGCCGTAATGACTAGGCCTCACTTAGCAACGTCCTGGGAGTACTGAGTATATAGAAAACCTCTAGTTTTGGGATTAAGTACGCAACAAAAAATGAATTCTATAGAAAAATATAAATTTATTACAAAAAATGTCATAGTATACATATACAAGTTACAAAGGCTAAAATCATACAATCATTGAATGGTAAAACAAATGATACATAGCCAGAGTTAAAAAAACCTCCAGAACATCTGGGGACACTCCAAACAAGGGCTTGATCCAGTATATATTTTTCTATATAATTAATTTTTTGTTGCCTACATAATCCCAAAACCAGAGGTTTTCTATATACTCAGGTTTCAAGGGATGATGGCAACTACATGTTCCGACGTATGAGCTTATTCATAATTTCACGTCCTGGGAGTACTTAGCAACATCCTAGGAGTTTTCCAGTCAGGCTTTATAAGGTATGTAAATGGCCTACACCTATAGCAAGGGTATCATTCATCTTTACTGCTGCACAGTTTGTTTTTATCTACAGATGCCCCTTATCGGCATAGGCAGTTTTGTGGCGAACTATCCCTTTAAGGTTAGAAACTCCGTTCACATTTCATAGGCTCAGAACATGAACCTGAATGTAAACAGCTTCTGCTTTATTATATTATAACGGCATGTTTATCAAGCTAAGCAAGACTGGATTTAGAGTTAATTACAACAGACAATAAACAAATGAACATGTAAATGAACACAGCACTGAGCCAGTGGGTGGCTTTGTGTTTATTTAGAATTAATTATGAGAGAAGATTTCCGACAAGAACCTAACCTTGCTCTTTTTTACTCATTCAATTTATCATCACAAAGATGTAGGTTAATAATCCATAGGAATGATTAAACAGATTATACCGGTACATTTATACATAATAATCAAGTCATTTCTGGGCATTGTGAGGACTATTTAATGATATAGAATTTACCGTGTATGCATTGCTGTGTCACAGAGGTGGCCGGGATTCTATAGGTAAAAAAAAATATTGTTATTATTATTATCATTATTAACATCACTATCATCACCAGTAGGGATGAGCCGAACACCCCCGGTTCGGTTCACAGCAGAACATGCGAACAGGCAAAAAATTTGTTCAAACACGCAAACACTGTTAAAGTCTATGGGACATGAAAAGTGCTATTTTTAAAGGTTAAAATGCAAGTTATTGTCATAAAAAGTGTTTGGGGACCTGAGTCCTGCCCTAGGGGACATGTATCAATGCAAAAAAAAAGTTTTAAAAACGGGCATCATGGGGGGCTGGAATCTGGGGTTCCCCTTTGTTGAAGGGGGCTTCCAGATTCTGATAAGCCCCCCCGCCTGCATACCCCCAAAACCGCCAGGCAAGGGTTGTAGGGATGAGGCCCTTGTCCCCATCAACACATGGTCTATTGAATGTTATTCTTTTTCATTGGGCCAAGGCAATTACTGTTTCTACTTGATGTATTTAGCGTTCAAAAAACTATCACACACAGATATGTACAGTAAGCTCATGAGGGTGACTGGTAATGTCTATCTGCCTAGCCAAGTCTTTATAAGACAGTTCTGCAGGGTGAAAATGATATGGGATCCGAACCCTGAAGAATAATGGCCATGTATCAACTACAGGCATCTTGAGACCCCCTAAAGCCCCTGCACATATGGTACAACAATGCATCAAATGTCAGTATCGCAAAAAGTAACTTCAGACCAGACCAAGAGGAATAGCTATAAACATTCTTTACTGAAGATAATTGCATGTAAAAAATGAAGTCAACATTCCTGTATATTATCTTCTACGTGCCCCTTAGTAAGTATCCTGGTGCCCCTCAGTGCCCTTTGAGGTAGTCATGAATTAAAAAGGTGAGAAGGTCCTTGAGTCCATTTAGCAGTTGGGCAAGCTGTGAAAAGCCTGGGTTTTGGTCGAATTCGTGGTGGACCAGAATTGGAAGCTGATTCCTAATCATCATCAACATAATCACAATCCTCTTGTCTATCATTGTTATCACCATCATTCAAATTATCATTACAATTATCGCCTTCAAGCTGGCCATAGATCAAAATTCAGTTGGTTCAGCAGGGAGCGGCTGAATTTCGATCCATGTGTGGCTGCTCCCACTCAACAAAAGTCAATCTAATGAACGACTTCTGTCAAACATTTTTGTTGGAAATTTTTTCTTGATCAACAGCTGCAGCCACTGATCAGTGTATTCTGACAGCAGAGAGTCCTCGCTGTCAGAATACAATGTCTATCCACCTTGATTGTGTGGATAGGGGAATCCGTTCATCTTTTCCCAATCACCCTGCTGGCTGATCGAAAAAAAGAAGAGGAGTTTGTAGCCAGCTTCATCATTGTCACCATCATCATAATTATTATCTCTACCATTACCATCATTATCCCCATTGTCATATTGACTTTTAACATAATTTTCATCTTTACATCATAGATCATATCATAGATATCACAATTATTATCACGTCACTGCTGAGTCTTAGTGATGCAGAGGTTGGAGGATGGAACCACAGCAAGTGGTGTAGGACACAGGCATCTCACACTCCTGGAAGTGTTGGTTGGCAAAAAAGCTGATGGAGGCCACAGCTCTGGGATGGGGGGTAGGTAGGAGGAATTGGATATACATATATCAGAGCTGCGCTAAGCTAACAGCAAATCACAGTGACAAAAAAACTAAAGGAAAGAACATTTAATGTAATAAAGTCCATGTGAATAAGTAGAAATTCTGCTTTAAAAGTTAATTATTGACATCCATAACCAGCAGCAACGTGAAGCCTTCTTGTGCAAAACCTCCATCTCTAGTATTAAGAGCGCTTACCAGATATTGTTGAACCTCTTTCTCTAGAGAGGGCTAATAAGCCTTGACCATAACCCTCAGCGAGATCGCTCAGACTCTGATAGGGGTACACTCCTATGGATATCAGGACCAATGGTTTTCCTCCAGACCTACCTCAAAGAGCAAGAAAAATTCCTGGACGGCCGCACACCGATACAACACATTTATTGTGAGATATAAAATCCAAAACAGTCAGTTCATGCTATGCTTAAGCACCGACTCACAGTGTGAAACGCGTAAGATATTGCCTCTACCTTTTGCATAGCATGGACTGACTGTTTTGGATTTTATATCTCACAATAAAGGTGTTGTATTGGTGTGCGGCCGGCCGTCAAGGATTTTTCTTGCTCTTTGGTCCATTGCAGAGCCTGTACCTGTTTGCCTCAACAGGGCGTGTGTCTCACGGAACTTCTGTCTAAAGCGGCATTTTTCTTCTCCAGACCTACCTCCATAAACATCATAGACAGGAGTATAAAAGGAAAAAATGCTCCAATAGTGTAAAACCTTCCAGGTATTTTATTAAAACTTCAAAAATGCACTTTCACAGCTGTGTAGATAAAAATGCCAAACACTGTACTGTATTCTCACCGGTAACACATTCAAACCCGCAATTCCGGGATTGGTAGGGAGGCGATGACGTCAGCACGCAGCCTTGCCCTGGAGGCATAGGAAGGGAAGGCAAAGAGCAAAGAGATACTATTTTCATTTCTTTAGGGCAGGGGTGCCCAACCAGTGGCCAGCGGTGCCCTCAGATGTGGCCCGCGATCTCCTGCTCTGGGATGGAATAAAATAGAATAGAATACTGTTATTAAAGGTACGTTTATTACTAAAATCACAGTGTATATATGGGCATATCTGTTCTGCAGTGGGTACTGGGCTGCTTTCAAACTGATCCACAGGTGCAGAGAAGTGCACCTGTGGGTTACCTGCACTGAGCCATAGACTTCTATTACCTGCAAGTTTGGTGTGCTGAGAGTAGAGTGGGCTCTATAGAGCCGAGTGGGTTGCCATCCACCCGCTCTGCTCATTGTGGCCCACGACCGGTTACCAAGTCGCTTAAGTGGCCCTTGCTCGTCAAAAGGTTGGGCACCCCTGCTTTAGGGATTTAACAGGGATTCTTTAAAGACTTTGCCAGTAAGGGCAATGTGTCAGATTTTCTTAAAAGGATGACCCCACTCACTGATACCTTTCCCATAATTCCCAGTGCTAAGTTGCTCTGTCAGAGCTCCCCCCCAAAAAAATAAAAAACAATACTTAAGGGTTCAGGCAAGCATGTTGCCTTCTTTTCCAGGATGGACACATATTCCCCTGTACCCCTGTGTTCCCGGCCTGTGTGGTCAATTGCTATAGCAAGACCAGAACACTGTCACATGAAGGAGGTTAGGAAGACATTAAACTAGCGTAAGCTCCATTACAATACAGCAGGTTTTAAGTAGGCTTTAGACTCCTGGTCAAAGGGAAAACATGGGGGGGGGGGGGTAAGTATCAGTAGGTTTTTTTTTTGTAATGATTTTTCACTGTCTATTAACAGTCTTTTTAAGTATGAATAGATTATATACAAAAACCTGGCATATGGATATCATAGAAGACAACAATCTGGAGATACATACCTTGTTTTTTCATAATTCAGTCCCGGTATAGTTAGCTGGCAGCAGTTGCATTTTATACTTGATCGCTCAGGAATAATATTTCATGCTAATATTTATACAGCGCATTTTTTCTTCCCCGGGGGAATTTTTTTTTTTTAACTTCTTCACATCTCAGGTCAACTCATCAGTTTGTTAAAATGATTAAACTGACATCAGCTTTGTAATTTTTTTTTTTCCCAAGCAGCAGGAAATATTTCTGTAGCCAGTTCAGTTGATGTTCAAAGACCATTGATGTGTTTCTTTTATGTTTTTTGCATAATTTAAAACTACAATCTTGATGCTGTTGAGCACTTTTTTAAAACAATGTTGGGTACACCTACAATGATCGATATCAGAGCGAGAGAAAAGATAAAGGTGAAAGATGAAAAGATGGCGGAACGCACGTCAACAGTGCACTTGTTGTGATGGAAGCTTGATACTGTCCTTAGATGATTCCTTTGCCTCTCCGGTGTTGCCTATACAAATTACTTTATTTTCTGGGTGCTAGGACCTGTTTCTCTCCTCCAGATATGATTTTTTCTTTGATTTATCTTTGATATGTTTTATATTCATATGAATGAGGCTCGGTGCAGATTTCTCATGAGATCAATTTGCAAGATTTTTTTATGGTAAAGAGACCAGTTCCCCAGTCAGTGCACTTATTTGATATGGAAATGCATATGCTTGCCCTATATCCAGTCATATCCTGTTCACTGGTGTAATTTTTTTGGGGGGGATTTTTTTGTTAGCAGTGAGACAACATATTGGTGTTGTATTGACATTTCTGTATTAGAATATACAGCAGACTACTATATATAATGTAAATGTGTCTAGAATATACAGTAGTTCTGGATGTCACTTACCTGCTTCTGTGGGCTGGCACTCCACCCTCTTGCTCCATGGTCTCCAAACTGGCCCTTTGCTTGCCTTTACCCGGTCCTTGGGGCACTTATCCTGCCACTGACACCAATGATGGGGCACTATTCCTCCCACAGACACCAATGATGGGGCACCATTTCTGCCACAGACACCTCGGATGGGGCACCATTCCTCCCATAGACACCTATGATGGGGCACTATTCATCCCACAGAAACCACTATGGGGCACCATTCCTCCCATAGACACCACTGATGGGACACCATTCCTGCCACAGACACCACTGATGAGGCACCATTCCTGCCACAGACACCACTGATGGGGCACCATTCCTGCCACAGACACCACTGATGGGGCACCATTCCTCCCATAGACACCACTTATGGGACACCATTCCTGCCACATACACCAATGATGGGGCACCATTCATCCCATAGACACCACTGATGGGGTACCATTCCTACCACAGACACCAATGATGGGACACTATTTCTGCCACAGACACCAATGATGGGGCACCATTTCTGCCACAGACACCACTGATGGGGCACCATTCCTGCCACAGACACCACTGATGGGGCACCATTCCTCCTATAGACACCACTGATGGGGCACCATTCCTCCCACAGATACCACTGATGGGGCACCATTCCTCCCACAGACACCATTGATGAGGCACATTGATGTCCTTTTTTCCTCAAAATAGAGCTTTCTTTTGGTGGTATTTGATCACCTCTGCGGTTTTTATTTTTTGCGCTACAAACAAAAAAAGGCAGACAATTAAAAAATATATATATATATATATATATATATATATATATATATATATATATATATATATTTACTTTCTGCTATAAAACATTCCCAATAAAATAAAATAAAAAAATCAAATTTCTTCATCAATTTAGGCCAATATGTATTCTGCTACATATTTTTGGTAAAAAAAATCCCAATAAGCGTATATATATTGGTTTGCACAAAAGTTATAGCGATTTTTAGCAGGACTGCAACATTATGGCGGACAAATCTGACACTAAGTGACACTTTTTGGGGACCAGTGACACCAATACAGTGATCAGTGCTAAAAAAAATGTACTGACACTGTATAAATGACACTGGCAGGGAAGGGGTTAACACCAGGTGCAATCAAGGGGTTAGGTGTGTTCCCTATGAGTGCTTTCTAACTGTGGGGAGGGGAGTGGATTCACTGGAGGAAAAGAGAGATCCGTGTTTCAGCTGAAACACAAGATCTCTCTTTTTACTCTCTGACAGAACAACGGTCTGCCTTGTTTAGACCGCCATTCTGCTTTTCCTTCAAACGATCAGCGTGTCCAATCACAGCGGGAGCGGTGCTCCAGCGGCACTTCCGTGCCCCCTATATTGTGTGCACAAAATCACGTACGGGTATGTGATTTTGCATAGCCGGGCCGCTCTGCCGCAGTATATATGCGGTGGGCAGTCCAGGAAGCGGTTAAAGTATAACTAAAGGCAAAACTTTTTTCTTGATTTTTTATAGAGTAATGAAGGGTTATAATCCTGGAAGTTTTTATTTTTTGCCATCTGTCTCATAGCCAAAACAGGAAGTGACAGGCAATCCCTCCAATGTGAGAGAATTACGGAGTGTCCCCAGGGTCACCAGAACTAGTGTTGTCATTGGAAGATTTCCCCTCTATTCCTGTTCTGATTTCAACCCAAAATTTGGGCTTTTCTATTACTTTCGATGACAACAGTAAACAGGACAAATAGAGCGGTTGGATCTCCCTAATGGGGGCACAGACAAAAATAGAAATTGACAAGTGTTCCAATCCCTCTCCACTATATCCAAAACTAAAAATAATTCCTCCTAAAAAATAGCAGTGCACTTCCTGGTATGTGAGGGTGCCAAGGCACTCTTATACCTAAAACTCCATAGCTGTATATCTGCAGTGTGAGATTTTAGGCACTGCTGCTGTCCTCGACTACTAGTCACTCTCCAGTGATGCCAATGCTGCGCTGCTCACTGTTCTCCTTGCTGAATGAAGGCTCTGACCTGAGAAGGGTAAACCCTACCAAGATACCTAACACCCACAAAGAGACACAGTGCAGAACAATACATGATATATCAGTAATGGGGAAAGTTTGGCTGCAAGAAGATGAAAATCATGACTAGTCCCCTGCCCTCTGTCTGGCTTTTATGGGAACAGCTTAGAGTTTAGTTCCTCTATAGGCTCCATTCACAATTTTGCTACTTGTCATGCAACTTTGGACATCAAAGTTGCATGACAAGAAGTTCACCATGTTTTCCAATGATACCCATTCATATATGCACGACTTAAAGTTGCAGCAACTTCAAAGTAGTTCATGCAATACTTTGATCCGGCTTTCATGTTAACCGTCAGAATTTGCATGAAAGTCGTGCCTGAATGTTATACAACGCAACTTGTCATTATCACTGCTCAAAGCCAAAGTCGTATTCAAGTTGCACCCATCTAAAGTTGCCTCAAAGTTGCACCAAAGTTGCATTAAAGTTGCACCAAAGTTGCACTCCAACTTTCAAGTGGTACAAGTGTGAAGGGAGCCTTAGGGCATTTTGTCAATGTATCACTTTTCAAGTTTTTGTGCAATGTATCGCTCGGAGCTGCATGAAAAGGCCCACTCCTTGCTGTATGGTATTGTTTAAAAAAATATTTTGGCATTGGTACATGGCCATTATGTGAAGTTTACTGTTTAAGCATTAGACTTTAAAGCGGATTTCCACCCATTTAAAAGTCAGCAGCTACAAAAAGTGTAGCTGCTGACTTTTAATAAACAGACACTCACCTGTCCCACGGTCCAGCGATGCGGCCGCCCGAAGCCTCGCTTCTCTCCCCCTCCTCTCTGCGGCATTGGCATTGCAAGTGTGGGCGCCCCAGCTGTGGCTTCACAGCCGGGCGCGCACTGCGAATAGGCGAGCCACGCTGCACGTTGTGAATCTTCTGGAACCTGTGACGTGTCCCAGAAGATTGCAGGGAGGGAGGGGGAGAGGTGAACTTCCGTTCTGCGCCTCGGCGCCAGGAGAGGAAGTTGGAGCTGGGTACCTGTGAAAACTAGGTACCCACTCCCCCCCAAAAAAAATTACATGCCAAATGTGGCATGTCAGGGGGTCACAAGTACTTAAAGCGGAAGTTCCATTTTTGGGTGGAACTCCGCTTTAAGCATCAACATTTTTGGATTTGTTATTTTGAAAGCCAGTATCAAAGTAAACTAGTGGAGCAAAAAGAAAAAAAGACTTGTGAGTTTAACCAAACATTTCCTGCATATTAATTCTTCATTGCCAGGAAGTGGCTGAACGATGACCTACATGGCCGTATCACCAGGTATTAATTAAATAAAAGATGTAAAAAAGATAAGAAAAAGATACAAAATGACTTTTTAAAATGACAATAATATGTTAATGTTAACAAGTCTTTATGGGACTTTAGTGAATAAACCACTTTAACACAGTTATATAGCTCCAGAGTGAAAAACAATTCTTCTTGGTCTTTTGTGGCATTCTGATGCTGATCTGCAATTACAATTGTCGTTCCGGTTTGGAATAAAAGGTCCATTTTTGCTGATAAATATTGACATTATTTACTGTAAAGGTTAAATGAAACACTCTTTCCGATTTCATTTTCTCCTTCCATTCTTCTGGGATGATCAGTGAGAATATGTAAGGAACTTAAGCCTTAAGTAGCAGAGCCATTGAAGCTGTATAAAATCAAATGAGATTTCTGCTCGACCAAAACTATTCAATGCCTCAATTATTCCATTGTGTTTCTTTGATCTTTCTACAATTTTACAATTCTTTATAGAGATCAATTTGCATAATGCTATAATAAACTAGAGAGATGAAGTATGTGGAGATAACAGGGAAAATATTAATAAAACTACATGTTCAACATCATAAAGAGCCAAATGTCATATCCTTTGCTTCTTCCTCCTGGTGCTGGAGACTCCGCTATATGTACAAACTCTAACTGCTTAATTAAAACAGTTTAGTAGCTTTAGCTTCTCTGTTAAAAACATTCAGTCCATCTGTAATTGATGTTTCAATTGTAGGGAGCTTTGATGGAGTTTAATCACCCACTGGATTTATGCGCTATATTGCCGACAGTTTGCAGACACCTGACCAGCATACATATGAGGTTGCTGGACATCCCAAAACTTATAATATACGGTAGACCATCCCCTTTGAGGTCATAACAGCTTCCTAATTTTATTAAACGCTTTTATTTGTATTAACTCCTGCAGCCAGGTTTGTGGTCCCTTCCCAGGGCTGCTGCTAGAAATCACGGGGCCCCGTACAGGCTACCTGGCCGGGCCCCCACCAATATATCAAAACAAGATTTTAACTAAAAATACACAAAAATCATTATTAGCGGACACAAACATAATACAGAGCCTGTGTGAATTAACCCTTTTTTTATTGTTTTTTTTTTTAATTCAAAAAATGTTTAATTTAAAAGTAAATGTTTACAATTAATTTTTTAACAGGACAGGGAAGCCAACAGTGCCACGGGGAGGGGGGGAGCAGCACAGTGACAGGGGGGTCAAATGGGGGGGAAGCGATTACAGGAACGATGCCCTATGTTTGTGTCTCTCCCTGCAGCAGCTGAAAGCCAGCGGGAGGGAGAGAAACCGACTTTCAGCAGCTGCCGAGAGCCGCACAGGGCATCTTTCTGTAATTGCACCTCCGCCCGACCACACCCATTCCTCCTGCTGTTTGGGCCCCCTGTGTGCCCGGGCCCCCTACAGGAGGACTGGTGGTCCCCCCTATCAGCGGCCCTGTCCCTTCCTATCTATGTGGCTATAACAGTTTCCATTCTTCTAGGAGGGCTTTCCTCAGATTTTGTGTGTCTCTGGGAATTTGTGCCTACTCAGCCAAAAGAGCATTTGTGAGGTCAGGTACTGATGTTGGATGTGAAGATCTGGTTCGCAACCATTATTTCAATTCCTCCTAAAGGTGTTCGATAAGTTTGGGGTCATGGCATTTTGCAAGCCACTCAAGTTCCACCAAACTGGACAAACTGTATCTTTTAGGAACTGACTTTGGGACCAGGGGCACAGTCATACGGGAACATAAAAGGGCCTTCACCAAACCACTGCTTAGTGGCATACAATTGTCTAATACCTGAACTCTTTTATTTGAAGGGTGTCCACAATTTTTGGCCATATAGTGTATCTCACAGGGTTTACAGGAACAAGAACTGTAGACTGGAGTTTAGGGTCCACCCTCTTGCTCTAGTAACTAAAGCTATCTTTGCTTGAAAAAAAAAAGAAGACATCTTTAAGCTAAAATCTACACTTCACGTGTTTATATACTAAGGGAAATGTGTATTTAAGGTGGATGAAAACCCCCCAAAAATTTTTTTGCTGTCACAATGTAGAGTATAAGATTTCCTATCATTTGTGCCAGGTCTTGCCACAAAGAGTTAATCCAGCTCTGAGCAATCCTCTTATTGTTCAGTGAGATAAAATTGACAAACAGAGAAAAACCTTTGTCCGTTCCGCCCCCTTGCTGTGAGTGACAGGTTATTTACATATCTCGTGCACTAGCTTTAGACAGGCATTATTTTTTAATTCCCACCCCCACTCCTTTTCTGAAGTCATGTGGTTACTTTTCTGGATTTTGACTGGATGTTAGTGATCATAGCAGAAGGAATACACAGGAGAAAATGCATGTTGACAAGGGGAGTGTAGAGGTGGGCGGGGAGTCTACTGACATCACGACTCCACCCACCGAGCTCCAGACAACAGACCCACCCACAGAATCTGCAGTTTTTCAGTTCTTATAGCAGACAGAGGGGAGACATTTGACAGATAAGGATACATGCAGGAGGCATTTATATCCTTATAGATCAGCACTATGACAGTAGTTTAGAAAGGATGAGAGTGGGTTTGCATCCACTTTAATGATAAAGATCTGTCTGAATCTGTTTGACATCAAGCTAGGGCATACCTTAAGGCATAGAAGCACACATGGTGATTTATGGAGGTAGAAATTGCATTTGGCAAAGTCATTGTGTATCAGGGATTTTTTTCATCAGGAACGCGGGGGAACGCAGTTTTGGCACCTCCCGAACTGAATGTATGTAATGGAAAGAGGTTCTGGGGTGTGCTGGAGAGTCTATTGATGCTGGCTGCTGGGGGATCTATTGTTGCTGGAGGGGATCTATTTTGCGAAAGGAAGGGAGTCTATTGTTGTTGCTGGGGAGTTCTTCTGTTGCTCGCGGGGGATCTATTGTTGCTGGGGGGTCAGTCATTTCTATGAGGGATGTACTGTTGAGGGAGGGATCTTTGTTGCTGGCTGCTGGAGGGTCTGATGATGCTGGCTACTGGGGAGTCTATTGTTGCTGGAGGGGATCTATTTTTACAGGGGAGTTTATTGTTGCTGGTGGGGGATCTATTGTTGATGGGGTGGGTCTTATGTTGCAGGGGGTCAATCGTTGTGGGGAGGGATCTGATGGCTGCTGGAGGGTCTATTGATGCTGGCTGTTGGGAGTCCATTGTTGCTAGATTTATTTTACTGCCTTTCTTGTTATCATTAACAAATTCTATACAAAATAGTTAGCACCACAAAATGATACTTGTTTCTGTATTCTCTAAAAGGGGTGGTACTGGGAGGTGGGTAAGGGGTGGAACCAAGGTATGGTGCTCGGAGGTGGGTAGGGGGTGGAGTCAAGGGTGACTTGGAAGGGAGGAGTTCCTGCACCTATTCTCTGAGAAAAAAAGCCCTGTGTGTATATAATTTTGAAATCTCTATACAATTGATATGAAAACAATATGTATTCTGTATCACTAGGACTATTGTTTTTAAAAAGGAAACTAAAGAGGCAGGTGAGCGCCTTGATTGTTTTACTATGGGATCCCATCACACATTTTACATCAAGATCTTTACACTGAGAGATCTGTGTACCACCTTTGCTGGCACTAGGGGTGCACAAATTCATTCACACCAGCCCAGCAAGCACTAAATAAAGCTTTGGGAAGAGGTTGTCCAGCTGCCACTCTGCATAACATCCACTCACTCAACTAGAGTGATCCAAAGGAGATCCCATATTTAAAACCACAGGTTGTTATGAGGCCCAGTCTTTTCATCTTTTTTTTAGTTGCTATACAAAGTACAAAGCACTTCCTTATTGGATCTGCAACATTATTCAGGTTACCTAAAAGGTTACCTAAAATGATTTAGGTAAAGGAGAAGTAAGGCCAACGCTTTTTGGCACTATTTCTCCTACGGGTCCTATGGGTCACAGGGGTGCACTTAGTTTTTCATTCCTGCGACTCGTTTTTAGCCAAAACAGGCTAAAGTCCACTCTTGGCTGATGTCACTCAGCCAGTCCAGACTCTGGAGAGACCCCAAGTTTACAGTTGGGATCTATTCAGATGCCTGGACCGGCAGCTGGCTCAGCCTCTCAGCGAGCCACTAGGAGACTGAGTCAGACACTCCCGTTCCCTCCACAGCCCAGCTGGTGACTCTTTGCAGACTGAATAGCGAGAACTAAGAGATCAGCAGTCTTTGATCACTCAATTCTCAGTGTAGAGGCAGCAGAGCACAACTTTTTTTTTATTCCCAAACTTCTCTTTAAAGCATTACCCAACTCCCCCCCCCCCCCCCCACCCATGTTTTTTTTCCTCATGCCTTTATTCATGGGTTCTCTTTAAAACACACTCTGATCCACTGTGCACTGTTTGCTTGCCATACAGCAGGTCCTGTTTAACCATCTTGGACCTCTTCAGCTGGATACCAGTTCTGGGTGCAGGCAGCAAACTCCAATGACCTGTCAGGTCTTCCCTCTTGGCTGCTCTATGCGTCGATCCTGCAGCCTCCTGGGAGATGTGATGTACCGTATATACTCGAGTATAAGCCGAGTTTTTCAGCACATTTTTTGTGCTGAAAATGCCCCCCTCGGCTTATACTCAAATCACCTTTTTGCGCCTGATCTCCCGGACTTTGGGGACCTGGTACTGGCCAAACTTGGCACACATGTAGCCTCACTCTTCCTCTACAAGTGTGCAAAGTTTGTTGCCCGGGGGACCTACGGCCGGTGAGCACCGATTTTTCAAACCCGGGCACCCCTTCCATAGACTCCTATGTTAAACGTTCATTTCTCTGGTGATTTTGGGGACTGGGTACCGGCCAGTTGTAGGTCCCCTGGACCCGAAACTTGGCACACATTTCTCCTCTATAAGTGTGCAAAGTTTTTTGTCTAGGGAGCCCACGGCCGGGGAGCACCGATTTTTCAAACCCGGGCACCCCTTCCTTAGACTCCCATGTTAAACATCTAGTCATGGACACAGTGAGGCATGGGCACAGTGAGGCATGGACACAGTGAGGCATGGACACAGTGAGGCATGGACACAGTGAGGCATGGACATGGACACAGTGAGGCAAAGTGAGGCATGCAGATGGACACCCTAGGCTTATACTCGAGTCAATACGTTTTCCCAGTTTTTTTGTGGTAAAATTAGGTGCCTCCGCTTATATTCGGGTCGGCTTATACTCAAGTATATACGGTAAGTATCCCAGGAGGCTGTAGGACGAAATACATATTATTCTGGCCTAGGCTGGAATGGCAGCTTTGGTGAGGCCAAAAAGTAAAAAAAAAACGAATAGATTAGAAAATACTAATTTTCATATCCATTCTGCTTGGGGACGGGGGTTAAAATGAAACAGTTTTCTTTTTAGGGGTTAATTTAACTGCTGCTTAAAGACACTGCTGAATTTAGTCTGGACGTTTCCTTTTGCCTGACTAAAACAGAAAAAATATGTTGTAAAGTCTCAAGGTTTTTCACCTTAATGTATTCAATGCGTGAAAAACCTTCTGTGCTGCAGCTGCCCTCCAGAGCCCCCCTTTTTCCTACCTGAGCCAGATCGTTCCAGTGACAAGCATGAGCCCAGCAGCTCCAGACACTGTCGCGGGTCGTCATTGGATAGATTAATAGCAGCAGGAGCCATTGGCTCCCGCTGCTGTCAATCAAATGCAGTGACACGGGAGCCGGGGCGGGGCCGAGTCCTGCTGTCTGCGTCAATAGAGGCAGCAGCAGGACTCAGGAGCGCGCTCGCACGGGTGCTCCCATGGAAATCGTCTCTCTGTGGGGGCACCCAATGAAAAAGAGGAGCCAGGAGCGCCGCCGGGGGACCCCAGAAAAGGAGAATCGGGCCTCTCTGTGCAAAACCCTTGCACAGAGCAGGTAAGTATAACTGTTATTTAAAAAAAAATTAACCTTTACAATCACTTTAACCTGACCATAATAATAAAAAATATTCACAAAACCGTGGTGCATTTCTTTAAAAAAAAAATCTTTTATTTTGACAAGCAGCCGCATCATAATGTTTAGAGTCAAAATCGGGTTGTCGTACGTGATAACAGAAAATTAAACCTATTTCTTGCCAAGCTGATGGCTGCGCCAAAGCCAAACTAATAAAAGGCTGAATTCACTGCACATATAAAAGACACAAATGGAAGCAGTTCTGTATTTACTAATACACCATTATATTTAATTATTTAACAACTATCATTATTTTTTTTTCACTGATCTACCGTTACAATCTGACAACCGATCTAGGTATGAGATGGCCATTGTCTTGGTGTAAGAGCACTTTCCATTACTCTTGCTTGCCATTTTAGGAAAGTACTCTTATCCAAGACAAGCAATCATTATGAAGCGGCCGTATCCTTCTGAGCTTTGTTGTTGGACAACAGCAGACGAGGGAGGGGTGACCAGTCTGACCTTAAGCTAGGCCTAAGCCTGGTACACACCAGCAGGCTTAATGAAAAAAAAAAAACTGAAGAGCTCAGGAGGAGCCGCTGTACTAACTATCTAATGTTAGTAAAGCGATCTCCCCGCTAAGCTATTGTGTCCTGATAGGGGGACAGCTCCACCAGCAGAACACACCATTCAGAGCTCATAGCCAGTGGCTGAAAGCGCTGATTGGAGGACGATCGGCAGACCTTTTCGGTCATGCTCCTTCGACAGAAGCTGGATGTTTGGACTGGCTGCCATACACATGGGCCGAATGTCGGACAGTTTATTTTGAACCACCTGATACTGCACGATATTCATCCTATGTGTGCGGGTATTTAGGAAGCACCTAGCATCATGAGACAAAGTACTCCATGGACTTTGTCCCACGAGGGACAGAACAGCAAAGAATTTACTGTTTTTTAACCACTTCCCGTCTGCCCTATAGCAGTTTTACTGCTATAGGGCGGCAGCTGTGCGCCAGATCACATGCAGTATCTCACAAAAGTAAGTACACCCCTCACATTTTTGCAAATACCTTTTCATGTGACAACACTGAAGAAATGACACTTTGCTACAAAGTAGTGAATGTACAGCTTGTATAACAGTGTAAATTTGCTGTCCCCTCAAAATAACTCAACACACAGCCATTAATGTCTAAACCACTGGCACCAAAAGTGAGTACACCCCTGAAATGTCCAAATTGGGACCAAAGTGTCAATATTTTGTGTGGCCACCATTATTTTCAAGCACTGCCTTAACCCTCTTGGGCATGGAGTTCACCAGAGCCTCACAGGTGGCCACTGGAGTCCTCTTCCACTCCTCCATGATGACATCACAGAGCTGGTGGGTGTTAGAGACCTTGCGCTCCTCCACCTTCTATTTGAGGATGCCCCACAGATCCTCAATAGGGTTTAGGTCTGGAGACATGCTTGGCCAGTCCATCACCTTTACCCTCAGCTTCTTTAAGCAAGGCAGTGGTCGTCTTGGAGGTGTGTTTGGGGTTGTTATTATGTTGGAATACTGCACTGGTGCCCAGTTACCGAAGGGAGGGGATCTGCTCTGCTTCAGTATGTCACAGTACATGTTGGTATTCATGGTTCCCTCAATGAACTGTAGCTCCCCAGTGCCAGCAGCACTCATGCAGCCCCAGACCATCACACTCCCACCACCATGCTTGACTGTAGGCAAGACACACTTCTCTTTGTACTCTTCACCTGGTTGGCGCCACACACGCTTGACACCAGCTGAACCAAATAAGTTTATCTTGGTCTCATCAGACCACAGGACATGGTTCCAGTAATCCATGTCCTTAGTCTGCTTGTCTTCAGCAAACTGTTTGCGGGCTTTCTTGTGCATCATCTTTAGGGATGAGCTCGGTGTTCGAGTCGAACATAGGTTCGACTCGAACATCGGCTGTTCGCGCGTTCGGCGAACAACGAACGATTTGGGCCGTTCGCGCCAAATTCGAGTGACGCGAACGGCCCACAATACACTGCGCCATCGCAGTGTAATCCCGGCGCTGTGATTGGCCAAGCATGCACTGTGACCATGCATGCTTGGCCAATCACAGCGCCGACAGCGAGGAGAGCAATGATTGGCCACAGGCAGGATGCCTGTGGCCAATTATTGCTGAGGGGGTTTAGTACACGCCCCACACTATAAAAGGCCGCCAGCGCGGCGGCCTTGTGTAGTGTGTTCCCGCGCAGGGAAAGAGAAGGATAGGCAGGGACAGTGTCATATTTTTTCTTTGCTAAACCTTGTGTGTAGGGACAGAGAAGGATAGGTAGGGAGAGTGTCAGTGTCATATTCTTTGCTAAACCTTTTTTGTAGGGACAGAGAAGGATAGGCAGGGAGAGTGTCAGTTTCATATTCTTTGCTAAAACTTGTGTGCTGAACCATATTGCTAAACCTTGTGTGTAGGGACAGACAAGGATAGGCAGGGAGAGTGTCAGTGTCATATTCTTTGCTAAACCTTGTGTGCTGAACCATATTGCTAAACCTTGTGTGTAGGGACAGACAAGGATAGGTAGGGAGAGTGTCAGTGTCATATTCTTTGCTAAACCTTGTTTGTAGGGACAGAGAAGGATAGGCAGGGAGAGTGTCAGTTTCATATTCTTTGCTAAACCTTGTGTGCTGAACCATATTGCTAAACCTTGTGTGTAGGGACAGACAAGGATAGGCAGGGAGAGTGTCAGTGTCATATTCTTTGCTAAACCTTGTGTGCTGAACCATATTGCTAAACCTTGTGTGTAGGGACAGACAAGGATAGGCAGTCGAGAGTGTCAGTGTCATAATCTTTGCTAAACCTAGTGCGCTGAACCATATTGCTAAACCTTGTGTGTAGGGACAGACAAGGATAGGCAGTCGAGAGTGTCAGTGTCATAATCTTTGCTAAACCTAGTGAGCTGAACCATATTGCTAAACCTTGTGTGTAGGGACAGACAAGGATAGTCAGTCGAGAGTGTCAGTGTCATAATCTTTGCTAAACCTAGTGCGCTGAACCATATTGCTAAACCTTGTGTGTAGGGACAGACAAGGATAGGCAGTCGAGAGTGTCAGTGTCATAATCTTTGCTAAACCTAGTGCGCTGAACCATATTGCTAAACCTTGTGTGTAGGGACAGACAAGGATAGGCAGTCGAGAGTGTCAGTGTCATAATCTTTGCTAAACCTAGTGCGCTGAACCATATTGCTAAACCTTGTGTGTAGGGACAGACAAGGATAGGCAATCGAGAGTGTCAGTGTCATAATCTTTGCTAAACCTAGTGTGCTGAACCATATTGCTAAACCTTGTGTGTAGGGACAGACAAGGACAGGCAGTCGAGAGTGTCAGTGTCATAATCTTTGCTAAACCTAGTGCGCTGAACCATATTGCTAAACCTTGTGTGTAGGGACAGACAAGGATAGGCAGTCGAGAGTGTCAGTGTCATAATCTTTGCTAAACCTAGTGCGCTGAACCATATTGCTAAACCTTGTGTGTAGGGACAGACAAGGATAGGCAGTCGAGAGTGTCAGTGTCATAATCTTTGCTAAACCTAGTGCGCTGAACCATATTGCTAAACCTTGTGTGTAGGGACAGACAAGGATAGGCAGTCGAGAGTGTCAGTGTCATAATCTTTGCTAAACCTAGTGCGCTGAACCATATTGCTAAACCTTGTGTGTAGGGACAGACAAGGATAGGCAGTCGAGAGTGTCAGTGTCATAATCTTTGCTAAACCTAGTGCGCTGAACCATATTGCTAAACCTTGTGTGTAGGGACAGACAAGGATAGGCAGTCGAGAGTGTCAGTGTCATAATCTTTGCTAAACCTAGTGCGCTGAACCATATTGCTCAACCTTGTGTGTAGGGACAGACAAGGATAGGCAGTCGAGAGTGTCAGTGTCATAATCTTTGCTAAACCTAATGCGCTGAACCATATTGCTAAACCTTGTGTGTAGGGACAGACAAGGATAGGCAATCGAGAGTGTCAGTGTCATAATCTTTGCTAAACCTAGTGTGCTGAACCATATTGCTAAACCTTGTGTGTAGGGACAGACAAGGATAGGCAGTCGAGAGTGTCAGTGTCATAATCTTTGCTAAACCTAGTGTGCTGAACCATATTGCTAAACCTTGTGTGTAGGGACAGACAAGGATAGGCAGTCGAGAGTGTCAGTGTCATATTCTTTGCTAAACCTAGTGTGCTGAACCATATTGCTAAACCTTGTGTGTAGGGACAGACAAGGATAGGCAGTCGACAGTGTCAGTGTCCTATTCTTTGCTAAACCTTGTGTGCAGGGAGAGAGAAGGATAGGCAGGGGACAGTGTCAGTGTCATTGTTGCTAAGCCTCCTGCACAGTATACACCTGAAGCTAGCCCTTATTGCTGGTTTTTCCATCTCCCTGCAGGCCATTAGAATGTCTGGAAGGCAAACAAGGAGAGTCAGACAGTCAGGAGCCAAAAAAAGAGGGCAAGCAGGCTCTGTGTCTGGGGGCAACAGTGCTGGTCGTGGACGCGGTGCATTGTCATCAGCACATGGCCATGGGACACGCTTGTCCTTCTTTTCGGCAGCTGGACATGTTGAGCCACATCATGCCGAAGACTTGGTAGAGTGGATGACCAAGCCCTCCTCATCCTCCTCATCCTCTCTCACCCAGGCTCAGGGTACTGGCAAAGCAGCTGCCAAAGCGTCCTCTTCCCTGGTATCAATGTCATCATCAGTCACTCCTTCCCTAGACCCACCATGTCCTCCTCCTGAGGAGTCCCCCGAACTGTTTGAGCACAGTGTTGGGTACATGCTCCAGGAGGATGCCCAGCGCTTCGAAGGGTCTGATGATGATACCCAGCTAGAGGAAGGCAGTAGCGTGAGAGCAGAGAGAGGGGATGCTCAAGAAGGACACCAATCTGGCAGTCATGTTCCAGCAGCTGCAGCATACTGCCAGATTGGCTCCAGTGATGAGGAGGGAGCGGATGATGAGGTCACTGACTCCACGTGGGTGCCTAATAGGAGAGAGGAGGAGGAGGAGGATGAGGAGGAGGCACATCTCCAACGAGGCAGGATGCCCTTGGGTGGCCAGCGTAAGGGCAGCACACCGACGGAATCACACCGCAGAGCTCCGCTTGTGCAGGGCGCTGCCTCTGCCTGTTATTCAAAAAGTTTTTTGTTGTGGGCCTTTTTTGAGGCGAGTGCATCAGATCGCACAGCTGCTGTTTGCAACATATGTCTCAAGCGTATATCGCGTGGCCAAAACATCAGCCGCTTGGGCACCACATGCTTGACCAGACATATGTTGACCTGCCATGCAGCTCGTTGGCAAGCCTACCTTAAAGACCCACACCAAAGAACAAAGCGGACCTCTCCTTGCACCGCATCAGCTGGGATCTCCAACCCCACTATACCTTCAGTCCTCTCTGAAACCTGCACTGAGAGGAATGAAGGTGTAGAATTAGGTGTGTCACAGCCAAGTACTTGCGGCGACTCTGCTAGCAGTACACCGACGTCCGATTCTAGCAGGCAAATTTCCCTGCCCCAGCTGCTGGACCGTTGAAAGAAGTTCACTCCCAGCCATCCACATGCCCAGCGGTTGAATGCTAGCTTGGCTAAATTGCTAGCGCTTCAACTGCTGCCTTTTCAGTTGGTAGACTCGGCCCCCTTCCGTGAGTTTGTGCAATGTGCGGTTCCTCAGTGGCAGGTTCCCAAACGCCACTTTTTCTCACGGAAGGCGATTCCGGCTCTCTACCGGCATGTGGAAGGCAATGTCTTGGCCTCGCTGGACAGGGCGGTCAGCGGTAAGGTGCATATTACCGCTGACTCATGGTCCAGCCGGCATGGACAGGGACGTTACCTTTCTTTCACGGCCCATTGGGTCACTCTTTTGGCAGCTGGGAAGGATGCAGGACAAGGTGCAGTAGTGTTGGAGGTTGTTCCACCGCCACGCCTCCAAAATGCTACTACTGGTTGTGACACACCTCTGTCCTCCACCCCCTCCTATTCTTCTTCCTCCGTGGCCTCTTCCTGTGCTTTGTCCTCGGAACCAGCGGTGCTCCGTAGGCGTTCAAGGGGCTACGCAAGTACGCAGGCAAAAAGATGCCATGCCGTGCTTGCGCTGGTGTGTTTGGGGGACAGGAGCCACACTGGGGCAGAGGTTCTGTCTGCTCTGCAGGGGCAGGCCGAGAGGTGGTTGACGCCACGCCAGCTTAAGCCAGGAATGGTAGTTTGCGACAATGGCACCAACCTCCTCTCCGCTCTCCGACGGGGACAACTGACCCATGTGCCCTGTGTGGCTCACGTCCTTAACCTGGTGGTGCAGCGGTTCTTGGGCAGGTACCCCGGCTTACAGGATGTCCTGAGGCAGGCCAGGAAAGTCTGTGTGCATTTCCGCAGATCTTATAATGCCAGTGCTCGCCTGGCTGAGCTGCAAAAGGAGTTGAACCTGCCCAAGAACCGCCTTATATGTGACATGCCCACCAGGTGGAACTCAACGTTGGCCATGCTGCAGCGGCTGCACACGCAGCAGAGGGCCATCAATGAGTACCTGTGCGACTACAGCACCAGGACAGGGTCAGGGGAGCTCGGTTTTTTTCACCACGCCAGTGGGGCATGATCAGGGATGCATGCACTGTCCTGGCACCATTTGAGGAGGCCACGAGGATGGTGAGCAGTGACAGTGCATGCATCAGTGACACTGTACCTCTTATCCACCTGTTGGAACATACGCTGCGTGGAATAATGGACAGGGCACTTGAGGCAGAACAGAGGCAGGAAGAGGAGGACTTCCTTGCCTCTCAAGGCCCCCTTTACCCAGACAGTGTTCCTTCTGTCCCACCCATCACACAGGAAGAAGAGGAGGAGGAGGAGGAGGATTGTGTCAGCATGGAGGTGGAGCCTGGCACTCAGCATCATCAGCAGCAGTCTTTTAGGGATGATTTACAGTCCCAAGAAACCAGTGGACTTGTACGTGGCTGGGAGGAGGTGGCTGCGGATCATGTCATCCTTAGTGACCCAGAGGACTCCGGACTGAATGCCTCAGCTAACCTACGCTGCATGGCCTCCCTGATCCTGCAAAGTCTGCGGAAGGATCCTCGTATTCTTCGGATCAAGGAGAGGGACCATTACTGGCTGGCCACTCTCCTTGATCCACGGTACAAGGGTAAGGTTGCGGACCTTATCTTATCGTCGCAGAGGGAGCAGAGGATGAGACAACTCCGGGAGGCCTTGCAGAAAGGTCTGTGCAACGCTTTCCCAGAGACTGGGAGGTTACAAACTCCTGGTCTTGGACAACGAGTTGCTGAGGCTTCGGTCAGTCAAAGTAGGAGCGGTGGGGAAGGTGGCCGTCTGACCGATGCGTTCAGACAATTCTTTAGTCCGCAGCCCCAAGGTATGATCGGTTCCAGCAACCATCGCCAGCGTCTGATATACATGGTGCAGGAATACCTAGGGGCAAGGTCAGACTTGGACACCTTCCCCACCGAAAATCCTCTGGCTTACTGGGTCTTGAGGATGGATCACTGGCCAGAGCTTGCACAGTATGCAATTGAGCATTCAGTGCTGCTGGAGGATTTGTCACGGATCACAGGGTGCGCCTGTCCACCGACTCTGTTGATCGACTGACCTTCATAAAGATGAACCAGTCTTGGATCACCACCAGCTACCAAACACCTGAAGCTGATATAACAGACTAATTTATTTTCAAATGTCACATCCCTTCAAGACTGATGCTGATGCTGAGAGTTTGTCCTGTTATGTTGACTGACTATCCTCCTCCTCCTCAATGATCCGATTGACGATGATAGCTTGGAAGAACATTTTTGTTTCTGGGTGCCGCCACCAGTGGCTAAGGCCCAATTTTTCAGCCCCTGTTTAACAGGGGTGTGTTATTAAAAAAATTTGTGCAATGCTTTGCAGCAGGGCTCATTCCTGCACTCCAACTAGAGTATCTGGGAGTGGTTGCAGTGTCGTGGCACCAGCACCAGTGGCTAAAGCCCAATTTTTCAGCCCCTGTTTAACAGGGGCGTGTAATTACAATTTTTGATGCAATACTTTGCAACAGGGCTCATTGCTGTGCTCCAAGTACAGTATCTGTGAGGGGTTGCAGTGTTGTGGCACCAGTGCCTAAGGCTCAATTTTTCTGCCCCTGTTTAACAGGGGCATGTAATTACAATTCTTGATCTAATAATTCACAGCAGGGCCCATTCCTGCACCCACCAAGACTAACTGTGAGGCCTTACAGTGTTGTGTCAACACCACCACCACCACCACCACCAAAGGCCCAATTTTTCAGCCCATGTTCAACAGGGGCATGCAATTACAATTCTTGATCTAATAATTCACAGCAGGGCCCATTCATGCGCCCACCAAGAGTAACTGGGAGGGCTCACAGTGTTGTGGCAACACCAACATGTAAGGGGCAAATTTCAGCTGAGTATATACGGCAAGCCCCTACTTTCAAACATCCAACTTACAAACGACTCCTCCTTGCAAACGGAAGGATACAACAGGAAGTGAGAGGAAATCTACCCCTAGGAAGGCAAATTCTCTCCTGTAAGAGTTAATATGGGAAAAAAAGTGTCTCCTCTCCACTGATTCTTTATCACCAATTCTTGTTTCAATAAAAACCGCAAATTTTCAAAAAACATTTGTCATTAGGACGGAAAGTGAGGTGAACTGTTCTGAACAGGTGCACACTGCACAGACAGCAAAACAAATGTTACAGGGGCGATAACCCTTCCCTATGTTTTCCAAAAAGCTTAAAAATATATTTTTTGGGCTGGAGCTACACTTAAACAATGTACCTGTTCAAAATTACAAACAGATTCTACATAAGAACAAACCTACAGTCCCTGTCTTGTATGCACCGCCTGTATACGGCTGTTCAGAGTATATAGGGCCTTTTTTATTTTGTGTGCGGGGTTCCCCTTAATATCCATACAAGACCCAAAGGGGCTGGTAATGGGCTGGGGTAAAGGGGGGGGGGTGTGATGGGGTAGCTATGTCATTTTTCTTAAAGATTTTCATCCATATTACCGGGACCAGACATTACATTAAAGCCGCAAGCAGTTTTAAATGGCTTTTTTTCCTTTAGAAATGTAATTTTGTGCAGGGACAGTTCTAAACACGGGAAACACGTGGCACTTCACAGGCATACTTTAGACACCCCCCAGGTACGATATTTAAAGGAATATTTGACTGTTTTTTTTTCACTTTATGCATCATTAAAATGACTGCTCCAGAAAAACGGCCGTTTTTAAAACTTCTTTTTGCATTGATACATGTCCCCTGGTGCAGAACCCGGGTTCCCAAACCCTTTTTAGGACAATAGTCATTATAATTAGCACTTTAGATTTCGAACGTTCGCATCCATTGTATTTAATAGGGTTGTAAAGTTCGTGCGAACTTTCGGTCCGTTCGCGGGTTCTGGTGCGAACCGAACCCGGGGGTGTTCGGCTCATCACTAATCATCTTTAGAAGAGGCTTCCTTCTGGGACGACAGCCATGCAGACCAATTTATTTGATGCAGTGTGCGGCGTATGGTCTGAGCACTGACAGGCTGACCCCCCCCCTCACCCCTTCGACCTCTGCAGCAACGCTGGCAGCACTCATACGTCTATTTCCCAAAGACAACCTCTGGATGTGATGCTGAGCACATGCACTCAACTTCTTTTGTCGACCATGGCGAGGCCTATTCTGAGTGGAACCTGTCCTGTTAAACCGCTGTATTGTCTTGGCCACCGTGCTGCAGCTCAGTTTCAGGGTCTTGGCAATCTTCTTATAGCCTAGGCCATCCTCATGTAGAGCAACAATTTTTTTTTTCAGATCCTCAGAGAGTTCTTTGCCATGAGGTGCCATGTTGAACTTCCAGTGACCAGTATGAGAAAGTGAGAGCGATAACATCAAATTTACCACACCTGCTCCTTGTAACACTAACGAGTCACATGACACCGGGGAGAGAAAATGGCTAATTGGGCCCAATTTGGACATTTTTACTGAGGGGTGTACGGTTTAGACATTAATGGCTGTGTGTTGAGTTATTTTGAGGGGACAGCTAATTTAAACTGTTATACAAGCTGTACACTCATGAAAAGATATAATAAATTATTTACAAAAAAGTGAGGGTTGTACTCACTTTTGTGAGATACTGTATGTGCCTAGGTCAAATTTCATGAATGGGGCCTACAACTACTTTAAAGTAATGCCAGTAAAATGGCCTGGTCATGAAGGGGGGGGGGGTACATTTTCCAGAGGTCAAGTAGTTAAATGAAAGCAAAGTAGTACCCAAATGTTACTTTGTATCAGCCTCTTGAAGTCTCCGTACAGCAGAGCTCAGATTGGCTCATCAGACCTGTCTTAATGAACAGAAATACGAATCCTTTTGCTGCTAAAACAACTTGCTTTATGTGTATTTTATCTGTGTACTTAGCTGTTTGCCTGGAGTTTAAAGCGGAGTTCCACCCAAAAGTGGAAGCTCAGCTGATCTGCCACATTTGGCACCTTTCAAGGGGGAGGCGGCAACGGGTACCTGTTTTTGACAGGTACCCATCCCCACTTCCCAGAGACAGCGCTGCGGTGCCGTCCCTCAGAAGTTTGCCCCCCCCCTTCTTACTCCGCCATCAGGCAAGTTAGAAAGCGCAGCACCTTTCAAGCATGCGCAGTAGGGAACCGGCTGTGAAGCCGGAAGAATTCACTGCTGGTTTCCCTTACCACAAATGGCGGCAGCAGCACCCAGAGAGCTGATCCGAAAATCGGCTGGGGTGCCGACATTGCGGGCTTCCTGGGCAGGTAAGTGTCCTTATATTAAAAGTCAGCAGCTGCAGTATTTGTAGCTGCTGACTTTTAATTTTTTTCCCCCAGGCTGCAACACGGCTTTAACTTAACCATTAGAATAATACCATTCCTCTGTCTTGCTCGGAGTAGATGCTACAGTTGGAGCCCAGCTGTATATTTGATACATAGAATAAACCTTCTTTATTACCTCTCAGCAAGATGTCGAACAACAACAAAAAAAAGGCTGAAAAAAAGTCTTTATTTTTTTTGCCTTCTTTATCAGACTAATATGCAGGGAGCAGCAGTACGCTATTATAAATCTCATTGCGGGGGCACATTTAAAGTACAATGTTACACACAACATGATGCAGTGTACATAGTGGTATTAATAAACACTTATAATTGAACCATTTTTCAAGGCTACAATATTGTTCAATTAAATTAACCAGTCTTCAGAGCTGCATTTTCCACCTCACTGTTAGAATTATGTTCATTGCCTATCTGTGTTAAGTTTAATGTCATTATAGTATATTACCGAGTCTTGTGCGTGATGGCGGTAATAATACATTATTTTCAAAAGAAAAATGCACAGTGTCTGAACGTCCATGGCCGGTCTGTTAAGTATTTGGTTTTAATGTAGCTTAGGCGTGCTAATCTCTAGACATTTTGTAATGTTTTCAACGTACACAGTCTTTATATAAGATCATTAGTCTTGAACTATGGGCTCTTAATAATTGTAAGTCAGAGAAAATGGCTTGCCCTTGTGAGACCTTCCGCCTTCATTCAAACTTCTGCCTTTTACATCTACGTGTCCCTGTCTGTCTAGCAGCCTCTAAGTACATCAATACATGCTGTATTAGTATTGTTGAAACATTTTTTTTTTACTTTGAAAAAGTTTAAATATCCTCAGACCATCCCTATAGATGCATCTGCTGTTTTTAAGTATTTCCTACTTTTCATAACAACCGGTAGGGGGTGAGACATCAGCTTTCTGCTGATTGGAATAGTAAAAGAACACATCCTTGGACACCATTTAGACTAGTGGCGGTTGGTGTTTTTTTGTTTGGGGGGGGCGGCAAACAACCACCCCCCCACAGCACCTCAACCCCCCCTTTGTTTGCCGGTCCACTGGCACTTACCCGATCGAGCGGGCACATCGGGGATCATCGGGCAGGGGGACAAGCTGCGGCAGGCATCTAGCAGCGTCTTCCGTGTCCTCTTCTCTTTCCCTGCTCATAGGCTTCCAATAGGATCGCCTAACCTTTCAGCTAATCGGGAAATGGGTAACAGATCCGCGCTTCCTGATTGGTAGAGAGGCGATTCAGTGTTAGAAAAGCCAAAATTCATTTGCTTTTCTAACACATCTGGGTAGACTCCGAGCGCAATGCTCTGCTCTCTGAGTCCACCCTATTTTGAAGCCTATTAGAGCCTATGGCTCTAATCAGGTGCGTCAAAAAAACACCCCACACCGCTGTAATTCAGGCGCCCGGTGTCCGAAAAGGGGCCGGACGCCTAATAAGGGGGTGGCAGCGGCGGCCATGGATAGATTCATGCAATGCATGAATCTATCCATTAACCATATAGGGGGTGGCGAGGATAGAGGGGGCAGTGCCCGTGCGCGCTTAATGCACGAGCCACCCCTGATTTAGACATGCATTTTCCTGTAAGGGAGCTGACCACTGGCTGGTGTCGACTTTAGCTATGTAGTCTGCCCATCAGTTGCCTCAGGCTCTGAAGAAGAAGGCCAGTCCTACCAAACGCGTCAGCCTGAGGGGTCTCATCCAGTACCCCCCAGTCCCAGGTTCGGGGATTCGAGCAACTGATGAGAGATGGCCACACATGTGGCCTGACAAGCATGGTTTTAACTTATGTTTGTGAGTAGACATCTTTATGATTTTATTCCTATCTTTTAATAAATCTGTTGGATAATGCACTAGGCCAGTCCACCTTCTTTTCTTTTTCTATTCTCACAGCACTGTCAGGACGACCCCAGTACTAGAGGGCAGCAAGGCATCTATGAGATTATCCATGATTTGACACTACACAGTCAGCTAACTCCAGCACAGGAGTGTGTTGTTCTTTAAAAGATCATCCTAACCTGGGCACTACTTATAAAATTGCTCTTAGGAATAGTCCCAGGGTGATAAATTCCTTGTCAAAATCATCTACGATACCGGAAATTGGAAATCCAGATTTTCTACCAGGGTTATATGACTCTATGCAGTGGAGAAATTGGAACAAATGCACAAAAAACGGGACTCAAGACATTTATCAAAAATGATGGTGCACTTATATGCACCAAACCATATTTACATAGGAAGCGCTGTTGCGCACTTGCGCAATCTTTCGTGCCTACCATTAGCAAGCGCAGCCAATGTAATCTTCAACATTTTTGTCTGAATACTGTAGATAACTTAACTAGTTTACCATCTTCTGTTACCAGGCTAAAAAGTATAAATATAATATTGTTTAAATGCACAATATCTGTCCAGAACATGTAGATCTGTCTTACAACTCATCAAGCCTTTTTACACCCTTCTTTCAGCTTACTCAACTGCACATGTGCATTGACAAAGCACACCATTTTATGCTCGCCTGACAGGGCGCACACACTTTAGCTTGTTAAATATGTGTGTTGCACACGGGCGCATCTGCGTTCTCCAGAGTGCACAACTGCTTATACATTGAGCTCATTGTAATGCTGATCATGTTAATGAGCTTTTCCTTATCACATGGAGAATATTGCTTCCACTTTTATTCCTTTCATTCACTTCTATTTTGAAACAACTCAATAATCATTCTAGAGATCTTCCCCCTATCAACAACTGTGCAGATGTTTACTGGACTTGTAATTGTGCATTTTATGGTGATAGTCTATAATCATTGGTGTAGCCAAAACTTCCATGAAAACATCTTCTCAACACATGTCTGTGTATTGTGCATTCTGGACAATTCTTTCCCCATACACTGTGCAATCAGATTGCACAATGTATGGGGAAATGAATTGCTCAGAGAAATTAGTGGATGTAAATGTCATCCAATCAGATTGGACAGTGTATATGGAAAGAAATGTCCAAAATGCACAATACACAGACATGTGTTGAGAAGATGTTTTCATGGAAGTTTTGGCTCCACCAATGATTATAGACTATCACCATAAAATGCACAATTACAAGTCCAGTACACATCTGCACAGTTGTTGATAGGAGGAAGATCTCTAGAATGAATATTGAGTTTTTAAAAAAAAAAATTAATGAAAGGAATAAAAGTGGAAGCAATATTCTCCATGTGATAAGGAAAAGCTCATTAACATGATCAGCATTACAATGAGCAAGTGCCCGATGTCTGTTTCATATTTAAGAATGTGTATGCGCTCGTACGTGCAACAATTCCGCAAATCCGGCGCAAGTCGACAGCATGCGCCATGTCGCAAAAATTATTCCTGCCCGCGCAAATGCGCCAACATTTTCTTAAATCAGCCCCAGTATTTTTTTTTTTATATATAAATCTTTTTATTTAATTTCTTAAACAAAAAGAACATAACATAACAACACATCATACACATTAAATCTGAAATATATTAGAAAAATAGCACAATCCCATCACCTTGCATAGCAAAAAACAAAATATAAAGAAGAATTATAATAATTATCACTATTATTACCATCATTTCTTATCACAAATATCCCATATAGGGAACATCCCTTCTATGAATCATTACCTCCATCTATATTAGATGCCGTATATGGCTTATTCAACCACTTTGCCCAAACGTTATCATACTTACTAGAACGACCCCTATTCCTAGAAGTGTCTCTATACAGTTGAAGATTATTATTTATCAATTGTTTCCAGTATATAAGCGTAGGAGGATGAGGTTTCTTCCAATATAATGCAATAGATTTTCTTGCGTGAAATAATGTTGTATTATTAAATATTCACTCGGTCACTATAGGGGTAATATCCTCTACTAAGCCCAGCAGACAGACTGACATTGAAACCGGTAAAGGAGCAGAGGTGATAGAGTTTAATAGATCCACTACCTCCACCCAAAATGTAACTATATATCGAGGAGGAGCTTACCTCGGTGACGTCACCCGCGTCTGTCCCAGGCTGTGTTTGCGGCTCTCACATCGCCGCTTGCATTGATCCACATTGCTCATTTTTTTGCACCATCTTTCATTTGTTTTTTGTGGAGCTTTCAGTGCTAAGGACTTGCTGTTGTGGGGCTATCTGCTCCAACAATTACATCTTGCTGCCAGCACTTAGCGTGTCATTTTGTATCCATTAGTTGTGACCAAGTATACCAGCTGCTGCACCACTGAATATTTGCTACGAGTGTTTGGCATGTCATTTGTCAACATCAGTAGCTGCCACACACTTTGGATTGTTATTTGACTTTACCTTAGTACAATAGTGCCCATTGGCTCTTGTTGTGCTCTTTTTTATCTGTGTTTTTATGCCATCTTTTTGGATTAAAAAATCAGTCTACACTTAGAACGTCTCCAACCCTCCTTTTCTTCACATATCATCTCCATTTGATGTTGTGCCTACCACTGTGCTGGATCCTATTCTACATCGGAGATCATCTTCCCCTCATGGTGGAAAACAAGCGTTTTTGACCTCTTGTTCATTCAAAAGGTCCATCTGTTCTGGTAAGCAGGTTTTCCTTACATTGGATACACAAGCTACACACTGTATGAAGAAGTTTACTACCAGATTTTCTCCAGTATTTCTTTTCCATCATTGTTGACCATTTATGGACATTTATTGCGCTGCACTGTTATTTTTTATATATATGGGCAGGACCAGAAGATGTGTGTGAAATCCCCTCGAGCTGCTCCGCACCTCCAGCACTTAGAGCAGGGGTCCTCAAACTTTTTAAACAGGGGGCCAGTTCACGGTCCCTCAGACTGTTGGGGGGCTGGACTATAGTTTAAAAAAATATGAACAAATTCCTATGCACACATCTTATTTGTAGTGCAAAAAAACTGGAAAAAACTATTTAATAATTAAAATAAAAAACTATTTTAATCAACATAAACTTATTAGTATTTCAGAGAATCAACTCATCACAGATCCCCCTCCCCATCACAGAACCCCCTCCGCATCACAGAACCCCCTCATCACAGAACCTCTCCATCACAGATCCCCCGTCACAGAACCCCTCCATCACAGACTCCTCTCCATCACAAATCACCCCCATCACAGATTTCCCCCATCAAAAAGCCCCCCTATAAGGTCATCCATCACAAAGCCCCCCATAAAAGATCCCCCATCACAGATCCCCCCATCACAAATCTCCCTATCACAAAGCCCCCCCAACACAAACTCCTCTCCATCACAAAGCCCCCTGTAACAGACACCCCCATCACAGAGCCCCCCATAACAGATGCCCCATAACAGACTCCCCCCTCACAGATCCCCCTATAAGATTCCCTTCATAACAGACTCCCCCATCACAAACTCCCCCCCCCCCATCACAGTCTTCCCCCAACCACAATAGAAATATGAGTATTCCAGAAATTTTAACAATCAGCAGATAAAGATACTCCAAACATCTGGTGTTAGCGCTTCAATCATCCCAGCACCATGGTTGTTATGGTGTCAGGATGATTGAAGCGCATTATTTCTCTTATTACATTGTAATATAAAATTAAATCGTTCAACTCACCATAGTGCAGAATCAGAATCAGTCGGAGCTCTGATGTCAATGTCCCCAGCCAGCGGAGTGCTTCCATACATCTCAGGTGTCACTGTCTCCAGCCAGCGGAGTGCTTCCTTACATCTCAGGTGTAGAAGGTGGTATATACACTAACAATTATATATCTCTGGCCCCATAACAGAAACACAACCAGAGCATATTTACCCTGGTGGGTCAGAGAATACATCTTCCACCGTACAGGATAAAGATCTACTAATAAGTATCGAAACCCCTCTAGAGAAAGTGGAGTATGTAGTTGATCCAGGGTAAATCCTCTCGGGGGATCAGGAAGGATTTTTTTCCCCTGCTGTAGCAAATTGGATCATGCTCTGCTGTTTTTTTTTGCCTTCCTCTGGATCAACTGTGGGTACAGAATTGGGTATATGGGATTGTACGATATTTTTTATTTTATTTATTTATTTTTTTATGGTTGAACTGGATGGACTTTGTGTCCTTTTTCAACCGGACTAACTATGTAACTATGTAGTATGTAGCGTGGTAGGCCTTCTGTACCCAGGGCCTCTTCAGGGTCAGAAGCTTACTCCCCATAAGGTGAGTTTCTTTAAGTAGCACTATATGTGGAAGATAACTTTGCAAATACTTAAATAACAGTGCTCTCTTAAATTTGGAATTTAGGCCACGTACATTCCATGACAAAATAGAGAAGGTTACGTGATACCATCTAAACAGAGAAAAAAATAATACTTAACTAATAATTTATATTTCAAGATGCCTTGCAAGGTGATGGACCTCAAAAACAACAAACATCTAAGTGAAAATAATTCAGAAAAAATACAATAATAAAAATTAGATAATGTGTATAGACATTTAAAATAAAAAGAGCCCACCCTACCTAATTTAAGAATTGAAGAGGGTGGTTCGAAAACTTTAGCTTATATTCAATCCATGATCTCACTACCCCTTCCGTTATTTCAAACAATTCAATTAAAGAGGAAGTAAACCCTGAAAAGGTAAAGCATAATGGGCTACTATGCATCGCATAGTAGCCCATTATGTGACACTTACCTGCAGGCATCGAGCATCCATTCTTCACCCCTTTTCTTCCGGGGGCCGCAAACTCCGGCTCTGTGACTGGCCGGAGTCGCGTGACATCACCCCCGCACATGCACGCGGGAGCCGCCTTTAACGACATGACCCCAGCTTGAAACGGCACAGCGTACCCTTTCAAGCCAGCGCATGCGCCGTTGAAGGCGTCGCTCTGGGAAATTGCAAATATCTCCTAGACCGTGTAGGTCTAGGAGATATTGCAAGCTCCTACAGGTAAGCCTTAATCTAGGCTTACCTGTAGGTGTAAGTTCTCCATGAGGGTTTACAACCACTTTAAGGCATTATCTTTCTTTGATATCTTTATGATCGGAGCTTTCTGATATACCTACCATCTTTGCGTGCCTCTGTATTTCTGGTTGACCTATACAAAGGGGCCTCTCTAGAGTATAAAATGCATTGCCCCTCCAGACTCTTTTATTAACTCTTTCGTTACAGCATGGGAATTTGATCTAAATATGACATTTTCTGTGGACCAAAGAGACTTTAATTTTTATTTTATACACAAATCTTCCATTTCTTCGAGACTGCAGGAATCAGTACATAAGCTCCTGACTAGATGGTATAGAGTTCCACAGAGACTACACAGAGAGTTTCCTACTGTCGACCCCACCTTTTGGCGATATGGGGAAGATAGGGGAACGTTCTATCATATTTTTTGGACTTGCCCTCGAATTCGACCTTACTGGCTGGATGTATGTGCTTTGATTGAAGATCTTACGGACCTTTCTCTTGTCCATGCCCCAGCAGCCTGTTTGCTACACCTTAGCTCTCTTTCCAAATGTAAAATATTGACATTCTCTAGCGAGATATCTTTTAAATGTGACGAGGGCCTGCATACCAGCACATTGGAAATCCCCCCCCCCCCATGTGTACTAGTGGATTAGAACAGTAAATGATATACTGCACATGAAGGAACTTAAGCCCTGTACACACGATCGGATTTCCGATGGCATAAAATCCAATGGATTTTTCCATCGGATTTCCGATGAAGCTGACTTCCATCAGTCTTGCATACACACCATCAGTCAAAAATCCAACCGTCCCAAACGCCGTGACGTAAAACACTCCGACGAGCCGGGAAAAATTAAGTTCAATGCTTCTGAGCATGCGTCGACTTGATTCTGAGCATGCGTGGGTTTTTTCTCCGATGGAGTCCCACACAGACGATCGGAATTTTCTATCGTTTTTTTTTCCATCGGATAAATTTAAAACATGTTCTATTTTTAATCACCGGTGGAAAAAAGACCGATGGGGCCCATACACGATCGGTTTGTCCGATGAAAAAAGTCCATCGGACTGTTTTCATCAGTAAAACCGATCGTGTGTACAGGGCTTTACAGCTTTGTTGAGGAAACAGGCAGCTCGCTTTAAAAAAAACTTGGACACATTGGGTTACGTGATTGTGAGATATCACACTTTTCTTACAAACTTGTAGATGTAGTGGAAGCAAGTACAGTGGCACACCACTGTGTATTAGAGGTGTCTTTTTTTTTTCTTTCTCATCCTTTCAGTTTCTTTTCCTCTTTTTCTTGTTTTTGTTTTTTGTTTTGTTTTTTACTTTTACTTTTTCCTTTCTCAATTCCCCCCATCCCTTATCCCTCTTAGGTCCCTTCTTCAAAAAAAAAAACAAAAAAACTTTTGAAGGGGCTCTGCAATTGCATCCCCTCCTCCTTGCATACATCTTATATGTACTACAAAATATAATCGAATATGGCAACTTTGATCTGTAAAGAATTCTAAAGTATTGAACTGAGCAGACGCAATGGATATATAACTGATTTCTAATTTTGTCTTATTTTGGTATTATGTAATTATGATGCATTAATGGTAAATTTGTTTATAATTGTATACATTAGAAATCTGTTGTACAAGTTGGCATTTTTGTGTATTAAGGAATGCATATGTTTTGTATTATTTTAATATAATTTGTTGCTTTAAATAAAGAATTTTAAAAAAGGCCACGTCTCACTAAAACACAAACTCGCCTGCTGCAGGGACCACTCCAGATGTGCTTCCCAGTAGGTAAGGCTGTTGTGGATGGCACTGGGCTACATGTAAATGTCAATGACATCACACATGCCTAGTAGCAAATCGGTGTTACTGCACATGGGCCATGTATTGGTTTTGGTCTGCATTATCCCAAAGATCTGAACAAATTAATGGGGTGGGAAACTATATGGCAAATGAGTTTTAATGTAGAAAAATGTAAAATAATGCATTTGGGTGGCAAAAATATGAATGCAATCTACTCACTAGGGGGAGAACCTCTGGGGGAATCTAGGATGGAGAAGGACCTGGGGGTCCTAGTAGATGGGAGGCTCAGCAATGGCATGCAATGCCAGACTGCTGCAAGCAAAGCCAACAGAATATTGGCATGCATTAAAAAGGGGATTAACTCCAGAGATAAAATGATAATTCTCCCACTCTACAAGACTCTGGTCCGGCCGCACCTGGAGTATGCTGTCCAGTTCTGGGCACCAGTCCTCAGGAAGGATGTGCTGGAACCGGAGAGAGTCCAGAGAAGGGCAACAAAGCTAATAAAGGGTCTGGAGGACCTTAGTTATGTGGAAAGATTATGAGCACTGAACTTATTCTCTCTGGAGAAGAGACGCTTGAGAGGGGATATGATTTCAATGTACAATTACTGTATTGGGAAAAAACTTTTCCACAAAAGGAAATTTAAAAAGACACTAAAATTAGAAGAGAAGCGGTTTAACCTTAAACTGCGTAGAGGGTTCTTTACTGTAAGATCGGTAATTACACGGAATTCTCTTCCACAGGTGGTGGTTTCAGCGGGGAGCATCGATAATTAAAAAAAACTATTAGATAGGCACCTGAACGGCCACAACATACAGGGATATACAATGTAATATTGACATAAAAGCACACACACAGGTTGGACTTAATGGACTTGTGTCTTTTTTCAACCTCACCAACTATGTAACTATGTAACTCTACACTGTCCCCAAAGCAGACCTGGAATTTAGTCACAATGCCGCTGATTGCCTCTAATCTGCAGCCATCTTTGCAGAAAGCAATACTAACTTATTTGTGGCTCCTGCATGTCACCTCATCTACGGAAGGGAGCCGCAAAATACATTCTTAGTAATGGGTACACATGTGCATTCGTTTTCGTCCGAATGCATTTTCGTCCGAATTTCAGGTATTTTCTTTATCGTTTTAACAAACGAAAACGAAAATGCATAATCCGAAAACCGAAAGATCCGACATAAACAAATGCTTAATTTTCATTTTCGTTGCAACAACAGTTCGATATAGATACGAGATTCGACATGAGGCTGACAATAACAATCTGTGTCCATCGAACCTGTGGTCGAATGTGCCTAACCTTAACTCTATTAGTCCAAGATTATTCTACATAGAGAGAAAAGATTCGACATTATAGAGAGAAAAGATTCGACATTATAGAGAGAAAAGATTCGACATAGAGAGAAAAGATTCGACATTATAGAGAGAAAAGATTCAACATTATAGAGAGAAAAGATTTGACATAGAGAGAAAAGATCGCTGCTGGAATTGGGTGGGGGAAGTAAAATAAAAAAATTATGATGATGAATGTTATTGGCTGATTGTAACCAATGAGGAGGAGCAGTAAAATAGCTAGAACTAACTTGACAATTCAACGTGAACGACGAAGATTCGACAAAGCATCGAAAAACATACAAACGTCGAATCTGTCATTGAAGGCTTATGGTGTCTGTTGAAAGTTCTAAGAAGATTCTACGGAGCAGATAAACTGTACGACGCTGCAATCGTACATTTCCAGTCAAATGCTCGGCCCATAGGCTATAGAAGAATTCTAATGTTGGTTGACCAGTAATAATAATTATTAAATATAATTATTACTAGTCATACAACATTATAATTCTACTATAGCTTGTAGGCGGAACATTCGACCGGAAATGTATGATTGCAGCGTCGTACAGTTTCGCTGCTCCGTCGAATCTTCTTTGAACATTCGACAGACACCATAAGCCTTCAATGACAGATTTGACCTTAATTAATTCAGATTTTTGGACGAATGCAATTTCTAACGAAAAACAAAATAAATAAAAACGAATTTCGGGAGTAACTAAATAAATGTATTTTTGTAACGAAAACGAAATTCCAAAACAAAATATTTCAGTGTGCACATGTCTAGTAATGGGAGACTTCCTGTGCCAGATGCAAAGTTCCCAGGCCAAAAATTCCCAGTTGCCCCTTGCCTCCTTGTCCTGCCCCATCATCACAGACGAGGTTGAATTTGGCCGGGATTGAACAGTTTATTGCTTCCTTTAATCACACAAATTAGCTTGCAACTTTCTCCCATAGTTCTTGGAACCATCCACTATTCCAGCTCATACATAATTACCATAAATTCATTTTGTATGTAGAAGTGTGTTATATATTTCATATTAATATGACGCTACAAACAAAGAAGCCTCTTCAACGCCGATTACATTAGTGTCGCCAGAAGTCATTATTAAACGAGAAATTTCATTCACACATGAATTTCATTTCCACAAAAAGATGGGTAATCCTTCCCGCACAGGTAAATTAAGTCATATAAGCAATATATTAAACATGCTCTCATACATTTTCATTATTTTGTAGTTGGCAAAATATAATATGGTGATCTTTATTACCTGTATAAATATACAAGGATATAATACATCTACATGACACACATAGCAATTGGCCACTGTCATACATCAAGACTAAGCTTGTGGAAATTACTGTTTGTGGGGTTTAATGAAGAAACAGATACAGTATGCTATTTGTTAGATGTTTAGGGTGGTCTACTTGCCATTTTTTGTTTTAACATTTTACATTTTTTTTTTTATAAATGTTTAAATTAGGGGGCAAAATTGACTACATTCCTTGCAGGGTGCCTAATATCCTTAATTATTCATATTTTCAGAGTTTTCAGAGTATTTTCCTTTGCTTCTTTTTAAGGTTAAGGCCATCCAGCATCGTTATTTTAGTTACAGTTGATGCTTGACAGTTGAATACACCAATTTTTTTTTTAGATGTTTTGAGAATTCCAGTGATGTCATGATCTATGGCTGGTTGTACATGGGTACATTTTTAGGAGAAGCAGTGAAGATGTGTCAAAGTTACAATCATAGGCGTGCGCACAGGGTGTGCCAGCTGTGCCCAGGCACACCCTAATCACCCTGTGCAGCACAGATTCTCCCTACTGCCCTGGCTCCCCCCCCCCACAGGGCTGCTGACTTCCCTCCTCTCCCGCCAGCTGTTGCTGAGGGGAGGTATTAGGATGAGTGGGGGAAGGGGCGGTAAATGTGTAATTTCCCAGTCCCTTCCCTTTGTGAATGAACACCATGAGTTATCAGTAGTGTATGTTTGAGCTTTGGGGTGCACACCCTAATGTAATAGGCTGCGCACACCTATGGTTACAATAATGATTTATGAAGCAAACAACCATTGTAACTCGGTAGAATCAAAAAGCTTGACTGTTTTCCTAGAAATGGGAGTTATGGGTTAAAATTATTTTTTAACTTGGAGAGCATAATCAGATTAAAAACGACTCCATCAGTATGATGGTAACCAGTGGTGACAGGGGGGAGAGTGGCCACAAAGCAAAAGCATACTTGAAAATATTTAGGACTCGGAGTGATACTGTATTGAAACTCAATGACAAAACCAGCAAAGATATTATGAAGTGCTAAAAAAAAAAAACTGCACTATGCGGTTTCTTGGAACCGTTCCTGTTGTATGGTCAGGTCCTAGCGGCACAATACACTTGTTTTTTATCTAAGCTTCTGCTGTAGATTATTTGGTAAGACTGAGCTTTACACCTGTGATTTTCAGCTCTCGGGATTCTTGATTTCTTGGGCACTAAAAAGTGAACTCTATGTTTTTGTAAGAGCAATTGCTATACTGTGCAAATCTTTTCTTATTTTGTAATGATTTTCCAACTTGCTTCTGATTATCTTTGATTGTCATTGTCATCAATAAGAGAACGAGGCAATAAAATGCTGAAGGATAACTTCTATCTTCAAAGTGGAAAAGATAACTAAAATCCCATGACACCTTAAACAATTGCTTATTTTAACGTTATCCTTCATTCATAGGCAAACATTTAGATTTTTCTTGTTAGGCTTTCAAAACATCTACTGAAAAACTGACCAATAAATGGCCAGCTGAAGGGCTACCTTGGTTATTTTGCTTAACTTCCATCCCTTTCATTTAGAAACGATGGATATGAAGTAAAATTTATTTGCACACCAAACAATTCTTTATTCATGTGTGCCGTGATTCCCGTGAATAGAGTTCTTTCCAAATAATAACCTTAGTTTCACATCAGTCCCAATTCACAAGGTCCTTATCTAACAATGACCTCTGATGTTCTTGGGAGAGCAATCTTCAAACATTTACAAGCAGCAATCAAATACTTTGGAAGATGGATATCTTGATGTACTTGATCTCTTCTGGTAATTGATAAAACTGTTTCCTAGTCCTCAAAGCCCCAGGTACAATGTTCTTTTTGTTCTTTTCTTTGTTGACAAAGTAATTATGATACCATCATTAGTCAAACAGTTCTAAGAAGATGACACGCTGGTGTTTGGGGAACAAAACTTTTGTAAAACAGAAAGTTGTTCGTGGACAATTTAGCCATAAAATAATTCCTATCATGCCTGTTAAGTAAATTTCAAAACTCAACTAATAATCAAAATAGCAAATCATCTAAAGTTTATATGGCATATGTACTGAGCATATAAACTGCTGGCTGAGGTAACCACCCTCCACGACAGTATGTTTCTGGCTATAGCCATTATTAAGGCAGCATTTATGGACAATTTCTCAGCAAGTGCAATGGATATGATTTTGAGGAAAAAGTGCTTTAATCTCTACAAAACATGTTGGTTTAAGCTAGCTATAGACAGAGCGAACCTCTTTCCTGCAACCACGGTTCCCCCATCAACACAAACAATGCTGACAGGGGAATCCCTCCCGCAGAGCTATTGTGATCACCTGGTGGTGGGGCGGGGGGAGCTGTTCCCACCGGGAGAACACAGTGATTTTTTCTAACGGCTATAACAGCCACTTGCAATAATCGCATGTAAAATCCGGCAGGCTGGTTGTACCCAAGCTGATCAATCCTGCTGCACCGGCCGAGATTTAAACCATCTATGGCTGGCTTAACAAATAAAATTGGATCTCATTTATCAAGAAGTATGCTCGTGACAGGAGTCACTTTGGGTGGGGGGTTTGTGCAACTCAGCTTACCCTGGGAGATGTTTGGGTCCGTGTCCAGCTTCTCCGGACCCTCTTATGTGTAAATCACCCTGTGTCCATTAGGGGCACAGGGTGAATGAGGACCCCACTATGATCTGTACTAGTCAGACTCAATGTTGTATATACTGTATATACTCGAGTATAAGCTGAGTTTTTCAGCACATTTTTTTGTGCAGAAAATGCCCCCCTTGGCTTATACTCGAGTCACCATTTTGCGCCTGATCTCCCGGAATTTGGGGAGTTGGTACCGGCTGAAACTTGGCACACATGTAGCCCCACTCTTCCTCTACAAGTGTGCAAAGTTTGTTGTCCGGGGGACCTACGGCTGGGGAGCACCAATTTTTCAAAGCCGGGCACCCCTTCCATAGACTCCCATGTTAAACGGTAATTTCTCCAGTGAATTTGGGGACCCGGTACCGGCCGGTCGTAGGTCCCCTGGACCCGAAACTTGGCACACATGTAGCCCAATTTCTCCTCTATAATTGTGCAAATCTTTTTGTCTGGGGAACCTACAGCCGTCAGTCTAGTCATGGGCACATTGAGGCATGGGCACAGTGAGGCATGGACACAGTGAGGCATGGACACAGTGAGGCAAAGTGAGGCAAAGTGAGGCATGCAGATGGACACCCTAGGCTTATACTCGAGTCAATAAGTCTTCCCAGTTTTTTGTGGTAAAATTAGGTTCCTCGGCTTATATTCGGGTCGGCTTATACTCAAGTATATACGGTATGTATATATTGTGTGTTGTCTCATGCTGTTGTGCACTCTTTGCTGTGATCGTTTGGGGTGTGGTTGTATTCCATTGTTTGTGTCTGTCTGCCTTGGAAGAAACATGTATTATGGGATGGATGTCCATGTGGAGGGGAGGATTCATCCAACAGCTCTCCCTGTTGATAAGATTGTTTACTGATGAGAAGTTTGAATACACCTGACCTGTGTGTCTATTGTGATTGGACAGTTTACCCAACCCTGAATCCAAGGGTGGGGGGAAGTGTCTCGGAGTTGGATATCTGTGGTAACATGTGCTGGAATAAAGGGAGTTTTGATGTTGTTGTTCACCCTACACTGTGTTACGGCTGGTGACTGGGTGAGCTAAGGGGTCTTAGATAGTGCTGGTTCTGGACAGAGGAAGCATTTACGGCAGACATAGTCCTGTTGAGGACAGGGGTTTGTCACAATGCTCTTTGTGTAGGGTGCTTTTTTTCCACCACGCACCAAGGTTTTCGTAGTGATCTGCTACGCCTTTGGGCAGATTTCTCAGTTCCAGTTTCAGGGACAGTTGTCACCAAAACACTTGACGTTTTGTGCAATGGGGAACGCAGTCCAAAAGGTAGAGTTTTTCCCTCTCTTTTGGCAGATTTCCCTTCCTTCCTTGCTATATTGCCAGGACAGGAAGTGATTAGAAATCTCTGCAATGAGGTCACAGAGGTTCTAGCCCATCTCTGCTCTATCAAAACCCCAACACTACCACCAGTGCCGATCCTGACCTCCCTGGGGCCCTAAGCAAAATTCTGCAAAGGGGCCCTCTACCTGACCCGTCAATAATGGGCGTTGTTTAAGCGTAGTATTGAACGTGGCTTAAAGGGGCGTGACTCAAAGGGGTGTGGTTAGAGTGAGATGAACGAGGGATGGAGGGAGAAACAGAGAGAGAGAGAGGAAGTAAAAAAAGAGGGATGGAGGGACAGCAGGCCCAGATCCTACACCGCAATAGAAATATGAGTATTCCAGAAAGTTTAACAATCAGCAGATCAAGATTCTCTAAACACCTGGTGTTAGCAATTCAATCATCCCGGCACCATGGTTGTTATGGTGTCAGGGTGATTAAAGCGCATTATTTCTATTATTACTTTGTAATATAAAATGAAATCATTCAACTCACCATAATGCAGAATCAGTGGGAGCCCTGATGTCACTGTCCCCAGCCAGCGGAGTGCCTCCTTACATTTCAGGTGTCCCCAGCGGAGTGCCTCCTTACATCTCAGGTGTCCCCAGCGGAGTGCCTCCTTACATTTCAGGTGTCCCCAGCGGAGTGCCTCCTTACATCTTAGGTGTCCCCAGCCAGCGGAGTGCTTCCTTACATTTCAGGTGTCCCCCCCCAGTGCCGGCCTAAGACATTGTGCTAACTGGTACCAAGAATTAAATGCTGCCCCCCCCCAAAAAATATTACGCCCACCAAAATGATATAATTTTATATCATGATAACTTAAGAGGATCTGTCATGGCTCTATACATGCATGTAGCTGTATAAAGAGGACTTGTCATGGCTCTATTCATGTATAGGAGTATAAAGAGGACCTGTCATGGCTCTATACATGTATGTAGGAAAATAAAGAGGACCTGTCATGGCTCTATTCATGTATAGGAGTATAAAGAGGACCTGTCATGGCTCTATACATGTATGTAGGAAAATAAAGAGGACCTGTCATGGCTCTATTCATGTATAGGAGTATAAAGAGGACCTGTCATGGCTCTATACATGTATGTAGGAAAATAAAGAGGACCTGTCATGGCTCTATTCATGTATAGGAGTATAAAGAGGACCTGCCATGGCTCTATACATGTATGTAGGAAAATAAAGAGGACCTGTCATGGCTCTATTCATGTATAGGAGTATAAAGAGGACCTGTCATGGCTCTATACATGTATGTAGGAAAATAAAGAGGACCTGTCATGGCTCTATTCATGTATAGGAGTATAAAGAGGACCTGTCATGGCTCTATACATGTATGTAGGAAAATAAAGAGGACCTGTCATGGCTTTATTCATGTATAGCAGTATAACGGTCATGGCACTATACGTGTATATAAGTATAAAGAGGACTTGTCCTGGCTCTATACATGTATATACGAAAATAAAGAGGACCTGTCATGGCTCTATACATGTATGTAGAAGTATAAAGAGGACCTGTCATGGCTCCATACATGTATATAGGAGTATAAAAGGACCTGTGTGTGGCCGCGATGTCAGCCGGCCACCGGCGATCGCTCCACAGAGAGCCAGAACAGAGATCTGTCAATGTAAACAGACAGATCCCCATTCTGACAGGGGAGTAGAGACAGATCTGCTGTTCCTAGTGATTAGGAACAGAGATCTCTCTCCTCCTTCAGTCAGTCCCATCCCCCCAGTTAGAAACACCTCCCAGGGAACACATTTAACCCCTTTCCTGCCAGTGACATTTACACAGTAATCAGTGCATTTTTATAGCACAAATCGCTGTATAAATGTCACTGGTCCCAAAAATGTGTCAAAAGTGTTCGATCTGTTCACCGCAATGTCACAGTCTCACTGAAAATTGCAGATTGCCGCCATTACTAGTAAAAAAAAAATATTAATAAAAATGCCATAAGTCTATCCCCTATTTTGTAGACGCTATAACCTTTGTGCAAACTAATCAATAAACACTTATTGCGTTTTTTTTGTTTTTTTTTACCAAACATATGTAGAAGAATACATATTGGCCTAAACTGATATAGAAATACCACCAACAGAAAGCTCTATTTGTGGGAAAAAAAGGACGTAAATTTTGTTTGGGTACACTGTCGCACGACCGCACAATTGTCAGTTAAGTCGACGCAGTGCCGTATCGCAAAACAAAATTAGTGAAGTGCATCATTTCTATTATTACATTGTTATATAATATATAAAATAGTTCAACTCACCATAATGCAGAATCAGTGGGAGCCTGAGCGTGTCTCTTGCCAACGTCACCTGCCACCAGATGCGGATTTTCACTTGCCACATGTTGCGGGTTGTCACTTGCCACAACGCCACCTGCCACACATTGCGGGTTGTCACTTGCCACACGTTGCGGATTGTCACTTGCCACAACGTCACACATTGCGTTTTGTCACTTGCCACAACGTCACTTGCCACACATTGCAGATTGTCACTTGCCACTTCACCTGCCACACATTGCGGATTGTCACTTGCCACAACGCTACCTGCCACACATTGCAGATTGTCACTTGCCACTTCACCTGCCACACATTGCAGATTGTCACTTGCCACGACGTCACACATTGCGTTTTGTCACTTGCCACAACGTCACTTGCCACACATTGAGGATTGTCACTTGCCACAACGCTACCTGCCACACGTTGCAGATTGTCACTTGCCACTTCACCTGCCACATGTAGCAGATTGCCATTTGCTGTGTCCCAGAGTGAGGGCAGGCAGGAGAGAGATGACAGAGAAGAGGGGGGGGTCTGCTGACAGAGAAGAGGGGGGGTCTGCTGACAGAGAAGAGGGGGGGTCTGCTGACAGAGAGGAGGGGGGCGGCTGACATTGAGGAGGGGGGCAAATGACATTGAGGAGGTGGGGGCGGCTGACATTGAGGAGGGGGGGCGGCTAAAATTGAGGAGGGGGGAGGCTGACATTGAGGAGGGGGCAAATGACATGGAGGAGGGGGGCAGCTGACATTGAGGAGGGGGGGCGGCTGACATTGAGGAGGGGGGACGGCTAAAATTGAGGAGGGGGGCGGCTGACATTGAAGAGGGAGGGGGGCGGCTGACATTGAGGAGGGGGGGAGGCTGACATGGAGGAGGGGGGGCGGCTGACATTGAGGAGGGGGGGCGGCTGACATTGAGGAGGGGGGCTGGCTGACATTGAGGAGGGGGGGCGGCTGACATTGAGGAGGTGGGGGCGGCTGACATTGAGGAGGGGGGGGCGGCTGACATTGAGGAGGGGGGGCGGCTAAAATTGAGGAGGGGGGGCAGCTGACATTGAAGAGGGAGGGGGGCGGCTGACATTGAGGAGGGGGGGCGGCTGACATGGAGGAGGGGGGGCGGCTGACATTGAGGAGGGTCGGGGCGGCTGACATTGAGGAGGGGGGGCGGCTGACATTGAGGAGGGGGGGCGGCTGACATTGAGGAGGGGGGGCGGCTGACATTGAGGAGGGGGGGGCGGCTGACATGAAGGAGGGGGGGCGGCTGACATGGAGGAGGGGGGGGCGGCTGACATTGAGGAGGGGGGCTGACATTGAGGAGGGGGGGCGGCTGACATGGAGGAGGGGGGGGCGGCTGACATTGAGGAGTGGGGGGGTGGCTGACATTGAGGAGGGGGGGTGGCTGACATTGGGGAGGGGGGGGTCGGCTGACAGAGAGGATGAGAGAGACGGACCTCAGGAGATAGTGACACTCAGCGAGTTAGGAGCATGCCTCCCCCTTTGAGCCCTTCTATAGCTCAGCAGCAGCAAAGGGGGAACAAATTAGAGGCGGAGCTGGCCGGCTACAGTGAGCTGCGGCACCGCCCACCCCTTTCCCCCCCACAGGTCACAGTCTCAGATGACAGACAGACCGGGGGCGGGGGTGGGCGGTGCCGCAGCGCTATTTTGCCAGGATCCCTCCCTTCTCATCCTGGTCTTCGGGAAAATGGCGGCCGGCGGAGACATTATCTCCGCCGGCCGCGGACCTCTAGCGGTGGCGGCGGCGGGGCCCCAAGTATTACTCGGGGCCCTACGCAGCTTGCGTAGTCCGCGTATAGGGCGGATCGGCCCTGACTACCACCACCAAAAAAGTTTTGCTTACAGTTATACTTTACCCTCCCTGGCGGTATTCCCGAGTCGGGGTTAAATGTCAGTACCATTAGCGGTAACCCCGAGCCACACTCGGGATTGCATCTCAGGATCTTGGTGCAGTGTACTTACCTTGTCCTCAGGATCCTGCGATGTCCCCCCGCTGTGTCTGTGGGCTGTGTCCTCCGCTCAATGCCTCTGTGTGCCAGGCTCTGTTCCCTGCTAGCATCGCGACGCATGGGGAGGAGCCCTGTGGCAAATTCCAAAAGTACAAAATTCATAACACTTACAGATTACATTACTGTATGAAATCATTTCACCTCCCTTCTGTCCCTAGTGCTTTGTCCAGTGCCCTGCATGCACTTATATATTTTATATATATATATATATATATATATATATATATATATATATATATATATATATATACTGTTCTTTCTGCCTGGAAACTTGAGCTTGTCCATGGCAACCAAAAAGTGTCCCTTTACGTCAAAAGTGGTTTGAGACCAGCTAGAAAACAGCGATAGTGAATTAGAACACTTGCAGAATTGAGCGATTGTGAATCGTAGGGAAATACATTTTATTATTATTACATTATTTATTTTTTTATAAAAATGTATAGTTATTTATTATATTTTATATTTATGATTTAGTGTTTCAAACTTAATCATACCCGGGATGTCTACTAGACTCTTGTTTGGACAGATTTAAGTGTGTTATTATTAAGAATTACAGGCCTAAAATATAAAACACCAAATTTCTATGCAAAACGGTGTAAATGCGTTGAGACACAAAAATCTGACATAATCATACCACCAGGGTGGCTACCACTGGAGGCTGAATAAAAACGAAATTGTAGGTAATAGATACAATATAAATGTAAAAAAAAAACAGCTTTACTGCAGTATGTTTTTAAATGATCAGCATGCATAAACATGATGCACAGTCTCAGTAAATTTGCTTTTTGGGATTGTATCCCGAGTCATGTTGGAGGAAATTTCACAATTGGCATTTCTCACAAATGGTTCTTATAACTATAACCTATTCAGGATTGCGGCACAAAAAACAACCCCACCTTATTGTAAAGTAATCAATCTCCACCCAAAACTGAAAGGTAATCCACCGGATCCTCGGTCCTCAAACATATAAGAGGTCAGTATGGGCTTCTTAAAAGAAAGCCTTGAGATGGGATCATGCTTTATTGTTTTTCTTTTTTGCCTCCTCTAGATCAACTGTGGGTGTATGAAGATCTTTGATTTGTATTTGAACTGTATGGACTTTTGTCTTATTTAAACCAGATGAACTATGTAAATATATACGTACTGTGTTGACCTGATGTGGTCCTGGTAATTGTTTTTGTTGTATATTCAGAAGCAGATAGGATCTGGTGAGGTACCTCCTTTAGTTTTGGGTGTAGGTCACATACTTTACATGGTGATAAAGTTGAAGTACTGCAATCCTGTGTAGTTATACAAACCTTCCAAGAGAAATGTCAGCTGTGAAATTACCTAAGACACATACCTGCATGTGACCAGTCAGCCTTTTAGAGCCAATTAGGACTCTGTGATGCATACTGAGTATTTTGCCAAAGCAAGTTACTTATCAGTACAGTCATGTGACTGCGCCAGTACTCATGGTGTGCTCATAAAATTGTGGAAAAAGTTATGTATATCTTTCGTCTTATCTCTGTGTCACATTCATAATAAAAAAAATTCAAACTTCACCAAGCACATAAGTAAGCTCTGTGATCTTTTCTTTTTTTTTTTGTCTCTGCAGAAGGAGGAACCTGCGAAGTCATAGCAGCACACAGATGCTGTAATAAGAATAGAATCGAAGAAAGGTCTCAAACCGTAAAATGTTCTTGTTTGCCAGGAAAAGTGGCTGGTACAACCAGAAATAGACCCTCCTGTGTTGATGGTAAGTGCCTAAGTGCTATATTGTATTAAAAGAATATTTTCACTCATGTGTTCTGGGAGAAGGTAAAATTTGCCGGGGGAGGACTTTGTTGGGTGCCAGTACTAAGAGGATAAATGGGCTGGTGACCCTGAGTGCAGTTTTGCACCATTCAGACCTTGTTCAGAGCAGGACTCCTATTTAATGGGACATACTGGGCAAGGCCGCTGATAGGGGGGGGACCACCAGACCTCCTGTAGAGGGCCCGGGCACACAGGGGGGCCCGAACAGCAGAGGGAATCAGTGTGGTCAGATGGAGGGGTAATTACAGCATGCCCTGTGTGGCTCTCTGCAGCAGCTGAAAAACAGTTTCTCTTCCAATCCACTAGCTTTCAGCTGCTGCAGGAAGAGACACTGCCCCAACCCCACGCGGAAGCTGCCTGCTTTCCAGCCACATAAAAAAAATAACAAATTGTAAAAAAAAAAAAACCCGAAGCCGATCTGTCCCTCGTCTCTCGGGTGGAGGCACCGCCATTTTCGGTAAGGACACAAGAAGTGAAGCCTTGCGGCCTCACAGCCTGGTTCCCTACTGTGCATGCGCGAGTCGCGCTGCGCATCCTCGCTGGTCCCTGCTGTCCTTTGGGACCTGTGTGTCTCCCAAAAGACAGCCTTCTCCCCTCCGTCATCAACACTTTATGTATGATAGACACCAGTGCCGGTATCATGTCTATCATGTCTATGCTTGACTATCACCAAAATTCTAGGTCACAGGAAAAGTACAGGATTACTTCAATCCAAGTCTAGCTCTGCACACTTATACTTTAAAGCATCTCTTTTTTTTCAGATAAAAAGCCAGTGCTGCAAATTATGTAAATAAGTAAAAAGAAACCTTCTAGTAAATTCAGGACACAAGGTTAGAGCTCTTGCAGAGTAACTGCTGAAATAAGCCTCTGGATATGTTTCTAAGGAAGGAGATAATAAGGCAGAGTGTGGAATGGATGTGGTAAATCTTTTTAGTGTCCAGCTTCTTTGATTTCTATGTAACTTAATGTAGGTAAAATCCTCTTCTTTCATCTACATCAGTGGTGGTCAACTCATTTAAAATAGGGGCCGTGTCTTACTGCACTGTAATGCCACACTGTCTCTGTCTGGTACCCTGCTTGGGTCTAACGCTGGAGCTGAGTCAGGCTATCTTTGTGTTGATGCATGGTTGTGAATTTTGTATGTTTTTTATAAGCAAATAAAAAGATTTAAAAAATAAAAATAAAAAATAGGGGGTCGTAAGTGCAGCCCCTCACATAACTATAGGGCATAACATAATATTTTGTGAATTTAATGCTACAGAAAGCTGTCAAAGACTGGAGACATGCAACAGGAGATGGTCATGGTACAAGAGATAATCTGAGATTGCAGACATTATAGAAGATATGGTCAGAGACTGCAAACATGCTACAAGGGATGGCCAGAGGCTAAAGACATGCTATAGGCATAGGTGTGCACACAGGGTGTGCCTGATGTGCCTGGGCACATCCTAATCACCCCATGTGGCTCAGATTTCCCTTGCTAATGACACAATCCACTGCTCTACTGACATCAACCTCTTCCCTCATGACAAATTCACTGTTCTACTGACACCATCCATTGCTGTACTTACACCAACCTCTGCCATATTGACACGTACACTGCTCTACTGACTGACACCATCCACTGTCCTACTGACACCGTCCACTACTGTATTGACACCGTACATGTTTTAATACATTTTAAAATGCTTGTTTACATTTATTGATAAGAGTGTGTGTATACATATATATATATATATATATATATACACACAATATTGTCAAAAGTATTGGGACGTCTGCCTTTACACGCACATAAACTTTAATGGCATCCCAGTTTTAGTCTGTAGGGTTCAAGATTGAGTTGGCCCACCCTATGCAGCTATAACAGCATCAACTCTTCTGTGAAGGCTGTCCACAAGGTTTAGGAGTGTGTCTATGGGAATGTTCGACCATTCTTCAAGAGCGCATTTGTGAGGTCAGGCACTAATGTTGGACGAGAAGGCCTGGCTCGCAGTCTCTGCTCTAATTCATCCCAAAGGTGTTCTAACGGGTTGAGGTACAGGATTCTGTTCAGGCCAGTCAAGTTCATCCACCCCAAACTCGCTCATCCATGTATTTATGGACCTTGCTTTGTGCACTGTTGCGCAGTCAAGTTGGAACAGGAAGGGGCCATCCCCAAACTGTTCCCACAAATTTGGGAGCATGAAATTGTCCAAAATGTCCAAAAAACAACCCCACACCATAATCCCTCTGCCACCAAATGATTTTGTAAATCAAAACTCAAATAAATAAATCAAACTCTTTAACTTCTAGAAGCCAGTCTATAGAACATTGTCCTTTATTGGCTTGATTAAGCACCAATATATCCCCATGAAAACATGTAATATTTGTTCCAAAGTATTTGCTACTTTGTGTAGCCAGTTTTGTGATCTGGACACCCCTTTTAGACAGCACAGGTAGACCAACATCCACTGCAGCAGCAACACAGTTCTGTTGAGCACACTGAGGATGTAGTTACACCAAGTAAGTCCACTGCAATGCACTCAACGCACTACAATGAACCAAAAACCAGACCTGCTGCATTTTTGCTAGTTCAGCACACTGCAGTACACAACACAAGACTCATCAGCATTCAACACTTCCAGGATTGTTGGATTTTGGTGTCTTAGCTGCCCACCATGCTTCCAACTTCCAAGAATAAGTAAGAACCAGAGCACTCCTTTCAGCCATAAACCATCAATGAAGGCAGGGGCTTATATGAATTGATGGATGGCATCATTAAAAACATAGTCCAAATAGTGACATAGTGTAATTCATTGCCTCTATTGCACTAATGTTTAGTAATGCTTTCTTTGTTATCATTTGATTTTTTACGTAATTGATACTCTTTTGTCTTTGTTGGATGCTTTTGGGGAATGTACTGTAGATTGGTGATTTTTGAGGCTGGGTTTTTAAACAAGCAGTTAACCTTTGTACTGTGAGTGCAAGTTTTTTTTTTTTTAGGTTTCCTCGAGTTAGGCTTTAAACCCTGTTTTATGTTCATTTGTCACTGCTGCCCAAGGAAGGGGTCCTCAGTGGCCCCAACACGTGGTGGCAAATACAAGTTTAATCTTAATTTTGCCTAAATGATGTGCTGTTGATAATCCTTAAATTTATGGTTTCATCTTCCAACCCCCACTTCTGTAGGGGTGTAAAGATAGAAAGATGCAACTACGGTGTGTGGCGAGGGGCATCTGACATATAGGAGCTTCAGTGCTGGAACAAAGGAAAAGAGGGTACAACTGAATTTCCTTGAAGTAAAAGCAAACATAAGAAGGTGCACCCACCTAGTGCATTACTATGTAACTCTTTAACCACTTCAATACCATGCACTTATGCACCTTCCCGCCCAGACCAATTTTCAGCTTTCAGTACTCTCACACTTTGAATGACAATTACTTAGTCATGCTACACTGTATCCAAACAAAATTTTTATCATTTTCTTCTCACAAATAGAGCTTTCTTTTGGTGGTATTTAATCGCCACTGGGTTTTTTATTTTTTGCGATATAAGCAAAAAAACAGCATTTTTTTAAAAAAAAAAAACACTTTTTTTTAGTTTCTATTGTAAAATTTTGCAAATAAGTAATTTTTCTTCATAAATTTGTGCCAAAATGTATACTGCTACATATCTTTGGTAAAATGAACCCAAATTAGTGTATATTATTTGGTCTTTGTGAAAGTTATAGAGTCTACAAACTATGGTGGCAATCACTGAAAATTTATCACATCTGATCACGCCTGATGTACTGAAGGGATATCTCATTTCTTGAGACACTAACAAGCGAGGAAAGTACAAATACCCCAAAATTACCCCTTTTTGGAAAGTAGACAGTCCAAGGTATTTACTAAGAGGCGTGGTGAGTTTTTTGAAGTTGTATTTTTTTCCCACAATTCTTGGGAAAATGTAATTTTTTTTTTTTTTTTTTTTACACAAACTGGTCATATTAACAGTTTTTTTCTCTCACACAGCATATGCATAATTGCAACTACACCCCAAAATACATTCTGCTACTCCTCCTGAGTGTAGCGATACCACATGTGTGAGACTTTTACACAGCCTGGCCACATACAGAGGCCCAACATTGAAGTAGCACTTTCAGGCGTTCTACAAGCATAAATCGCACATATCCTTTCTCAACCACCTATTACACTTTTGAAGGCCCTGGAGCACCAGGACAATGGAATTTTCCACAAAATGACCCCATTTTGGAAAGCACACACCCCAACGTATAATCTATGAAGCATTATGAGTCTTTTGAACGGTTCATTTTTTTCCAGAAGGTTTTGGAAAATGTGGAGAAAAAATGAAAATGCATTTTTTTTACACAAAGTTGTCCATTTATAAGATATTTCTAACGCATAGCATATACATAGCAAAAATGACACCCCAAAATGCATTCTGCTACTCCTCCTGAGTATAGCGATACCACATGTGTGAGACTTTTACACAGCCTGGCCATATACAGAGGCCCAACATTGAAGTAGCACTTTCAGGCGTTCTACAAGCATAAATCGCACATATCCTTTCTCAACCACCTATTACAATTTTGAAGGCCCTGGAGCACCAGGACAATAGAATTATCCACAAAATGACCCCATTTTGGAAAGCACACACCCCAACGTATAATCTATGAAGCATTATGAGTCTTTTGAACGGTTCATTTTTTTCCAGAAGTTTTTGGAAAATGTGGAGAAAAAATGAAAATGCATTTTTTTTACACAAAGTTGTCCATTTATAAGATATTTCTAACGCATAGCATATACATAGCAAAAATAACACCCCAAAATGCATTCTTCTACTCCTCCTGAGTATAGCGATACCACATGTGTGAGACTTTTACACAGTCTGGCCATATACAGAGGCCCAACATTGAAGTAGCACTTTCAGGCGTTCTACAAGCATAAATCGCCCATATCCTTTCTCAACCACCTATTACAATTTCTTTCTCGTACATCACGGGACACAGAGCGACATAGTCATTACTAATGGGTTATATAGATACCGTCAGGTGCTGGCACTGGCAACTTCCAAAACCGGAAGTACCCTCCCCTATATAAGCCCCTCCCATCCGGGAGCACCTCAGTTTTTTGCCAGTGTCTAAGGTGTTGGCCAAGAAGAAACATGTGTTTTTCACTGAGCTTGCGTACAGGTTCTTTTGGGCCTCAGTAAGCTATTCCGGATCCGACCAAAAAAGCTTCATAGCTAAACGGTCGGTACCCGGGCCTTGCAGAGAAGAGCAAGGTTTTGCCTGTAATGCTTCTCTTAGGAGAGCTGGACCCTGGGATCCAGAGCTCTGGTCATACCCACGACCAAGATGTTTTCTGTGCAGGGTGCTATACAGGTCCAGGGGAGTGGAATCCTTGGGAACCCGGTCCCTGAAGGTTTGATTACAATGCCTGCCGTGATAGGTGAAGTTTGGGCTTCTGTGGACCAAACAAAGTCCTGCGGCGAGGAAAAGGTAAGTGGGGGCCCTCAGGAACTTGGTTCTATTGAGGGACCCCCAAGCCTATTTTGTCTTTCTGCCTGTTACCTAAGGTATTCCCGCTAATATTCTGTGTATGCCTGTTACTACTGAGAAAATGTAAAAATTTTAATAGTAGGCAAGAAAAAAAAAAAAAAAAAAATGTAAGACCGCGGTACCTGTGTTAGACACTAGAGGCCGCTATGGTTCTTTTTCTTGTAATGTGGATTTTTTTCTTCCAGAATCAAATCCAGGCAGTTGGTATGTTCTCTGCTGGGAAGCTGTCTCCTCTGCCCTGTTGCTGCGCTCATCCATCCCCGGGCCCTGCGGCAAAGGGGGCCCTGGCTCCCGTCTAGCTCCTTATTGTTTTTAAAAAAGGGCGCCGAAGGCGCACGTGCCCGCGCGCGTGCGCGTGCACGCGCCTCTATTCATAGAGGCGATCTGAAAAAAGGGGCGGAGCGGGTGGATGACGCTCAGGTGTGCGCCGCGGCGCTGCTGCGCATGTGCGGGCGTCCAGCGTGTTTTAAAGCACATTATAGCTGGCTATTGAATGCACAGACAGAGCTAGCAACAGATAAAGGCACACAGAGGCGGTTGATGCAGGCATCCCCTAGAAAGGCACTTTAGTAGACACCAACTGTGATATAGCAGCAATTGTGCTAGACTATTCTCAGTAAAAGTGGTGTATTACGGCTGGAATACCTCAGCTTTAGGCTTAAGAATATGCCGTCCAGAAGCTCCGGAACTGAATCTTCCAGGAAGCGAAGGGGGTCTCATCGGGCTCTGAGGTGGGCATGCTTCTGCTGCACCAGTCTCCCCTGAAGTTCAGAGGTAAGTGACCATAGAGACCCCGCAGGGGTACTTGGTACTGTGGCTGTCCTCAGTCACCTGCTCCTGTGTATGTAACAGAGGAGGTTTTTTCCTCAGCTCTGGGAGGATTAGAGAGAGATTGTCAACATTGATCGCTGCCTCCCTGTCAGGGAAAGCACGCCGATCTCCGTCTCCTCCTTCAGAGTGCCTGTTAGCAGAGCAACAGTCCCATACAGGGATCGACCTGCCTGAAGGGGATCAGGATGAGGTTGATTCTGTTATAGAGGAATCAACAGTGGAGGAACCTTTCTCAGCAGCTCAAGCTGAAAGATTATGGGTTCAGTCTCTGACTAACATGGTCCGATCGGCATTAAAAATGCACCTTGCGGAACCATCAACCACTACTGTATCCTCGTTGGGGTCGCTAGAAGCCCCCAGACTGTCTGTTCTTTTCCACTTCACCCTTTTACTGAAAGGGCTTATTTACCAGGATTGGGAACGTCCTGAGAAAATATTATTCCCCCAAGAGATTTCCGGTGGTCTATCCCATGGAGGATAAGTTCATCAAAAAAAAAAAAAAAAAAAAAAAAATGGAAGGTCCCTACAGTGGACGCAGCCATCTCTTGTATGTATAAATCACTGACATGTCCAGTGGATAATGTCCAAATGTTCAAGAACCCAATAGATAAAAGATTGGAGTCCTTATGAAAGTCTGCTTCTTTCTACAGCAAGCTTGGTGACACAACCAGCAGTAGCAGCTATTGCGGTCTGCTAAGCAGTGAAGGATCAGTTAAAACAGGTCTTGAGGGACTTGACAGATCAGCAGGCCTTGCCCTAGCTGATCTACCTAGAGCCTTAGGCTTTGCGGTTGACGCCATAAAGGATTCAGTCCATCAGGCCTCCCGCCTTACGCTGTCTAGAGTACATATGCGTAGGCTTCTATGGCTCAAAAACTGGTCTGCTGAAGCTCCCTGTAAGGAATGGCTGGTTAGCGTCCCATTTCATGGTGAACGCTTATTCAGGGAAAACCTGGACAAATATATCCAGAAAATTTCCAGCGGTAAAAATACGCTCTTGCCGGTTAAAAACAGAGTTAGAGGTCCCTCTTTAAGAGGCCTGCTTCTCCAGTCCCTGGGGCATCGGCTGTGTAACAGTTCCGACGGCCTCCTCGGTCAATTCCCGGGGGTAAAAAACAGGGACAATAGCAGGGTAATGAGAAACCCTGGGTCAGGGGAGGTACAAAACCTCCCCCAAAGTTAAATTCATTGAAGGGTTGCCCCCACTCAGTCGGGTGGGGGGAGGACTCCAGTTGTTCACAAGAGACCTGGCGGGACGCGATCAAGACAGATAGGTGCTCTCCGCAGTATGTTGGGGATACAGATTGGAGTTAAGAGACTCTCCTCCTTCCCATTTTTGAGGTCAAACGTGCCAAGGGATCCCCGGAAGAGAGGATCCCTCCTGTTGGCACTAGAACAACTATTGCTCCAAGGAGTAATTATGGAGGTTCCCCTGGAAGAATGAGGGTTCGGGTTTTACTCAAACCTCTCTACAGTCCCGAAGCAAACGCGGACGGGAGGCCCATATTAATTCTAAAAGGGCTATACAAATTCCTGTATATCAGGACTTTCCGATGAAGTCGATCCGATCGGTGGCCACTGCCCTACAAGGGGAGGATTGGTTAGCCGCGATCGACATCAAAGATGCTTATCTGCACATTCCCATCTTTCCAGTCTACCAAAAGTTTCTACGCTTTGCAGTAGAAGGGCGCCATTTTCAGTTCAGAGCCTTACCCTTCGGTTTGGCCACAGCACCACGAGTGTTTACAAAAATTCTGGCCCTTTATTGGCCAATCTAAGAACACAAGGTGTAATGATAATGGCATATCTAGATGACTTGTTGCTGATAGACCACTCAGTGAAAAAACTAGAAGTGGTCGTTCACAAGACAATCAAGTATCTGGAATCTCACGGTTGGATTATCAACCGAGAAAAGTCAGCCCTAAAAACCAGTCAAAAGTCTGGAATACTTGGGGCTAAGGTTGGATTCAGGCCAGAGAAAAATATTCTTGCCTCGAGGAAAGGTGTTGTCTTTGAAAGATTTGATACACTTAGTGGGTACAAAAAAGACAGCCGTCCATACGCCTGTGCATGAGGCTGCTGGGAAAAATGGTGGCATCATTCGAAGCAGTACCCTACGGTCAATTCCATTCAAGGAATTTGCAGGGGGCCATACTGTCAGCCTGGAACAAAAAAGTTCAGGCCCTAGACTTACAATGTCCTTGTCCCCTTCCGTTCGCAAGAGCCTCCGTTAGTGGTTGGTTCCCCAGAATCTGGAAAAAGGGAAATCCTTCAGTCTGATTTCTTGGAAGGTGGTCACTACAGATGCCAGCCTTATAGGCTGGGGAGCAGTGCTGGAGCAATGGTCTCTCCAGGGCAGATGGTCGGATGCGGAAAAGGCCCTGCCCATCAATCTCTTAGAGATACGAGCAGCCCGGTATGCCCTAGTAGCATGGACATCCAAACTCCAAGGGTCCCCTGTCAGAATTCAATCAGACAATGCCACAGCAGTGGCATATATCAATCATCAGGGGGGCACCAGGAGTCGTGCAGCCCAGAGGGAAGTAAATTACATCCTGAAATGGGCAGAAAAATATGTCCCAGCCATATCTGCGGTATTCATTCCAGGAGTGGAGAATTGGAAGGCGGACTTTCTAAGTCGCCAGCAATTAGGCCCAGAGGAAGAGTCCCTTCACCCCGAGGTTTTCTGGACAATATGTCAGCGGTGGGGAACATCGGATGTAGATCTTCTAGCATCCAGATTCAACGCAAAGGGGGACAGGTTTGTCTCTCGGACAAGGGATCCCCTAGCTTGCGGCTCGGATGCCCTAGTGTTCCCTTGGGATCAGTTCAAGCTGATATATGCATTCACACCGCCACAATGGTTACCTCGATTACTCCGCAGAATCAGGGTAGAAAAGAAACCAGTGATTCCGGTGGCTCCAGCGTGGCCCCGAAGAGCGTGGTACGCGGAGATTGTAAAATTTCAGTGGGGAGTCCTTGGACTCTCCCACGTCGTCCGGACCTGCTTTCGCAAGGACCGATATACCACCCTTCCTTACCAGCCCTAGGTTTGACGACCTGGCTATGGAAGCCCACATTCTAAAAAAGAGAGGGCTCTCTAATCCTGTGGTATCTACCATGATCAATGCCAGGAAGCCGGTATCCAGGCAGATCTAATATAGAATCTGGAAGGCGTACATCGCGTGGTGTGAGGCCAAGAAATGGCATCCACATAAGTACATAATAGGTAGGATTCTGGACTTCCTACAATGGGCTGTAGATAGGAAGCTTGCCTTGAGTACTATCAAGGGTCAGATTTCGGCCTTGTCAATATTTTTTCAAAGGCCCTTGGCTTCGCATTCACTAGTCAAAGCCTTTATACAAGGAGTGATGCGTATTAGTCCTCCGGTTAATATTCCCATATGTCCATGGGATCTAAACTTGGTTCTGTCGGTTCTACAGAAACAACCATTTGAACCATTACAGCATATTTCTTTGGTGCTTCTCACCAGGAAATTGATTTTTCTAGTAGCCATTTGTTCGGCTAAAAGAGTGTCGGAATTAGCAGCTATGTCCTGTAAGGAGCCATATCTGGTTATCCATAAGGACAGAGTAGTGTTACGTCCTCATCCAGCCTTTCTTCCTAGGGTGGTATCGAGGTTTCATTTGAACCAAGATGTGGTTCTTCCTTCTTTTTTCCCCAAACCTACTTCGGTAGAGGAAAAGTTATTGCATTCTTTGGATGTAGTAAGAGCAGTTAAAGCTTATCTAAAGGCCACTGCTCAGATTCGCAGAACGGATACTTTGGTTATTCTGCCGGAAGGCCCCAGAAAGGGTCAGGCAGCGTCAAAATCTACTTTAGCCAAGTGGATTCGACAGGTCATAATACAAGCCTATGGCTTGAGAAGGAGACCGCCTCCGTTCAAAGTTAGAGCGCACTCCACGAGAGCAGTTGGAACTTCATGGGCAGTGCATCACCAGGCCTCCCTGGCTCAAATCTGTAAGGCCGCAACATGGTCTTCAGTACACACGTTTACTAGGTTCTACCAGGTGGACGTTAGAAGTCAGGAGGATGTCGCCTTTGGGCGCAGTGTGTTGCAGGCCGCAAAAGATCCTCATGTCTGATAGCGCTCAGCTTATATATGGTGTATCCCCCCCCTCATTTGGCATTGCTTTAGGACATCCCATTAGTAATGACTATGTCGCTCTGTGTCCCGTGATGTACGAGAAAGAAAATAGGATTTTTATAACAGCTTACCTGTAAAATCCTTTTCTTGGAGTACATCACGGGACACAGAGCTCCCGCCCCTCTTTGGGGACACTTATTGCTTTGCTACAAAACTGAGGTGCTCCCGGATGGGAGGGGCTTATATAGGGGAGGGTACTTCCGGTTTTGGAAGTTGCCAGTGCCAGCACCTGACGGTATCTATATAACCCATTAGTAATGACTATGTCGCTCTGTGTCCCGTGATGTACTCCAAGAAAAGGATTTTACAGGTAAGCTGTTATAAAAATCCTATTTTTGAAGGCCCTGGAGCACCAGGACAATAGAATTTTCCACAAAATGACCCCATTTTGGAAAGCACACACCCCAACGTATAATCTATGAAGCATTATGAGTCTTTTGAACGGTTCATTTTTTTCCAGAAGGTTTTGGAAAATGTGGAGAAAAAATAAAAATGCATTTTTTTTACACAAAGTTGACAATTTATAAGATATTTCTAACACATAATATGTACATAGCAAAAATTACACCCCAAAATGCATTCTGCTACTCCTCCTGAGTATGGCGATACCACATGTTTGAGACTTTTACACAGCCTGGCCACATACAGAGGCCCAACATCCAAGTAGCACCTCCAGGCATTCTAGCAGCATTAATTGCACATATCATTTTCTGACTACCGATCACATTTTTGAAGGCCCTTCATATATCTAACACATAGCAGGTACATACCAAATAACAAAAGATCACCTGTGGTTTTAGAAGTGCAGTGGTCCACAGAGGAGAGCATCGGTCCAGGCAGCAGGCAGGGATGAGGTCCGCGACAGCAAAAGCAATCATCCAGGCAGCAGGCAGGAATACTGTCCATAGTTCGCACAGGCAGAGATACTGTCAGCACAGCCAGAGCACAGCCAAAGCACAGGTCCAGGTAGCAGGCAGAGGTGTCCCGGCAGAAATGCTGTCCAAAGTCAGTAGAGGCAGCAGGCAGATATATGGTCAACACAGCCAAAGTATTGGTCCAAGCAGCAGGAAGAAACATGGTCCATAATGTCATGGGTCATTACAGGCAGTAATATGGTCAGCACAGCCAAATTATTGGTCCAGGCAGCAGGAAGGACCATCAAGCTTAGGGCCAGGGGGACAGGGGTAGAGGCTTCTCCCACCCAAATCGCTTTGAAGCCTCCGGGCAACCAGACCCTGTTCTTGGAGCACAGAAAACGAAAAACTGGTTTTCTCTACTCAGAACGCTATTCTGAAGCCCCTCACATATGTGAGACCCCTGTGTACTAAAAGTAGATGGCCAAAAGATCAGTCCAAGTGGCAGGCAAAAACATGGTCGATTAACAGGCCAAGGTCGGTACACGTGGAAGTCAGAAACGTGGTTTAAATCGGCAGGCAGAGGCATCGTCGGTAAACAGGCCAGGGTCAGTTAATTAACATGGAAGGTAGTTAGTAACATGGTAGCAGGCAAATAGGGAAATGACAGTCTGTTAATAATAAGGGGAACTAATGGATGTATGATAATTTTTGAAGCAATTTCCGATGCACAGGCCAGGTTGGGAGGGACAATCGGGACAATAATAGCTGGTGTCTCTTCTTACTCCTCCTCTGCTGCATACACGGCATTTCTTTTGGCGTCTTCTTCCAGATTCTGTGGGGGGGATGCTAAAGGGATAGTGTCGCTCGTGAAGCCGACTCACACTATCAGAGCGAATGCTTCCTGGGGCGGGATCTTGTTGGTAAATGAGGGCATCGATGATATCCTCGATATATTGGAGGTAGTGGAGTCGGTGATTTTGAGTTGCTTTTTGGTAGCAGACAAACAAATTAAAAAGGGCCATGTGAAACAGGTGAAACGCAACTTTTTTGTGCCAATAATGGGACTTTCTGGTTGATAAGTAGGGCTGTAGCATCTGGTCGTTTAAATCCACCCCCCCCCCCCATGTACAAATTGTAGTCGTGGACACATTCAGGCTTTACAATGGAGCCGCGTCTTCTTGGGATCTCCACCATGGTGTCATTGTGGATCGTAGAGAGGATGTGGACATCTTTCTTGTCCCTCCACTTCATGGCCAACACCTCCTCGTTCCTCATGGATGCCGATTCTCCAGGTCGCAATTTTTTTGTCAATAAATTTTGTGGGAATCCCTTCCGTTTTTTTTTGAAGGTACCGCAGGCCGGGGTTTGTTTACTGTAAAGGTGGCGAAAAAGGGGCAGGCTGGTATAATAATTATCAACATATAAATGGTAACCTTTTCCGAACAGGGGGTATGCCAACTCCCAGACAATTTTCCCACTGGTTCCAATATATGTGGGGCAATCACGGGGCTGGAGCTGGGAGTCTTTGCCTTCGTAGATCCTGAATTTGCAGACGTATCCAGTGGCTCGATCACATAATTTATTTAATTTTAACCCATACCTGGCTCTCTTGCTTGGTATGTACTGCTTGAACTGCAGTCGGTCGGTGAAATGTACGAGGGACTCGTCCACACAAATTTTTTGGTCTGGGATGAAAACTTCTTCAAATCGCTGGGAAAAGGCATTGATTAGGGGGCGTATCTTGTACAATTTTTCGTAGTTGGGATGATCTCGGGGAGGGCACTGTGAATTGTCATTGAAGTGGAGAAAGCGCATAATCATGTCGTATCTTTTCCTGGACATGACAGCGGAATATATGGGCATGTGTTGGATGGGGCGTTTGGACCAATATGAATGGACTTCGTTCTTTTTTGTAAGCCCCATATTGAACATAAGGCCCAAAAATAATTTAAATTCCTCCAATGTTAGAAGCCGCCACTGGAACATGCGGGCGTAGGAAGAATCGGGGTTGGCAGCAATAAATTGGGATGCATACAGATTTGTTCGATCCACTATATTCTGCAGCAAATCTTGTGGGAAAAATAAACAAAAATAATCAAATTTAGAAAAATTTGTAGTGTCGGGCTGCACACCTGGCTGTGCGGTGAAAGGGGGGATGATAGCGGATCCTGAGTTGGCAGGCAACCATAAGGGGTTTGCCAGGGCATCGGGAAGGTAGGATTGGGGCTGGATTCTTCGGGTTGGGCGTGCATTTCCATTGCTTGTACTGGGCTCCTCTTCCTGGGGTATGGCGCTGCTGGTGGTTGGCAGTTCTCCTGATCTTGGTGCTGATCTTGGTGCTGATCTTGGTGCCGATCGCATTCTTTTGGGAGGGACGGTTTCCTCCGGGGACTCGGACTCTGAGCCACTATCCTCCACTGGGTCGTATTCCGAACCAGAATCGGATAATGGGAGCTCCCCGCTGCTCTCATCATCCGACATGGCAAGAATGGCATATGCCTCCTCAGGTGTGTAAACCCTTTGGGACATTATGGCAGTGCTTATTGGTGGGCCTGTGTAATGGTACTGCTGGTGGTAGTGGTGGCGGTCTGTGTGGTAGTACCGATGGAGGTATTAGTGGTGGGCCTGTGTGGTGGTACCGATGGCGGTATGGGTGGTGGTGGTACCAATGGCGGTACAGGTGGTGGTGGTACCGATGGCGGTACGGGTTGTGGTGGTGGCGGCGGTACCGATGGCGGTACAGGTGGCGGTACGGGTGGTGGTGGTAGCCATGGCGGTATGGGTGGTGGTGGTACCGATGGCGGTACAGGTGGTGGTGGTACCGATGGCGGTACCGGTGGTGGTGGTACGGGTGGTGATGGTACCGATGGCGGTACAGGTGGTGGTACAGGTGGTGGTGGCACTACCGACGGTGGTACGGGTGGTGGTACTGGTGGTGGTACCGATGGCGGCACTAGTGGTGATACTGGTAGCGGGCCTGTGTGGCAGTATAGATGCTGGGCCTGGTGGCGGTACTGGTGGTGGTACTGGTACCGATGGCGGTACTGGTAGCCTGTGTGGCGGTGCCAATGGCGGTACCGATGGAGGTGGGCCTGTGACAGATGATTGACAGATAGGCTGATTGATTGACAGATGGGCTGATTGATTGATTGACAGATGGGTTGATTGATTGACAGATGGGTTGATTGATTGACAGGTGGGGTGATTGATTGACAGATCGGCTGATTGATTGACAGATGGGCTGATTGATTGACAGATGGGCTGATTGACAGATGGGCTGATTGACAGATGGGCTGATTGACAGATGGGCTGATTGGCTGGGCTGATTGATGTGCTGGGCTGTGTGACAGGTCCTCTTTATGGGGGGGGCGTGTTGTGCACTGTAGACTTATGTAGACAAACTACACTGAGCTAACTTACTGATCTCTTCTCTCTCCTCACAGATCGGTGTGTGAGGAGAGAGCAGGGATCAGGTAGTAACTCCTGTGGAGTTTGTTTACATTTATGACCGGCTGTGATTGGACACAGCCGGTCACGTGGTAAACAGCCAATTCATTGGCTGTTTACTCTGATCGGGGACGCGCTGTGTCCAAGGGACACTCGCCTTCCCCAATCCCCGCTCTGCAAGCCTGTGGCGGCGCGCACGGAGCGCGCCGCCGAGTTTGTTTTGACAGGTGATCGGCTGTGACTTTGACACAGCCGATCACATGGTAAACAGCCAATGAAATTGGCTGTTTACCGTGATCGGGGAAGCGCTGTTTCCGAGGGACACATGCCGTCCCCGATCACCGCGCTGCACGCCCCCGCGGGCGCGCGCAAGGCATTATCCTGCAGGACGTCATGTGACGTCCAGTATCGATATTGCAACCACTTCCCGGACGTCAATTCACTATTGACTGGGCGGGAAGTGGTTAATAATTTTTAAAAATAAAACTATTATACTCAAAAAAGTAGAAATAACACAGGCATTAAAAAAAACAAATCACCCCCAGATGCATAACCATTGGGTAGGGTGCAGCTGACGTGTTTTGAGGGACATGCCCTCTTCCTCAGAGCTCTCCTTTTGTGAGTATAATTGTGTAGCGGGGGTTAACATTTAGGGGGAGTATCTGGGTGGTAGCATGGCCCAGATACACTAATTGTTAGTGATCTATGACCAATTTGATTCGTGGAGGATATAATGGTGTTCAGTTCCCTACGGCCCCTGGGTGGTGCTGTCGCCTTGGGCTGGGGTTGAACCATCATTGTAGGGCCGTGCCCTTTTTGTCCTCTAGCGGCAGTAGTACGGTGGGGCGGGGAACCCGCTGTGCCTGCTGGGAGAGGGTATAAAGGGGCTGACATCTTGCGCACGAGGTCCGAGCCCCAGGCACCTTCAGCCTGGGGGCTGCTGTTCTGTCATCCGCGCCCGGGTGCCCTCGGCCTTGGTGTGAGGGAGTTCGAGTTCCATCCCAGGCACCTTAAGCCTGGGGTGAGGTACTAGCCAAGGCCTGGGGCCCAGTACCTTTGACTGGGTGGGTCCCGCATGGGAGAAGATGCCTAGGGGGCCCACCGAGTGAGGGGACCCGAGTCTCGAGCGAGGAGAACCAGGGAGGTGACCTGGTCTGAAGACCCAGCGCAGCATTGGCTGGTGACAGTGCAGGCCTTTGGGGACCATCCGGGATGGATCATCTCCCTAACAGGGGTCGCCATTAGAAGGTAGTTCATGTTCTTTGGTCTTTGCAGAGACCCAGCTACATCAGGTCGGTGGCAGAGGCCTATTCTAAGGTCTGTGGCAGAGACCTCATTGTTTACCCGGTCTGTGGCAGGGACCAATCTCACGGTCGGTGGCAGCGACCCTGCGCCAAAAGTTGTTGTGAGCTCCTAACAGCTTCTCTGATCCGAAAGGATTGTGCCTGAACCCTCTCCCCACCAAGTTTGCGTTTGTATCAACCTGTCTGCTTGCAAAGAGGCATATTTATCTCTGCGGAAATAAATATAGATGTTGTACTGTCACCTGGTGTGGGCTTACTTTTCTGGGAGCAAAGTGTTCTACATTCACCTATCTACTGGTCATTTTTGAAGTGGAATCTCTGTACAGGGACACAGACCCGAAGGTAAAGATCTTAGCTCAAACCTCTACACACATAAGAGGGGCGAGCTGGTGGCTGAGGGGCTGACTGGTCCCCCTAGACGAGTAAACCAGCCGAGAACAAGAAGGGAGAGAGCGGGTGGGACAGCTACAATGGTTTTAGTTTAAAAAATGTATTAAACAGTTATAGAGTAATGCACTAGGCTGGTGCACCTTTTTGTTATGTCTTTTACAGTGTAGTGTAGTGTTGGTTTTCCTCAAATTAAAGAGGGCAGAAAGGCTCCAGTGCACCATTAGTGCAGGGATGTGCAGTCAGGGGAGGCAGGTGAAAAAATCAATCAATCAATAAAAAAAAATCGAGCTTTGAGAATCGTAGCTTGGCCACCTGATGTCACAGAGACCCCAATTGAGGGGTATATAGCCTAAGTCATACCTCACCACTGGTAAAAATGTGGGGCTCCTACGACATATGGTTCTGGAGATACGGGGCTCCTTGCGCAGCCTGTCAGAAGCTACATACAGAGCGGCCAGTTTAAATACAAGCTGACACACTCTGCAGCAGACTGAGAGGAATGAGCTCACAGTGCCTCTCACTTCTTGTCAGAGGCACTGAGCTCAATGGACAGCTTGGAGTCTTGGACCAATGGTAAAGTACCATTAGCCCCAGCTGTCCAATAAAAATGCTGCAGTGGAGGCTGTCCTCTCACTGCAGTGTCATAGAAGGGGCATGTGTCTAAAAGACAAATACTCCCTTCCAGCCCAGCCCTCTTAACTACAAGGAAAAAGCATAGGTTTATGTGTATAAGATTTACCCATAATCCCATGTTTTTCTCACACAGTTAAGAGGGAGAATGAGAATCTGCTGCTGTTGAAAAGGTACTGTTATATTCAAGCTAAATCATATATTAATATGCTATATGTTATAAGGTAATAATTTATTATTTTTCTATTTACTGTGAAATTACTGGTTTGAAGTTATAACTTTAGTAATTTGTCCGTTAAGCCACCTGCTTGAGTACAGTTTTTGAAAATATCGTAAATTACTTTAAAAATAATATATAATAATTATTTGTATATTACTTATGGTAATTAACTCCTTGCCACCCAGGCCAATTCTGACATTTCTTTCCTACACGTAATAATCCCTGCATTGGTGGTCTAGTTGGCTAAATCCTACAGTGGTCCATTTGGGTTGTCTTTAAGGCTGGAGACATGTCCATGTGGGTTCCATGAAGATTGGACTGCCAGGAAGATTGTCTCTGTATTGTGTTTTTTTTGTATATTTCTTATGCCGCGTACACACAATCGGAAATTCCGTCAAGAAAACTGTGGATTTTTTCCGACGGAATGTTGGCTCAAACTACACACGGTCACACAATTCTTGTTGGAAATTCTGACCGTCAAGAACGCGGTGACGTACAAGACGTACGATGAGCCAAGATCAATGAAGTTCAATAGGCAGTTTGGCTCTTCTGCTTGTGAGCATGCGTGTTTTTTTTACGCGTCAAAATTGCATACAGACGAGCGGATTTTCCAATAGAAACTTTTTCCGTCGGAAAAATAGAGAACCTGCTCTCAATCTTTTGTTGGCGGAAATTCCAACAGAAAAAGTCCGATGGAGCATTCACATGGTCGGAATTTCCGAAAAAAAGCTCACATCGGACTTTTTTGCTCAGAATTTCCGCTCGTGTGTACGCGGCATTTGGATTTCCTTGAAACCTGACAGGGTTGCCTTTAAGTTGCAGTAATGTTTACTGCTCCTATAGACCATATTTTGTTATCTGTATTCATAAATCAAACAACCTATAGCATTTCCCTATTCTATATATCATGGATATGCAATTAGCGGACCTCCAGCTGTTGCCAAACTACAAGTCCCATCATGCCTCTGCCTCTGGGTGTCATGCTTGCTGCTGTCAGAGTCTCGCTATGCCTCATGGGACTTGTAGTTTGGCAACAGCTGGAGGTCCGCTAATTGCATATCCCTGCTATATATTATCTATGTCATTGCTGCTATAGCATGTTGTATCAATTAAATAACTATTTTGAGCAGCTGTTACAAAAATATAGAATGTTTCCTATATGATGTCAGTTGCAGCTGGCTGCTTGTCGGCTGATTTTTCTAGATTTGTCATATTAAAACAATTTAAATCAAGAATTCTGGAATCATCTGTCATAAATCGATGTAAAGAAGCACACTGCAATAACTGATTAAAGCATATCCCGCGCTGTAGACAACATACACGTGGAACGGGCAGGTTGAGTATACATAATGGCTGAGTATTTCTTGAAAGCTTCAGAGACTGAGGACTAATTGACGATAACCAACTGACAAAAATGGTCCACATTGTAAAAATTGCATTACATTTCAGGTTTAAAATGTTATATAAGGGCCCACGTGGGGATATGTTTGCTTTAGCTGAATTCTTTGGAGACCATTGAAACTTCCCTCTGCTGGCTCTATACCATACACAGGGATGTAACCTATACAGAGGAAGGGAAACATTTATTTTTCCAAACAATGAGCACTTTTGATGCTTAGAAGATCTTATCACCTTCTAGTTAACCCCTGCATGACCTAATTATTGCAATAGATCTATATGGAGAGCAGAGAACAATAGGGGTGCGAACAGCTTGTGTTAGTGAACATTGCTGCAGAATGAAGATACAGCCTATAAAAATGTTTGGCATATAACTAGGGACAAGCAAAACTTACCGTTTTTGTGACATTTCACCAAAATGCATAACAAAGAAGGAGAAATTAAAGTGTTACTAAACCCAGAAGCCTGCATTAACTACAGGTATATCTGGTCTCCCCCAGTACACAGAACATGGAAATACAATTATGTTAGTAAATATAAACAGCTAAATTCCTTTTCTCATCAGCAGTATATATTAGTATTGTGACTTCTATGAGTGACTGGTTAATGCTTGTAGGTGGAGTTTGCATTCCATTCTGACTGTCCTATGAGGCTGTAGATCCCTAACCCTCTGTCTGGACAGTGCTGATTGGCCTTGTGCTAATCACATGCACCCTACCAAAAAAAAACCTTTCTAGCAATTTACACCAAACTGAGCATGTGCAGAGTACCTCAAAGGCTCTGTGCTATCAAGAGATGGATTGGGGACAGTGGAAGAAGGGGAGGATCAAAGAAATCAGGATCAAACAGCCTGTTTACACAATGCACAAGATTAAACCCCAAAGCCTCGTACACACGGCTGGTTTTCTCAGCAAGAAAGCTGCTGGGAGAGCTTTTTGCCGAGAAAACCGGCCGTGTGTATGGTTTCTCGGCGAGAAAACTGCCGGGAATCCCGACGAGAAAAATAGAGAACCTGCTCTCTATTTTCTCGTTGGGATTCTTGGCAGAGTGTTTCCTGCTGAGAAAACCGTGAGTGTGTATGCTTACCTGTCCCAGGTAAGCCCGCGCATGCTCGATGAGACTTCGACGCATGCGCGGTAGCTTACAAGGGTAGTGTAGGGTGTAGCAAGATGGCGGCGACAGCATCGAATGTGACGAGTGCATGCTCGTCGTAGTCGATGACGTCACCGCGTTCTTGCCATTCAAAAGAACGGCGGTTCTTTTGAATGGCCATGTGTACACTCGGCGAGCAAGGAAAGCTTGCTAGGAATCCTGACCAGGAAAACCAACGATTTTTTCCTGACGGGATTCCCGGCCGTGTGTATGAGGCTTTAGGATTCACAGTGAGTATAACAAGCATGCTTTACTACATATACAGACTGATTTTACTGTTCTTGGTTTAGTAACACTTTAACCACTTCCAGAGTGTGTCACGCAGATATACTGCACAATGGCTCTCCTGGGTGAAATCCTGTACAGGTATGTCTTACCCGTTTTCGGCCACCAGAGGGCACGTGCGCCCGCTGCACAGGGGGACCCAAAACCCGTGGCCGGCGGGCACGATCGCCGCTGGCCACGCGCGATCATGTACACGAGCGCCAGTGCAGGGATTTGTGTGTGTAAACACACAAATCCCTGTGCTGTCAGAGGAGAGGAGCCATATTGTTTCTTCCTACTGAGCAGGAAAAATTATATGGCTTCTCTCCTAGTCACTCACATCCCCACACAGTTAGAACACAGTGAGGGAACACACATTTAACCCCTTGACCTCCCCCTAGTGTTAACCCCTTTCCTACCAGTGACATTTACAGAGTAATCAGTGCATTTTTATAGCACTAATCGCTGTATAGATGCCAATGTCCCAAAAAAGTGTCAAAAGTCTCCGATCTGTCCGTCGCAATGTCGCAGTTTCGTTAAAAAGATCACCGCCATTACTATTAGAAAAAATTATACTAATAAAAATGCCATAAAAATGCCATAAATCTTTCCTAGTTTGTAGACGCTATAACTTTTGCGCAAACCAATCAATATACGCTTATTGTGATTTTTTTTTACCAAAAATATGTAGAAGAATAAATATCGGCCTGAACTGACGAAAAAATTTGTTTTTTAAAAAAACTTTTGGGGATATTTATTATAGCAAAAAGTAAAAAATATTGTTTTTAAAAAAAAAAAAAAATTTTTGTTTATATTGCAAGAAAATAAAAACCGCAGAAGTGATCAAATACCACCAAAAGAAAGCTCTATTTGTGAGAAAAAAGGACGCAAATTTTGGGTACAGGGTCGCACGACTGCGCAATTATCAGTTAAATCAACGCAGTGCCAAATTGTAAAAAGTGCTCTGGTCAGGAAGGGGGTAAAATCTTCTGGGGCTGAAGCGGTTAAGGGAATTTTTAGGAATTTATATGGATTTAAATGACTTTTAGGCTCGGTTCACACCTAAACCGGCAACGATGTCCGTCCCTGTTCTCCGCTTCGGGAACGAATCAGGGCAGAAGCCTAGCCTGAACTCGACCCTGAAACGGAGGCAAAGACGCAGAGCATTTCTGTGCAGTGCTCTTTGCAGCTGCCCCAGAAATATGTGAACCGGCTCCGTAGAGAGCCGGTCACATTCTCCTGCTATGCATATTGGATGCAGGGAAACCCGCATCCAATTCGCATAGGTGTGAACCCAGCCTTAAAGGTTATTCTTTTTTATTTAGGATGTATATAAAGTGGAGAACAGGAGAACAATATATTTAGGGACTTTTAGGAAGCCATAGCCTGGTAAGGCTCTGTATTTCCATCCCTAGGGACGTTAAATGAAAGCATGGCCCGGTAAGGCCGTGTCTTTCCATTCCAATTTCATACTAATGGGAGAGAGCAAGGAGGGTGGGACATTAAATTAAGCACTGGGTTGCAAGAAAGATAATTAGGTGAACCAAGAGAATTTTATTTAAAAAATCATATAGCACATACAAACAATAATAGTATTTTGGTACATAGTAACCATGGTGTAACAATAGACATGATGATAACGTAATGTTTCATGATGTAACCACTGCTATATGGGTAAACAGTAAACATGATTAGGCAATATACATGGAGGTATGGTAAGAAAAATGTCTCAATAGGGGACAATGACAAAATTCGATGGATCACCAATCAAAAGTAATGTACAATCGTAATCAAAGAATAATGCCTGCAGGGCCTATGGCCTTTGAACCTGTAGAAGTTAAGGTAACTAGGTAGTGGGAGATGAAGGCTTGAAATTGTGAAGACACGGCATCATGTAGCTTGACGCGTTTCGTAGCTGCTATGCTACTCATCAGGAGCATGCGCGTGATGGATCTAGAGTGGAAAGTTTGTGTAAGTACATAGATGAAGATATGGGTAGGGGTGAAATATGAACCCCCTGCACCAAAGTGCATACTTACAATGGTAATTTATAATTGATGGGATGTGGGTGAGGCATGAAAGGCATCCGGGAAAGCTCCCGGCCGGGAGCCGTGGCGGACGGATCCATGGAGGTCACCAAACGGGCGACCACCAGGCAGGCATGGTCACATGAGGTAACCCTGTGGGGGGAAAACCAATTAAAGTGGGATATTATTGTCACAAGGTGACCAGAAGGGAATTTATATAAAGATTGAGCAAGGCTGTGGCAAGGGCATGTGTTTTACCAAAAGGTTTTGTTACCAAAAGTGTTCCTTCTTCCAATCTTGGATATTGGGGCAGTATGGATATGTGCTAAATATACAATATACAGTATTCTATACTTCTATATTTTGAAATGGCATTTGTCACCCTGACCTAAATATTCTACTTTTCACCTTATGTTTATGTGACCTTCAGGGTTTTTTTGAGGTTCAGTGTTCAAAGTTAGATTGAAAGCTAGTATTAGGCACCATTCATATGTGCACATGTTTATTGTGGTGAATTGTACATGTGTAACCATTAAAATTCATGTGTAACGTGTATCTTGCTGATAAAATTTGCAGATGTTAGGATGAGGTTGTTGGTATTATGGTTAGTCTACTTGCTTAGAAAAATGGTTTTGGTTCAAAGAATCATATGCACTATAAGCAGAATGCTGAATACAAATGAGCGACAAAAACACACTTCTGTGATCATTTGGGTTCAACACTACACATGCAAACATTACATTATGTTGAAACATTATGTTACAAAACAACTTTGCCAGTTTTCAGGATGTGAAAACACTATGCCTTAAAGTGGATGTAAACCCACTCTCATCCTTTCTAAACTACTGCCATCATGCTGATCTATAAGGATATAGATGCCTCCTGCATGTATCCTTATCTGTCAAATGTCTCCCCTTTGTCTGTTATAAGAACTGAAAAACTGCAGATTCTGTGGGTGGATCTGTTGTCTGCAGCAGAGTTGTGGAGTTGTGATGTCAGTAGACTCCCCGCCCACCTCTACACTCCCCTTGTCAACATGCATTTTCTCCTGTGTATTCCTTCTGCTATGATCACTAACATCCAGTCAAAATCCAGAAAAGTAACCACATGACTTCAGAAAAGGAGTGGGGGTGGGAATTAAAAAATCTAAAGCTAGTGCACGAGATATGTAAATAACCTGTCACTCAAAGCAAGGGGGCGGAACGGCAAAGGTAACTCTGTTTGTCCGTTTTATCTCACTGAACAATAAAAGAGGATTGCTCAGAGCTGGATTTACTCTTTGTGGCAAGACCTGGCACAAATGATAGGAAATCTTATACACTACATTGTGACAGCAAAAAAATAAATAAAAAATTTCGGGTTTACATCCACTTTTAACCTAAACCCAAGAAACAAAATGTAATACAGTATATGGAAGCTTACTAGTTCTTAGATGTGGCAGCTGCATTAGTTTCTTTAGTAATCATTTCATGTTAAGCATATTCAGCAAGTACATGTTGGCAGGTGCAGTCTGTATTTCCCACTGTAGGTGGCGCTGGAACAAAGCGGCAATGCAGAAGAGGAAGGAAGGAAGTTCCTCTATTACTTCTTGGTCACAAGAAAACAACTGCCCGATTGGGTGCTGGCACACCACATGACTTTAATTGTCATCTTGGGTTAGGCAGAGTCTATTTAAGGCTCTGTCTCCCGGTTCTGGTGCACTTTATGCGAGTGGCCAATGTAGGGACAGATTCCCCAACTGGCAGAGACAGTGCTTAGAGATAGGGAAATGTTCCTGAGGAGGAGGGACAGTGCAGGGACTATGTCTATCTCCCTTCAGGAAGCCTCCCATTTTGGTGTGGACAGGCAAGGCCACATTCCGATCCTCGCTGCAGACGCTGTTGGCCTCTTTCAAGTCTACAGACTGCTGTTACAGATCGTAAGTGGCTCCTGATGGTTATGCCAACTGTCAGTCCTAGTTGTACTGTGTTGAATATTTCTACAATATATTGCTCTTGCCTATCTTGGACTCTGTGTGTTTACTGCCACACCACACTGCACCTTGCACACATACAGGTGTCTTTGTTACTGCCTGCGGGATGAACTTCAAGCACAAGTCCGGCTGTCTGTGTCAATGGACGCAGCAGCGGTGCTCAGATGCGAGCACGCACTTGTGCCCCCCATGTTAAGCTGCTTCCCATGGGGGTACTGGACAGAGGGAGTGCCAGCAGGGGACCCGAAAAGAGGAGGTTTGTGCCCGCTCTGTGCAATTCCATTGCACAGAGCAGGTACATTTTTTTTTTTTTATTTACCTTTACAATCACTTTAATACTGCCTTTAAAATTAAGAACAAACGAGTAGTAGGTCTTTACTAGTTGCATGATTGCTCCAAGTTAGTGACTCACTACTAGATAGCAAAACCACAATAAGAATGAGAGCCTTGCAGCTTTGACTTTTTGTGGCAAAACTGGCAGTTGTAATGTTGGTATCCTCAGTTCATTATAAGTGTATTTTTTTTATCTTTGACTAATATTAATAGCAGTGTAGGTCAAAATACTTTCCTGGACCCACATGTTATATGTCAGCATTTTTTTAATAATATTTTTTAAAGATGCCCTCAATATATGAAACTAAAAGGACTTTTTGCCACAAAGTCAATAGCTTGATATGATATTTATTTCACATAGAATTCCAGAGGAAAAAAAAAAAAAAAAGCTAAAAAAAGATGTGCAATCAATTTTCATTTCTTAGGGTAGAAAAATAATGTTCTATTAAAACCGAGGAGTCAGCTTCTTATCCCTCTAGCAGTTCCTCTGCCCAGATAAAAAGAGATTTCAGATTCCTTAGTTATTAATGTCCTGTCCATATGAACAATGTGCACCATTTCACACTGCTGGCAAAATCTATGACCGTGTTGTCTCATAATGACGCTGCAAAGCAGACTGAGAGATTTAAGCACGGCGCTCTTAAATTGGAACAAAGGTATATAAGGTGTGTTACTGCCAGCTGTCCCCTGTCACACCTTGTCTTTTATCACAGTGCAGAAAAGTATTACTGGCCACAGAGCATGGGACTACTGTATAAGGAGTACCTATGAGCATATGGATCCATGTAAATTGGTTGCCAGGTGGTAAGCTGGTGCCTCCAGATATCTGCTGTTATCCTTAAATTATGGGCAGAATACTGAAGCACTCCAAAAAGTTGGAGTGCCTCCATGATAGAAACAGTTAAGAGATCTCGCATGGTTATGATATGGATTTTTCCTTCCTGTTCCCTTTGACTCCCTATTGACCTAAAAGCGTGATTGGAAGATTTATGGTACAGTAGGGTGACAAGGGGTATGGGATAGGGCAGGCCAAATAAAAGACCATAAAATATCTTCACTGTTTCTATACCAAGCATGAATGGAGGTGCCATGGAGGAACATATTGTAGCTCCATATGCCCACAGATTTGATTTAAGTGCACCTGTCACTTGTAAACTACTATGTCATCAATAGGGTTGGTAGGGGAGATAAGCACGGCTCTATTTTTTCTTTCTTTCTATCTTGTACTGTAAGCACTGCCCTATTTTTTTTTCTTTTCTTTCTGTCTTGTACTTCCCATGAACATGAATAGGCAGACATTTGTGCAGAGAAGACCCAAAAGCTCAAAGAGGACAAGATGACTGTTGATATCTGCAAAGAAGTCACTAAAACTGTAAAGTCTGCGCGTATATATTAATTTAAGGCTAGTCAATGAGGGAGAGCAGCAAACAAGGAAGGGTATCAAATATGTCCAATCAATGGTTTTACTCAAGAACAGACAGCCAACCTCAAAATGGAGGCACCAGCCTGGTCCAGCTATGTTCATGGGCTAGTTATAGAGCAGTCAGGGCTGGTCCAAGGATTTTTGACACCCTAGGCGCAGCCTAATTTTGCCGCCCCCATTGGCTCCACCCTGACTCCACCCCCATTACCCTACCCATGTGACAGGAGGCAGCGTTATACAGGAAGCATCGGCTTTATCTAGCGCTGGTTTCAGTTCTGCGATGCGCCTGTAATTACACCACCGGTCGGACAGAGCAGCTGCCTGGGACTGAGTTAGTTACATGCTGCAGCCTGCAGAGCATACAGATGCGGAGAACAGGTAAGTATAAAATGTTTATTATAAAAAAAAAAAACTTTACATGTACTTTAAAAAAGGTTGAGAAACACCAGTGTAGAGCACTCATTTTCTGCTGTAAGATATTGGAAAAAAAAAAGGAAGAAAAATTGATGTAGGCTTTTAAGGGCAAAGCATTTTCACTTGAAAGATAAAATTGGGACTATTTTGTTTTAAAATATCCCACTCCGCCTAAAAATAAAAAAGGAGGCTCTGTCTGCAAAACTTACCTTCAACGTGGAACTGTCTCCTGCAGTAATTCTTTGCCACAAGATATCCTCAGTCTTCCAGGTTGAATGACAGCATCACCCAACCTGGAAGACTAAGGCCTCATGCACACTGCTGATGTTAAATGCATGGTTTTTTGAGAGTTTAGGCTTTTTTTTTTTTTGCCCTTGAACTCCTCTAATGTTATCTTACGTGTCCATGTGTGGTCCTCTAATGTTATCTTATGAGCCCATGCACACATGTACGTTTTTAGCAGTTTAGTAGCAGGGAAGTTTAGAAGATGTTTTCTGAATGCTCTAAAATTGCATCCAGGAGAGGAAATTTTGACAAAAATGCTGAATGATGTGAAATGCGTGCAAACGCTGTTAAACGCACCTAAATGCACATAAACGCTAGGCGTGAGCACTTCAGTGTTTATTAATTTCAATGGCCACAATGAATTAAAATTCTGGCCAATTAAATAAATAAACGCCCAAGTTCCAAACACTGCTAAACTCTGCTAAACTCGCCTACATTGGTTTGAAATAATGTAGCTAAGGTGAATATAAAACGCTGATTTTCTCCTGTCCGGATAAACAGCATTTACAAGAAATCAGTGTGCATGAGGCCTAAGGAAAGCATGTAAGTGCAGTGTACCAAGGCCCCGCCCCTGAGCATAGCCTAATACACCCAAAGTGTATGAATGTAGAGAGTGCTGCTGATATCATTATATCTACCATGACCTGCATAATCCAGGACAATCCAGGACCACCTGCTGCCTGGAGAAGACCATAGAGGAATAGGACACAGCATGTCAAGTAACCGACCAAAAGACACCAAAATAACAGAAAAAGGTAAGTAAAAAAAGCATAAAATACTTTCGAAGGGGGGCTCAAGGTGGGTAAAGAGCTCAGGGTTGGGCTTTAAGGATTGGTAATAGATGGGGAGACATGGTGGATTACAGTTAATTCACGTGAAAAAATAAAGGAAAAACAAATGCCTATCCACGAAGGGCAGCAAGGCCGGTGCTTTCGTTGTAGATTACTGAATGGTCGATGGTCATCTCGTGCGCAGGATTGTTTGTTGTTTTTCTGCCATTTTAAAATACAGTTAATTCACATTTGATGCTTTCACCCAAACCTCAATGTCCAGTGCTGGGGTTTAAGCTCCATAAACTAACCAACCATCTTTTTCTTTTTCTTTTTTTTTTACCTGGTCGAACTGCATTTTATAAAAAAAAGCCTTTATCATTCCTGTTCCATTAATGTCAGTATATAAATTTCAGCTGCCATGAAGTTTTCCTGGCTGAAGTGATATAAAAAGCCATGCTCCTCTAAGCATTTGAATTCAAGAATCAGCTGTCAGCTCAGCTCTCTCTTGTATTTTGCATAATATCCGTCTAATGCAGCGAGCCGCCAATGGCGCTCATATGCTTATACAAAAATGTGTAATTTCTTTAACAACAGTTATTACCGGGCGATATAAAGAAGCCACAGACATCTCCCGTCATCGATCACACGCTCGTATGCAAGCTGAGACAGAATTTGGCAATTAAATGTCAAATACTTTGATGGCTTAATGACCCTTGAAACAGGACAATACACTGTATGCAAATAGAAGTGAGTGACTGGAACAGAAAGGGAAACGCAGGGCCGGCGCATTCTTCTGGATATTACATTCATAAATCATACGGAACGGTCTCAGTGCGAGATGAGTTCCACACAAAAAAACTAATTATGACATACATCTTTCTACTGGCTGCCTTTCTTACTTAATAAAGTACCTTTTCATTGCATGTCTTAAAGTGAAAAAATACATTACCTCCAGATTGAAAGTGTAGACATGTCGCCGGTTTCATTCTACGTAAATGTTTTATTTGCCAGTCAGGAGTATTAAGCCGCACATAGACTTGAGATGACGATTGGATGTGAATAAATGATGTTTCCACTGAAAGATCTCTCCTCATCTACTCCTCATCTCCTCATCTCCAGACATTCACACTGTTCCCAACTGTCCCTCATGTGGAGCCAAATCCTTCTGTCATTTACTCCTCAATGGTCCTCATTTTTTGGTCTGATATACAGACCTCTATACAACATACAAAATCTACCATTTAATGCTGAACTCTGGGAATCAGACAAAATCTACCCTTGCAGTAATCCCCCCCCCCCCCCCCCACTACAAGGATTAAATTCTTGTTTAGAATAGGCAACAAAAAAGCACTTTTACCTACCTGATCCACATCCCCCAGCATGTCCAGTGCAGAGCTATGGTCTCAGAATCCTGATGGTGTCAGAAAACCTAAGACCACAAGAGCATGGGGAATAAGAGGCTACAGGCAGTGATGGCTGGTGCTCAAAATTTTTGGGGGGGCGCAAACAAACTAGAAAAAACAAAAAGCCCATCAATTGCCACCACTGTGCCCATTAAACACAGCCACTGTGCCCCTCAAATGCAGCCAGTTTCCCCTCAAATGCAGCCAGTTCCCCTCCAAATACAGCCAGTTTCCCTCCAAATGCAGCCAGTTTCCCTCCAAATGCAGCCAGTTTGTCCCCAAATGCAGCCAGTTTGTCCCCAAATGCAGCCAGTTTCCTCTCAAATGCAGCCAGTGTGTCCCCAAATGCAGCCAGTTTCCTCTCAAATGCAGCCAGTGTGTCCCCAAATGCAGCCAGTTTGTCCCCAAATGCAGCCAGTGTGTCCCCAAATGCAGCCAGTTTGTCCCCAAATGCAGCCAGTTTCCTCTCAAATGCAGCCAGTGTGTCCCCAAATGCAGCCAGTTTGTCCCCAAATGCGGCCAGTTTCCCCCCAAATGCCGCCAGTTTCCCCCCAAATGTCGCCAGTTTGTCCCCAAATGCCGCCAGTTTCCCCCCAGCCCAGCACTTACCTTCCGCCTGTCAGCGCCGTCCTCCTCCACGCTCCCTCCGCTCCCTCATGTCTTCTCCCGTCCTCAATGTCGCTTCAGCCAATCAGGTGACCGGTAACCAGACCCGGTGCACCTGATTGGCTGAGAGGCGGGTCAGTGTTAGGGAAGCGATTCCCTAACACAGGATGGTTTAAACAGGAAACGCACAGCCTGTGCGCCCTCTGTTTAACAATTTGGAAGCCGATAAGAGCCCACAGGCTCGAATCGGGAAGCTTATTGGAGCCTCTCACTCTAATCAGGCACTTCCAAAACACACCCACCGCTGTTATTCAGATGGCCGGCGCTCAACAGGGGGCCAGACCCCTGAATAGTGGGCGACAGCGGCGACAATAGATATATTCATGCAATGCATGAATATATCTATTGTTGAGTGACGGGTGCAGGAGAGAGGGGGCGGCGCTCCTGCGCCCACTATGGACGCACCGCCACTGGCTACAGGGACTGGTCTAGCAGCACAGAGTTGCCTGCAGGAGCAGTGGATCGGGTGTAGGAATAAGGTATATTACTTACCCCATCCCAGGCTCCAGCATTGTTCCTCTCTTTTCTGAAGCTCCAGTCTGTGTGTTGGCTGTGGTTGGTCCCTTAGGGCAATCATAAAAAATGAAGGACTGTTATCCCTGCATTATATGTTGAGGAGGCAAGCATGCAACCACAGCTGAGAGTGCCTTAACTAGGTGGCATTGCTCGACCAGTCACATTGATTGAGAGCCTGCCACAGCCAGGAAGAAAGTACGGTATTATACCTTATCTCTGCACCCCTAAACTAAACAAGCATTCAACACCTGCAGTGCAGGGGGGTGAAGGGGGGGGGGGGTGAAAGGGTAGGTTTTGTCTAATTCCTAAAGTTCAGCTTTAGGTTAAGCTGCACTATCTATTTTTTCTGGCCTCTAAATTATTGCATTTTTTTAAAACAGTATTAAGGAAACGGAGTTGTCAGGGCAGCCATCAGAAATGTTGGGACCCATTGCACAGCTTTAGGCCTGGATTCCCCCCCCCCCCCGGGTCTGACCTCCAACATTCCCCAGGGCCCGCTCACTGGCCAACCCACCAAGTCTTTCAGTGCACCCACTTTTATTTTAACACTCTTACAACTTAATATATGAAAATGAAAAGTGTATTCCAAGTCATCAGTGCTTTGAAGATTTATCAGCAAGGGATTATATTTTGGCCAAAAAATATGAAGCCTGCCACCACGGCAATGTAGACTCTTTTGAGCAGGACCCTACACTAACTACATTACCTTTTTAATGCCGCCCCCCCCCCCCCCCCCATCTATCATCCCCTAACAGATCTAAGAAAACAAAAAAAAACTCCAAAACAAAAAAGCAAAGAGCCCTTATGTAATCTCCCTCCATATATTCAGCAAAGAGATGGCCCAATCCAGGAAACAGATAGCAAAATCTAGCAAAGAGACATGCCCATACATTCAGCAAAGAGACAGCCTAATCCAACAAAGAGACATTACAATCCAGCAAAGGGACATCCCCATATATTCAAAAATACAGCCCAATCCAGCAAAGAGACAACCTCATATATTAAGCAGTGACAGCCTAATACAGCAAAGAGACATTCCCATATATAGAGCAAAGAGACAGCCCCATATATAGAGCAAACAGACAGCCCCATATATAGAGCAAAGAGACAGCCCCATATAATCAGCAAAGAGACAGCCTCATATGTAGAGCAAAGAGACATCCCATATATACAGCAAAGAGACATCCCATATATACAGCAAAGAGATGGCCCAAACCAGCATAGATATTCCCATATACTGTATTCAGCAAAGAGACATCCCAATCCAGCAAAGAGACATCCCAACCAAGCAAAGAGACATCCCAATCCAGCAGAGGCAACCCTAATATAGTCAGCAAAGAGACATCCCAATCCAAAAGCAACCCTAATATGGTCAGCAAAAAGACATCCCAATCCAAAAAAGAGACATCCCCATATAGCAAATTGACAGCCCAATCTAGCAAAGAGACATCCCCATCCAGCAAAAGGACAGCCCAATCCAACAAAGAGACAGTCACAGCCCAATCCAACAAAGAGACAGTCACAGCACAGGCCCACATCCAGCAACAATGTCAATCAATTACCAAAAATGTGATGTCTAACAACTTGTCTACAGTCCACAGTGAGCAGTCAATCAGACAGGCTACAGGCAAAGCAGCTCTTCCATGCGACTGGGCTGTGACTGACTCCCAAACTAGCATCCGGTCTGCAGGGAGAGGCGGAGTGAAGATGATATCACTCCACCTTTCCCTCTCTCTGGCTGCAGGCGGAACTAAGCGAGCTGCATCGGCTCACTCTGCTGCCGCCCTGCTAAAGCAGTAGTATACAGAGGGTTCTTCTCCCTCACTCTCTCTGGCAGAAGTGCTTGAACACTGTTCCGGCATGTTCTGCCAGAAAGGAAGCCCTGGCTGTTACTATACAGTAAGTTAACAACTCATTGATTTGGGGGCCAGGGCAGTAGACAGACTTTTCTTCTGTTGTGGATGCTTTCTAAAGGAAATGAACTGTACACCTTTGTACATCTTTTGTTTTGAGGCACCTAAAATGTATTTGGCTGATTTAAACTAAATGTTCAGTTGGACTTTAACAAACTTTCTACTTTATATGGCGATTAAAGTGGAGATCGGTAGGGGGTACTGTTATCAATTTTGCTTCTACATACTTCATATACACCTAGAAAATTATTCAAACAGTAACAGAAATTTAACAACTCACATTTTAACTTAACGCATATGTTAAAATTTGTATTTTTTGCTAGAAAATTACTTAAAATTCCCAAATAATTATACAGTATATTTTCTGAAGTGCATTTTAGTATACACAAGCACAATATAATACCCAGTTTTGCATAAAAGATGATGTTGTCAAGTAAATAGATACCAAACATGTCAAATCTTAAAATTACTGTGACAGCAGGAAGGTAAAGTCACCTGGTTGCATCCAGGGGGGTAGGTATATTTCTCCAAGATTCAGGCTTTATGCCGACTTATACAACTAGGGAGAGAGTTGATGAAGCCCAGCTGAGGCTAGTGGGCTCATGGATGATTCATACCTCTAGGGAGAGTGCTGGGCGTCGTGCAGGCAGGGAGTTGATGAGACCAGCTGAAGCTTATCAGCTCGTTTAAGGCCTCTATAAAAACTCCCAGCTTCATTAGGTGTTTGCTCATGCCTGGAACCAGACCTGTGTGGACTGTCTAGGGAGAGTGAACCCCTGTGTGGTGAGACAAAGCCTGTGTGGCTATTTGTTTGGACATTTACTAAACCAGGGACTTAGGGACTAGGACAGCACCAGGCTGATCCCAGTTGTTAGTTAGGGAAACCTGCATGTTTAGTCAGAGGTCAAGCTGACCAGGATTTATTTTGTTTATGTTTCTTTTTGCTTTGCTGTGTTTTTGTCACTGTAAATAGAGAAATAAACCGCACCTTTTGATCTTGAAAACCACAACCTCCGTCTGCTGGGCCTGTTTTTGTGTGGGGAGCCCATCCAGGGGGTCACACACACCCGCTACCGAGCTAACCCCCTCACAGTTGGTGGAGAACCAGTGGCAGTTTTTTTTTAAGCCAGCATGGAGGAGATACTGAAACAGCTGGCTCTAGCAAATGCCAATCAACAGCAGACAAATGCAGGTTTGCAAAAGAGCTTCGCAGCCCAGCAACAAGCCCAGCAGCAATCTGAGGCCCGCTTCATAGACCTGTTGCAGAAGCAAGAGCAGAGACTACAACAACAGATGGAAGCAGTAATGCAGCAACGTCCGCAGACCAGTGAGGAAAGCCGTCCCACTAATACCGCGTCCTTTGGGGTGAGTCGTTTATTGACAAAAATGACTGGAGAGGATGATCCAGAGGTATTTTTGACCACATTTGAAAGGACTGCTGAAAGAGAAAAGTGGCCTGAGGAGCAGTGGGCTGGACTGGTGGCTCCTCTGTTAACTGGTGAATCGCAGAAAGCTTACTATGACCTAGAGCCTGACCAAGCAAAAGACTATGTGATGCTAAAAGCTGAAATATTGGCAAGGCTGGGTGTCACCCTGGCTGTCCGGGCTGAGCGTGTGCATAACTGGACTTTCCAGCTTGGAAAACCCCCCAGGTCTCAAATGTATGATCTCATTCACCTGAGCAGGAAGTGGCTACAGCCAGAGACTTTGTCCGCACCGGAGATTGTGGAACGTGTTGTGATGGATCGTTTCTTGAGAGCTCTTCCTACCGCCATTCAAAAGTGGGTAAGCCATGGAGACCCAGAAACGGCCGCTAAACTTGTGGATCGTGTAGAGAGATACTTGGCTGCAGAGAACCTGACGGCCTCTTCCAGAGACTCTCGGACTTTCCACCCTAAGACCAGACCATCCCCAGGGGCGGATAAGATGATTCCAAGGGGTGAGGGTGGAGAGAGTGAGAGGGTGGGAGCTCTGCCCAGGGTTTGGCGAGAACAGCCTGGGAAGTCGGGGGCTCAAGAGGCAGCCAAAAGGATTGTTTGCTACCGCTGCCGGCAAACGGGACATATTGCAGCAAATTGCCCGGTTGTGGAGGAACCCATGCAATGTGTCTTTCTGACGGACAGACGTCAGTCGCTGTGTGCGACAGTCGCATGCACTGCCATTCGGGGAACTGAGAAACATTTATGCAAAATGTGTATTAATGGTAGAAATGTTGTGGTATTACTGGATTCAGGTAGCCTTGTGACCCTGATAAAGGCTGAATTAGTTAAAACAGAGGTCTCTGGGAATAGCAAGGTAGCTGTTATTTGTGTGCATGGGGACACCCGAGAGTATCCAGTGACTACAGTGTGTTTCAAGACCCCCAAAGGTACCCTCTCTCATCCAGTGGGGTTAGTATCTCAATTACCGCATGATGCCATTGTGGGAAGGGATTTTCCGAAGTTCTGGGAACTGTGGGATGATCCTGAGCCCCCCACTGGTGCCCCTATGTACCAGGAAGGTGATAGCCAGAACTCCTCTGAGAGTGGTGAGGACTCTCCAGAATTTCCCTTGTCAGTATTGGCAGGCGAGACTCAAGAAACTGGAGAGGAGCCCACCTCCTCAGACGAAAACCTACCGTCTGTGGAGTTTTCTGATCTTGAGGTTCACAGGGAAAATTTTGCCACAGAACAGTTAAAAGACCCCGCCCTAATAAAGGCACGGGAAAACGTAGTGGAAATAGATGGCGAGTTAGTGAACCCAGATAATACCTGCACTTACCCATACTTCAGCGTAGAGAAGGACCTACTGTATCGGGTGGCAAAAAGGGCAGAAGAAACCATTGAGCAGCTTGTGACAGGAAGTTGGTGTTGGAGTTGGCCCATGGGCACATTCTTGGAGGTCATCTGGGGACAGAGAAAACCCGAGAGAGGGTATTACAGAGATTCTATTGGCCTGGGGTGATGAAGGACATAGAAAATTATTGTTTCTCCTGCCCTGTGTGTCAGAGGTCGGCCCCGATGCCACATTTCCGTAGCCCGCTGGTCCCTCTACCCATCATTGAGGTCCCGTTTGAGAGGATCGCAATGGATTTGGTAGGTCCTATAATCAAGTCCGCTAGGGGGCACCAGTACATATTAGTTATAATGGACTATGCCACCCGTTATCCAGAAGCGATCCCTCTCCGAAATACCTCGGCCAAAACCATAGCCAAAGAGCTATCTCTTGTTTTTAGCCGGGTGGGTATTTGTAAAGAACTGCTTACGGACCAAGGTACACCCTTTATGTCCCGGGTTATGAAAGAGCTGTGTAAATTGTTCAAAGTGACGCAATTGCGTACGTCTGTGTATCACCCCCAAACCGATGGGCTGGTTGAAAGATTCAACAAAACCCTAAAACAAATGTTGAAGAAAGTGGTGGATAGAGATGGAAAGGATTGGGACTGTCTACTTCCTTATTTGATGTTTGCTATTAGGGAGGTGCCCCAATCCTCTACGGGATTCTCCCCCTTTGAGTTACTGTATGGGAGACACCCAAGAGGGCTGTTGGATATTGCCAAGGAAACTTGGGAAAGTGAGAGTTCTCCCCACAGGAGTGTGATTGAGCATGTCGCCCTGATGCAAGATCGAATTGCACAGGTAATGCCCATCGTGAAGGAACATTTGGCCCAAGCGCAGTTGGCACAGCAGAGAGTGTACAACCGTGGAGCCAAGACCCGTACCTTTTCCCCGGGGGATAGGATATTGGTACTTGTCCCTACGGTTGAAAGTAAATTCCTTGCCAAATGGCAAGGCCCCTACGAGATAATGGAAAAAGTGAGCGAAGTGAATTACAAGGTCAGACAACCAGGAAGGCGAAAGCCCGAACAGATCTATCACGTTAATCTGTTGAAAGCCTGGAGGGATAGAGAGTCCCTAGTCGCAGAAACTTGGTCACCAGCTCAAACTGGTTGCGTGATTCCGGAGGTTGGAATAGCAGCCACCTTGTCACAACCCCAACAACAGGAGGTTAAGGAGTTTGTGCTTCGCAACAAGGAGGTGTTCTCTGAGCTGCCGGGACAAACATCTGGGGTAGAGCATGATATTATTACCCCACCCAGTGAAAGGGTGAAGTTAAAACCCTATCGGATCCCAGAGGCCCGACGGGAGGCAATACGGGAGGAAGTACAGAAAATGCTGAACTTAGGGGTGATAGAGGAGTCCCAAAGTGATTGGTCTAGTCCCATTGTGTTGGTGCCTAAACCGGATGGGAGCTGGCGATTTTGTAACGATTTTCGTCAGTTGAACAAAGTTACAAAATTTGACACCTACCCCATGCCACGTATAGATGAGTTGATCGACCGGCTGGGAACAGCCCGATACATGACGACTCTTGACCTCACAAAAGGGTGTTGGCAAATTCCCCTGGCCAAGTCGGCCAAAGAGAAAACCGCATTTGTAACCCCAGACGGGGCGTTCCAATATAAGAGAATGCCGTTCGGGTTACAGAATGCGCCGGCCACATTCCAGCGGAAAATGGACCAGATACTGAGGCCCCATCGGAAGTATGCTGCGGCTTACCTGGATGACGTAATTGTCCATAGCACAGATTGGGCCTCACATCTGCCAAAAGTGCAAGCAGTCCTAGACTCTATCCGGGAAGCGGGGTTTACGGCTAACCCCAAGAAGTGTACCATTGGGCAGGAGGAGGCCAAATATCTTGGGTACACCATTGGCAGGGGAGTAATAAAACCCCAACTCAACAAAGTCGAGGCCATCCAGAGTTGGCCACGTCCCAACAGCAAGAAGCAGGTACGAGCCTTTCTGGGAATCGCGGGTTATTATCGGCGCTTCATTCCCCACTTTGCTTCTAAGGCTGTGCCCCTAACCAACCTGACGAAAGGGAAAGGGTCGGTCATGATTAAATGGACCCCCGAGGCTGAGGCAGCGTTCCAATTCTTGAAACAAGCCTTATGTAGCCAGCCAGTGTTGTACTCACCCGACTTCTCTAAAGACTTTGTCGTACAAAGTGATGCGTCAGATGTGGGGTTAGGAGCAGTATTGTCCCAGGTCTGGAACGGGGAAGAGCACCCAGTCATTTACCTCAGCAGGAAGTTGAAGTCCCATGAGGTAAATTACGCCACGGTTGAAAAGGAGTGTTTAGCGGTGAAGTGGGCTCTAGATTCCCTTCGGTACTATCTGCTAGGTAGGCACTTTGACATGGTTACGGATCACGCTCCGTTAAAGTGGATGGCTCAAAACAAGGAGACAAATAGAAGAGTAAATAGGTGGTTCCTGGCCCTACAGGAATTCAACTTCACAGTAAAGCATCGCCCTGGCGTTCAAATGGGGAATGTGGATGCTTTGTCTCGAGTACATGAATGCCTGATTGCTGGTGTTCCAACCCCAAGGTTAAAACAAGAGGGGGGGTATGTGACAGCAGGAAGGTAAAGTCACCTGGTTGCATCCAGGGGGTAGGTATATTTCTCCCAGATTCAGGCTTTATGCCGACTTATACAACTAGGGAGAGAGTTGATGAAGCCCAGCTGAGGCTAGTGGGCTCATGGATGATTCATACCTCTAGGGAGAGTGCTGGGCGTCGTGCAGGCAGGGAGTTGATGAGACCAGCTGAAGCTTGTCAGCTCGTTTAAGGCCTCTATAAAAACTCCCAGCTTCATTAGGTGTTTGCTCATGCCTGGAACCAGACCTGTGTGGACTGTCTAGGGAGAGTGAACCCCTGTGCGGTGAGACAAAGCCTGTGTGGCTATTTGTTTGGACATTTACTAAACCAGGGACTTAGGGACTAGGACAGCACCAGGCTGATCCCAGTTGTTAGTTAGGGAAACCTGCATGTTTAGTCAGAGGTCAAGCTGACCAGGATTTATTTTGTTTATGTTTCTTTTTGCTTTGCTGTGTTTTTGTCACTGTAAATAGAGAAATAAACCGCACCTTTTGATCTTGAAAACCACAACCTCCGTCTGCTGGGCCTGTTTTTGTGTGGGGAGCCCATCCAGGGGGTCACACACACCCGCTACCGAGCTAACCCCCTCACATTACCTTATGCCTAAAAAACCTTATCTGTACCATAGAGCCACCTGGACCTCTTTTAACCTCCCTGGCGGTATTCCCGAGTCTGGCTCGGGGTAAGATCTCAGTACCTAAAGCGGTAACCCAGAGCCAGACTCGGGATCGCATTGCAGGATACAGAGGAGGATACAGGGGAAGTTACTTACCTTGTCCCTGGATCCTGCGATGTGTCCCCGCTGTGTCTGCGAGCAGTCATCTCGCTTGATACACACTGCCGAGTGAAACCGAGCTCCGTTCCCTGCGAGCGTTGCGGCGCACAGGGACAGAGTTCGGCGCCAAATTCAAAAAGTGAAACACACAATAAACATACAGTATACTGTAATCTTACAGATTACAGTACTGTATCAAATAATAACACATCCCCTTTGTCCCTAGTGGTCTGTCCAGTGCCCTGCATGCAGTTTTATAATATAAAAACTTTTCTTTCTGCCTGGAAACTGGAGATTGTCCATAGCAACCAAAAAGTTTCCGTTTACATCAAAAGTGGTTTTAGACCAGCTAGAAAACAGCGATAATAAATTAGAATCACTTGCAGAATTGAGCGATAGCGATTTGTGGGGAAATTTGTCATCAAACACTAAATCTAATGACAGCGACAATTCTGCAACTGAGCAAATTTCAGTGTTTTTGATTTAATTACATTATTGAATAATTTTTATTATTATTATATTATTATTTGTTATAATTATTTATAGTTATTTATTATATTATAATTTATGATTTTGTTTTTTGAACTTTATCATACCCGGGATGTCTACTAGACTCTTGTTTGGACAGATTTAAGTGAGTTATTCCTAAGAATTACAGGCCTACAATATAAAAGCCAAATTTCCATGCAAAATAAAGGTACCGCTTTCAGCACCTAAAATCTGACCGAATCATACCGCCAGGGAGGTTAAAGAATAGCCAGGAGCCTGCTGAAAAAAAAATACTAATCTTGTGAGTGCAGCAACAGTTGTTTTACCAGCTAAAAATAGGGGAGTTCAAAAAGCATGTCATAGACTAGGTTTGGAATTCCGTCAGAGCACAGCACCGAAAGTGTCGGTGCTTGCACCAAATTCATGTAGCTGTCAGAGACAGCTACATGAATCTGTATGTGTTGGCACTGAAGAAGGCTCCTTCCCCCATGCACTTCCCCCTCAGTCCCTGGTCACATTGATAGGAGCATAGCTGAGGATTTTTATATTAGTAGTGGGCAGAGCATGATGGGGACCTGAGAGACCAATTCCCCATCAAGTCTGCTCCACTTTTGATTAACAGGGCATGGCTGTGAGCGGATCCATAGCCGCTATTTATTCCAATTGTCCGCTATTCAGAACCTGCCTGCCCAAATATGGTCATTACCTATATTTGGGTAATGACATCAGCTGTATCCCCAGCTCTACTGTTTACATTGAGCTTTCTGCTGGGTAATCTACTGGCTGACTGCTAAATGAGGCAGGGAATACAGAGCTGTGTGGGAATCCATCACACACATGACAGCTTCCCAGCACAGGCAAAGCCCACTTCACGACGTGAAAAATGGCCATTAAAAAATGTTCTCGTCGTTTTTCACGTCGTCATTTTTTCTCGTCTTGAAAAACGGCCATGTGTATTATTTAACAGCGTGAAAAAAACGTGCATGCTCAGAAGCAAGTGATGAGACGGTAGCGCTCATTCTAGTAAAACTAGCGTTCGTAATGGAGATAGCACATTCGTCACACTGTAACGGACTGAAGAGCACGAGGCTGAAAAGCGTGAATCGTCTCTCACCAAACTTTATTAACACAAGGATCAGCAAAAGCAGCCCAAAGGGTGGCGCCATCCGAATGGAACTTCCCCTTTATAGTGCCGTCGTACATTTCACGCTTTGCTCAAGCATTTTTTTTCACGATAGTGTGTAGGCAAGGCAGGCTTGAGAAGAATCACGTCGAGAAAATGTTTTTTTCAATGACATTAAAAAGGGTCATGTGTTCGCGGCATAAGAGTTGGTCTTAATTACTGCGAGTTTCCTGAATGGAGATCAGTTGATAATCTGCAATAGCGATATATTCTTAAAATGGCAGCAGTAAGAACTACCTGAATTTGCCACACATGTTGGTAATGTTACTGACACTGGTGCAAATGCTTAAAGGAACTATCCCCAGAAAGTGGTGTTAGAGGCATTTTGAATTCTCCTGATGTTGGTTAAAAACATCTTCAATAACAGAGACATCATATATGTACATCATACAAAGTAATTCATAAATATAGTGAATAGAAAAACCTACCATGAATGGGGAATAAATGTGGAAAACAAAAGTTCTGCCTTTGTAAATTCGTACTTTTGAGTTGGCAGATTAATTCAACAAAACACATTTCCTGTCTGGTTGATATTGTATCTCAGCAGTTGTTAAGCAGAAAGACTGAATAAATCAGATAAAAACACAGCTCCCTCTTTTGGTCAATTTACAATTTTCTATATTTAATGCATTAAGAAAATTGTGGAATCGCTGCTGGTGTTGCCATAGGGTTCGAGGCACTTTGCTTCATATCTACTGGCAGTGTTCACTTTTGAAATTATATTGGAGGTCGGTTCAAGATCTTGTTTACTGACTGTTTGAAGTAGCCTTCCCCTTTTGTCCCAAAATTTTCTTGCTAGGGTTACTCCTTCAGAGGTTGCCCAGGCTGGCTAAGAGGTTGGCGTGTCATATCCTGACAGCTGTTAGGTGTCTCATGGCCCTACATTGGAAGCAGTAAACACTGCCAACCTCCATTGAGCTGTATGCTATGATTGTGGATGTGGAGATTATTGAGTCCCTTACAGCATGCCTTGCCGATAAGGTTGAACATCATAACGCGGTATAGGAGCCCTGGCATTTACAAGAGGATCCCCCACAAGGCTCCACTGTTTCTTGCTGACCATTGTACCAGTGTTCTATAACCCTAGGAGTGATGAGCTCAAGACCCTATCTTCTTCTGTTCTTTTTATTTCTTTCCCTTTCTTTTTCTGTTTCTTGGTTGATTTACGAAGGCATGTCGAAGCTGGATGTCGAACTTCCTCCCTGGGCCCTGTACTGTTTTAAGCCTCTTCAGGATTGGGTTTGAGTGATTATGTTCATCAAGCTAGACTATTCATTATATAGTTTTTGCTAAATATTATAATCGCCTCTTGCAGATGTCTTGCTGATTCAATCCATGAGCCCCTTTCAACCTATGTTTTTATTATATACTGGTCAGTTATTGGCTTTATACAATGTCCTTTGTTTATATTTTATTTTTTTATTTTCTCTCCTTGTTTTGTAAAAGGAAAAACGAATAAAAACTGTCAATTATGAAAGAAAAAAAAAAAAAGAAAATGATCGATAAGCAAACGTAAATGAAATCTAAAAAGTCACAAAAAAATGTTTAGGTTGGTGAGCCGTAAATGGTAGACTGGGGGGAAAGGAGGGTAGATATGTCACTAGAAGACCAGACAGAACAAAGTAATCAAGATGGGAAATTATTAGAACCTTGCCACTGTCTGGGGTGTAATTAGTTTGAGAAATTAACCTGTTCCCTGTTCCTAATTACTTCCCCCACTAATCCAGGGAATCAGACGACCTATTTCCATATCCAAACCCCATTCTAACCTTACGACGTAAGGCAACCCCTCAGATATTTAACTTCATATCCGAATTCTAAAAGCATATATACTTTTTCCCATCGATTTCAAAGGCTGCTCATTCTTTGCCTGTCTTTGATTATCAGTCTTTCTGAGACAGAGACACCATCGAGTACAAAGAGTAGTAATAGATTGTTATCCAGCGAGCTGTATTGATCAGGTCAGGTAGTAAATTAACAGCAGTGGAATGCCATTAAATTTTAAACTTAATTGCCTTCTACTCCTAATTTCTATTGAATACAATCAATAGGTGTCAGAGGAAAGTTAAAGAAGTTATTCAGCCATCTATTTTCACACACTGAATGAAAAACACTCCTTTATCTCTTGCATTTGAATGCTATACAGCCCTCCTTTACGAATTAAGAATACAAGACAAAATCCTCTCTGTGACATCATGTCAATTCATTTATTGGAGACCCTTGCATTATGATAAGAAAAATACCCTCTCTGTAACTAAGTATCTTATATTAATAAAACAAAAAACAGTACTATAGTTACCTGTGTCACTGTCTGCCTTTTATACATTCCTTGCTTGCCCTTGCCATTTGTATTTTGGAACTACTGTATTTAACTGTTTTTGTTTTGTGATCTTTTTTTTGATTTTGTGTTTTTTTTTTTTTTTGCTTTCCCTGCTTTGAAATCTTGTGAGGCTTCACATGCAGAGATCTAATTTGTGGAGCTTGGCTGGAGGTGGGTTTGTTTCCTCACTCTTCCAATGGTCAACATTCTGGGATTACTGCTGAATAGATTCTCTTATGATTCGGCATTCTCTAAAGGCCAAACTGCAGCAGTGGCATGCAGTACAAAGAGCCAAGCTTTTATACCCAGACCATAGCATTGAATCAGGGATCGTATCGCTTTTTTTACCTCTATCAGTGACTTGGCAAAGCTTTGTCCCGCCCTTACGTCACAGCAATGGTAACAACCTGCTTACATCATGACAGTTAGGGGGGAAAGTAACCTGCACCTGCAGTCAGAAGTATCTGGTTCTTCATTTTCTCTCTGGCGGGCAAAATGAGCAAGGCACGTATAAGACCCCTTTCACACTTAGGTTGCTTTTCAGGCATTTTTACGCTAAAAATAGCGCCTGAAAAGCGCCTGAAACTGCTTCCCATTCATTTCAATGGATGCTTTCACTCTGGAGTGGTGCGCTGGTGGGGCGGTGCAAAAAGTCCTGTAAGCAGCATCTTTTGGGGCATGTTTGGAGTTTCCAAAGCGCTTCAAAGGCGCCGCAAAATGGCTTTTTTCTTTTTTTTTTTAAGTCACGTTGTAACCTTAAAAAAGCGCACCGCTAACGCTGCAAATACGGCGCTAAAGCACCACAAAAACGCCCAATGGTTTTAGGCAGTTTTTGAGCGCCTCAGTGTGAAAGGGGTCTAAGAGTTGGGGATAGTGTAGAGGTTGGAAGCTAAATTAACTTGTTCTTCTTGTTGCTATAATCTGCATAGACAAATCAGAGGTTCACGTATAAGACTGCTGCATGCATATAATGTATAAATATATATATATATATATATATATATATATATATATATATATATATATATATATACACACACACACACTATATTACCAAAAGTATTGAGACACCTTACTTTACCCACACATGAACTTTAATGTCATCCCAGTCTTAATCCGCAGGGTTTAATATTTAGTTGGCCCTCCCTTTGCAGCTATAACAGCTTCAACTCTTCTGGGAAGGTTGTCCACAAGGTTTAGGAGTGTGTCTATGGGAATGTTTGGCCATTCTTCCAGAAGCACATTTGTGAGGTTAGGCACTGGTGTAGGACAAGAAGGCCTGGCTCGCAGTCTCCGTTCTAATTCATACCAAAGGAGTTCTAGCGGGTTGAGGTCAGGACTCTGTGCAGGCCAGTCAAGTTCCTCCACCCCAAACTCACTCATCCATGTCTTTATGGACCTTGCTTTTTTTCAACTGTTTTTGAGTGAGGGGTCTATTGTTGCTGAATTCTGGAGGGCCTATTGATTCTGGCTGCTGGGAGATCTATTGTTGCCTGGCAGGTGTCTATTGTTGCTGGATGGTATTTGTTGCAGAGTTTACTGTTACGTGGGGGATCTATTGTTGTTGGGTCTATTGTTGCTTGCTGCAAGGGATCTATTTAACAGCTTTTCTTGCTTTATACATAACAAATTACATACAAATTACTTAGCACCACAAAATGATACTTGGTTCTGTATTCTCTAACAGGGGCGGTACTGGGAGGTGGTTAGGTGGGTGCAACCAAGGGACAGTGCTCGGAGGTGGGTAGGGGGCGAAAACAAGGGTTGACTCGGAAGGGTGGAGTACCTGCACCTATTCCCTGAGAAAAAAAGCCCTGAGTATATGCCTAGTTACATTGGTTCAATTTAGATCAATGCAAGTATGTAAAAAATTCACATACCTGAAATTCTTCTATAATGTTAATATTTTTGTCTGACATGGAAAATAGCTACTGAGAAAAAAATATTTGTTAACTTCAGAAAACATCCTAACACAAATCAAATATTTGTTAGCCAAGGAGACTTTGCAGAGATGTAAGGCATAGACCCCGAGGGGTTATGGGGATCATAACCTAGCAGGAAAGCCTGCTATCGCACACCTAGGAGGGCTTTGTGGAAGAAGAAAGATTCTTTTGACAACATGGAAACAATGCAATCAGTTTTGTTGCTGAAACCACAAAGCAATTTATTGTGATGGATGTACAGATATATGTAATCTTCCCCATGATCTTCTGATCCAACCATACAATGTCCTTCTCCATTTACTTGTCCCAGCTAAGGTTACAAGCCATTTATCATTGTCCTTAATGTACCTTTTTATTCCTCTACAGCTTACTCAACCTTGGAAATAGAACAACATGCTGCTGTTTGCATTGGCATGTTGTATGCAGTGTTATTTACAAAGCAATGTGCTTATTTATTAACAGAACATTGGGCTTATTTATCAAACTTAAATAAAAAAAAAAATCTTGTTGAAATTTTGCTTTGATTCTATCATGGTTATTGGGTACTTTGTCAAAAAGTGAAGTGAATTTTTGGACCAATGAAGTAAAGAAGGATTAATATGAAAAAAAAAAAAAAAAATACTAATAGGAACTATTACTGTTGCCATATTTCCTATTGGTAATGTCATTCTGAGTAACGGGGAGCAAGGTATGTATTCCTAAAATATACACACTTTAAACATTTGGGGCTTTTAGGTGAAATGGCAGCTGATGACATTTGAAATAGTGACAGGCAATTTTATTGGGGGTTCAGGTTGACAGCGCTGGTGTTTGGTGTATGGCGACTCAGGCAGCCAGTGTTGTCACATGGGGGGTGGGCAAAGAGTCCTTAACCCTGTGTAAGCTCTAAGGCTGGCCACACATGGATCAGTTTTTTTTCATTTAGCCAGAGGACTAATAAAAAAAAAAAAAACTGGATGAAAATCCCCACACTGTGTTGTTGTATTCTGACAGCTGGGACTCCTATGCTGTCAGAATACATAGATTGGCTATAGCACTGATTGAAGAAATATTTCCAACAGGCCGGTTTGAGAAAAGTCGATCATTAGAGCAACCTTTCTGGAATGGGATGCGCCATATAGATGGATTGAAATTCAGCCGGTCTCTGTTGAGCCGGTCAAATTTCGATCTATCTATAGCCAGCTGATCTCACATTTTGGATCTTACAAAATGATACCTCTCTTTACTCCTTCAACCAAATAGAGCAGCAGAGAAGTTAAAGTATATTATACTGCCAAGTGGACACCTGACTATGACCAAATTATTGAGTTCAGGTGTTTCCACTGAAGGGTGCTGTTAATGTTACAGCATATAAGTACATTTGATACAATTGTGTGCTCTTAATTTTTGGGCAACTTTTCCATCATGAGTGCCCTTTTGAACCAAGCCAGCTCCATATAGACATGGACTGATACATTTGTGTTGAGGAACTCGATTGACCTGCTTAGAGCCCTGACCTCAATATTATTGAACAACTTAATGAACTGGAAAACCGCATACTCTTTTACTTGGCCACTGAGCTGCCTATCAGGTCTATCAGATAGGCAGTTCAAGCTAAGTGAAGGAGCTCATGTGGCAAGCTAACAATACTGCTGCTAATGAGGTGGTGACTTTGCGTTGTCAGGCCTGCCACAGAAAGTGTTCTTACTGACAGAATCTTCATGTTGTCATTAAACTTGCAACAGAATTACAGAATGATTTGCTTTAAAAAAAAAATTAAAACTGTTTACAGTGAAGCATGATTCCAAACATACTGAAAGGTAAATTTACTGTTTACATACAATTCTAAAGGAAATATTTTTTTTCTTAAATTTTTAAATAACAAACATGTTATTCTTATCTACTCAGTGCAATGATTTTGCACACAGCAGCCCTGATGCTCTTCTTTTTGGGTTCCCTGCCAGCGCTCCTGGCTCCTCAATAGCAAGCCTCTTACTATGGTGGCACTTGAGTAGGCTCGCTTCTGAGTCACACTCTCCGTCTCCATTCACACACAGAGCATGGCTTGGCCTTGCCCCCACTATCTCCCCATTGGCTCACTGGCTGTGATTGACAGCAGCAGGAGCCAAGGGCTCTCGGTGCTGTGTGAGCCAATGAGGAGAGAGAGACCCAGGAGAGCCGCTGCTGATGCACATCGCTGGATTGAGATGGGGTTTAGGTAAGTATAAGTGGGGCTGGTGGGGAAGCTGCACCCAGAAGGTTTTTTACCTTAATGCATAGAATGCATTGAAGTAAAAAAACATTGAGCCTGTAGAACCACTTTAACCAGTTCAGGACCACCCCAATAGCAGTTTTACTGCTACAGGGCGGCACCTGTGTGCTGGATCACGTATATATACGTGATCTGGCTCTTTTGGGTAGGGGGCATGCATGCCTGCCAATGGTGGCTTTGCTCCTTCTGTGATCACACACAGCGTGGGCTCAGCTGCGGTTACCGTGGCCTCGATGTCCGCTGGCACTGATGATCCAGCAGAGAGGCAGAACGGTTGTCTGCCTATGTAAACAAGGCAGATCGTCGTTCTGACAGGAGGGAAGGCATGGATCCTGTGACTCTGCAAAGCAGAGACATGGATCCATGTCTTCCCCCAGTAAAAGAACCTCCCACACTGTAATAAAACACAAGCTAGTGTGACAGCAGGAAGGTAAAGTCACCTGGTTGCATCCAGGGGGGTAGATATATTTCACCCAGATTCAGGCTTTACGCCGACTTATACAACTAGGTGGAGAGTTGTATAAGCCCAGCTGGGGCTAGTGGGCTCATGGATGACTCATACCTCTAGGGAGAGTGTGGGGCGTCGTGCAGACAGGGAGTTGATGAGACCAGCTGAAGCTTGTCAGCTCATTTAGGCCTCTATAAAAACTCCCAGCTTCATTAGGTGTTTGCTCATGCCTGGACCCAGACCTGTGTGGACTGTCTAGGGAGAGTGAACCCCTGTGCGGTGAGACAAAGCCTGTGTGGCTATTTGCTTGGACATTTAAAACCAGGGACTTAGGGACTAGGACAGCACTAGGCTGATCCCAGTTGTTAGTTAGGAAACCTGTATGTTTAGTCAGAGGTCAAATTGACCAGGATTTATTTTGTTTATGTTTCTTTTGCTTTGCTGTGTTTTTGTCACTGTAAATATAAAATAAACCGCACCTTTTTGATTTTGAAAACCACAACCTCCGTCTGCTGGGCCTGTTTTTGTGTGGGGAGCCCATCCCGGGGGTCACACACACCCGCTGCCGAGCTAACCCCCTCACAGTTGGTGGAGAATGCGGGCAGTTTTTTTTAAGCCAGCATGGAGGAGATACTGAAACAGCTGGCTCTAGCAAATGCCAATCAACAGCAGACAAATGCAGGTTTGCAAAAGAGCCTTGCAGCTCATCAACAGAGCCTTGCAGCTCAACAACAGAACTTCGCAGCCCAGCAGCAAGCTCATCAACAGAGCCTTGCAGCCCAGCAGCAGACAAACGCAACTTTGCAACAGAGTCTGGAGGCTCAGCAACAAGCCCAGCAGCAATCTGAGGCCCGCTTCATAGACCTGTTGCAGAAGCAAGAGCAGAGACTACAACAACAGATGGAAGCAGTAATGCAGCAACGTCCGCAGACTAGTGAGGAAAGCCGTCCCACTAATACCGCGTCCTTTGGGGTGAGTCGTTTATTGACAAAAATGACTGGAGAGGATGATCCAGAGGTATTTTTGACCACATTTGAAAGGACCACTGAAAGAGAAAAGTGGCCTGAGGAGCAGTGGGCTGGACTAGTGGCTCCTCTGTTAACTGGTGAATCGCAGAAAGCTTACTATGACCTAGAGCCTAACCAAGCAAAAGACTATGGGATGCTAAAAGCTGAAATATTGGCAAGGCTGGGTGTCACCCTGGCTGTCCGGGCTGAGCGTGTGCATAACTGGACTTTCCAGCTTGGAAAACCCCCCAGGTCTCAAATGTATGATCTCATTCACCTGAGCAGAAAGTGGCTACAGCCAGAGACTTTGTCCGCACCAAAGATTGTGGAACGTGTTGTAATGGATCGGTTTTTGAGAGCTCTTCCTACTGCCATCCAAAAGTGGGTAAGCCATGGAGACCCAGAGACAGCCGATGGTCTTGTGGATCGTGTGGAGAAATACTTGGCTACAGAGAACCTGACGGTCTCTTCCAGAGACACTCGGACTTTCCACCCTAAGACCAGACCATCCCCAGGGGCGGATAAGATGATTCCAAGGGGTAAGGGTGGAGAGAGTGAGAGGGTGGGAGCTCTACCCCAAGTTTGGCGAGAACAGCCTGGGAAATCAGCGGCTCAAGAGGCGGCAAGAAGGATCGTTTGCTACCGCTGCCGGCAAGCGGGACATATTGCAGCAAATTGCCCGGTTGTGGAGGAACCCATGCAGTGTGACTTTCTGATGGGCAGACGTCAGTCGCTGTGTGCGACAGTCGCATGCACTGCCATTCGAGGAACTGAGAAACATTTATGCAAAATGTGTGTTAATGGTAGAAATGTTGTGGTATTGCTGGATTCAGGTAGCCTTGTGACCCTGATAAAGGCTGAGTTAGTTAAAACAGAGGTCTCTGGGAATAGCAAGGTAGCTGTTATTTGTGTGCATGGGGACACCCGAGAGTATCCAGTGACTACAGTGTGTTTCGAGACCCCCAAAGGTACCCTCTCTCATCCAGTGGGCTTAGTATCTCAGTTACCGCATGACGCCATTGTGGGAAGGGATTTTCCGAAGTTCTGGGAACTGTGGGATGATCCTGAGCCCCCCACTGGTGCCCCTATGTACCAGGAATGTGATAGCCAGAACTCCCCTGAGAGTGGTGAGGACTCTCCGGAATTTCCCTTGTCAGTATTGGCAGGGGAGACTCAAGAAACTGGAGAGGAGCCCACCTCCTCAGACGAAAACCTACCGTCTGTGGAGTTTTCTGATCTTGAGGTTCACAGGGAAAACTTTGCCACAGAACAGTTGAAAGACCCCGCCCTAATAAAGGCACGGGAAAACGTAGTGAAAATAGATGGCGAGTTAGTGAACCCAGATAATACCTGCACTTACCCATACTTCAGCGTAGAGAAGGACCTACTGTATCGGGTGGCAAAAAGGGCAGAAGAAACCGTTGAGCAGCTTGTGGTGCCCAAACCGTACAGGAAGTTGGTGTTGGAGTTGGCCCATGGGCACATTCTTGGAGGTCATCTGGGGACAGAGAAAACCCGAGAGAGGGTATTACAGAGATTCTATTGGCCGGGGGTGATGAAGGACATAGAAAATTATTGTTCCTCCTGCCCTGTGTGTCAGAGGTCGGCCCCGATGCCACATTTCCGTAGCCCGCTGGTCCCTCTACCCATCATTGAGGTCCCGTTTGAGAGGATCGCCATGGATTTGGTAGGTCCTATAATCAAGTCTGCTAGGGGGCACCAGTACATATTAGTTATAATGGACTATGCCACCCGTTATCCAGAAGCGATCCCTCTCCGAAATACCTCGGCCAAAACCATAGCCAAAGAGCTATCTCTTGTGTTTAGCCGGGTGGGTATTTGTAAAGAACTGCTTACGGACCAAGGTACACCCTTTATGTCCCGGGTTATGAAGGAGCTATGTAAATTGTTCAAAGTGACGCAATTACGTACATCTGTGTATCACCCCCAAACCGATGGGCTGGTTGAAAGATTCAACAAAACCCTAAAACAAATGTTGAAGAAAGTGGTGGATAGAGATGGAAAGGATTGGGACTGTCTACTTCCTTATCTGATGTTTGCTATTAGGGAGGTGCCCCAATCCTCTACGGGATTCTCCCCCTTTGAGTTACTGTATGGGAGACACCCAAGAGGGCTGTTGGATATTGCCAAGGAAACTTGGGAAAGTGAGAGTTCTCCCCACAGGAGTGTGATTGAGCATGTCGCCCTGATGCAAGACCGAATTGCACAGGTAATGCCCATCGTGAAGGAACATTTGGCCCAAGCGCAGTTAGCACAGCAGAGAGTGTACAACCGTGGAGCCAAGACCCGTACCTTTTCCCCGTGGGATAGGATACTGGTACTGGTCCCTACGGTTGAAAGTAAATTCCTTGCCAAATGGCAAGGCCCCTACGAGATAATGGAAAAAGTGAGCGAAGTGAATTACAAGGTCAGACAACCAGGAAGGCGAAAGCCCGAACAGATCTATCACGTTAATCTGTTGAAAGCCTGGAGGGATAGAGAGTCCCTAGTCGCAGACACTTGGTCACCAGCTCAAACTGGTTGCGTGATTCCTGAGGTTGGAATCGCAGCCACCTTGTCACAACCCCAACAACAGGAGGTTAAGGAGTTTGTGCTTCGCAACAAGGAGGTATTCTCTGAGCTGCCGGGACAAACATCTGGGGTAGAGCATGACATTATTACCCCGCCCGGTGAAAGGGTGAAGTTAAAACCCTATCGGATCCCAGAGGCCCGACGGGAGGCAATACGGGAGGAAGTACAGAAAATGCTGAACTTAGGGGTGATAGAGGAGTCCCAAAGTGATTGGTCTAGTCCCATTGTGTTGGTGCCTAAACCGGATGGGAGCTGGCGATTTTGTAACGATTTTCGTCAGTTGAACAAAGTTACAAAATTTGACACCTACCCCATGCCACGTATAGATGAGTTGATCGACCGGCTGGGAACAGCCCGATACATGACGACTCTTGACCTCACAAAAGGGTATTGGCAAATCCCCCTGGCCAAGTCGGCCAAAGAGAAAACCGCATTTGTAACCCCAGACGGGGCGTTCCAATATAAAAGAATGCCGTTCGGGTTACAGAATGCGCCGGCCACATTCCAGCGGAAAATGGACCAGATGCTGAGGCCCCATCGGAAGTATGCTGCGGCTTACCTGGATGACGTAATTGTCCATAGCACAGATTGGGCCTCACATCTGCCAAAAGTGCAAGCAGTCCTGGACTCTGTTCGGGAAGCGGGGTTTACGGCTAACCCCAAGAAGTGTACCATTGGGCAGGAGGAGGCCAAATATCTTGGGTACACCATTGGGAGGGGAGTAATAAAACCCCAACTCAACAAAGTCGAGGCCATCCAGAGTTGGCCACGTCCCAACAGCAAGAAGCAGGTACGAGCCTTTCTGGGAATCGCTGGGTATTATCGGCGATTCATTCCCCACTTTGCTTCTAAGGCTGTGCCCCTAACCAACCTGACGAAGGGGAAAGGGTCGGTCATGATTAAATGGACCCCCGAGGCTGAGGCAGCATTCCAATTCTTGAAACAAGCCTTATGTAGCCAGCCAGTGTTGTACTCACCCGACTTCTCTAAAGACTTTGTCGTACAAAGTGATGCGTCAGATGTGGGGTTAGGAGCAGTATTGTCCCAGGTCTGGAACGGGGAAGAGCACCCAGTCATTTACCTCAGCAGGAAGTTGAAGTCCCATGAGGTAAATTACGCCACCGTTGAAAAGGAGTGCTTAGCGGTGAAGTGGGCTCTAGATTCCCTTCGGTACTACCTGCTAGGTAGGCACTTTGACATGGTTACGGATCACGCTCCGTTAAAGTGGATGGCTCAAAACAAGGAAACAAATAGAAGAGTGAATAGGTGGTTCCTGGCCCTCCAGGAATTCAACTTCACAGTAAAGCATCGCCCTGGCGTTCAAATGGGGAATGTGGATGCTTTGTCTCGAGTACATGAATGCCTGATTGCTGGTGTTCCAACCCCGAGGTTAAAACAAGAGGGGGGGGTATGTGACAGCAGGAAGGTAAAGTCACCTGGTTGCATCCAGGGGGGTAGATATATTTCGCCCAGATTCAGGCTTTACGCCGACTTATACAACTAGGTGGAGAGTTGTATAAGCCCAGCTGGGGCTAGTGGGCTCATGGATGACTCATACCTCTAGGGAGAGTGTGGGGCGTCGTGCAGACAGGGAGTTGATGAGACCAGCTGAAGCTTGTCAGCTCATTTAGGCCTCTATAAAAACTCCCAGCTTCATTAGGTGTTTGCTCATGCCTGGACCCAGACCTGTGTGGACTGTCTAGGGAGAGTGAACCCCTGTGCGGTGAGACAAAGCCTGTGTGGCTATTTGCTTGGACATTTAAAACCAGGGACTTAGGGACTAGGACAGCACTAGGCTGATCCCAGTTGTTAGTTAGGAAACCTGTATGTTTAGTCAGAGGTCAAATTGACCAGGATTTATTTTGTTTATGTTTCTTTTGCTTTGCTGTGTTTTTGTCACTGTAAATAGAAAATAAACCGCACCTTTTTGATTTTGAAAACCACAACCTCCGTCTGCTGGGCCTGTTTTTGTGTGGGGAGCCCATCCCGGGGGTCACACACACCCACTGCCGAGCTAACCCCCTCACACTAGGCACACTGTTAACCCTTTGATCACCCCTGGTGTTAGCCCCTTCCAAGCCAGTATCATGAATGCGGTGACGGCATATTTTTAGCACTGGTCACTGTATTCGTGTCACTGGTCCCCAAAAAGTGTCAGTTAGTGTCTGAATATCTGCCGCAATATCGCAGTCACACTATAAGTCACTGATTGCCACCAATACTAGTAAAAAAAAATAAACATAAATAAAAATATCCCATAGTTGTAGATGCTATAACTTTTGTGCAATCCAACCAATATACGCTTATTGGGATTTTTTTTTACCAAAAATATGTAGCAGAATGCATATTGTCCTAAATTTATGAAGAAATTAGATTTTTTTATTTATTTTTTTGGATATGGTTTTCAGCAGAAAGTAAAAAATTATGTTTTTTTTTCAAAATTGTTTTTTTTATAGTGCAAAAAAATAAAAAATGCAGAGGTGATCAAATACAGTACCACCAAAATAAGTTGTGTTTGTCGGAAGAAAAGGACGTACATTTAATTTGGGCACTGCTTCCCATGACTGACAATTGTCAGTTAAAGTACCGTAGTGTCGTATCGCATAAAGTGGCCTGGTCATGAAGGGGGTAAATCTTCCGGAGGTAAAGTGGTTAAATTAACTCATTCCAGAGTGTACTTTTTAAATGACTGAAGGATCAAGATTCATATTTTTTTGTAGCTAAGTAAATCTTTGATTACATTGACACCCAGTCATATGAACAAAACCAAGGCATGAGTCACATGTGGTCTATCGAAGTGCAGGATCATGGGCCTGATGTCTAGAGACTGTTCAGGCACAGCAACCAGTCTGCATCCCTGCCTAAACATCTCCTGTAATGAGTTCAGCCTTGATCTTCTTAGCTGGGATCTTCTCTGCTTAGGCAGGGACCATGTGATCAAAGCCTTTGTATTGGTCACAAGAATAGGTGCAGGAGTGATCAAGGATTTACCTTGTTACAAAATACTAAACAATGGAGCCACCATCTGTATACATTTGTGGCCTTTTCTTAATCAGCAGTACGTCTTTACTCTTCCTCAAGACCGTAAATATTTTTTTCTATAAAAGTACTTCTTGTTCTTGTTAAATGTGCACCAATTTGTTTTTCCTCGTCCAATAAAATCAGACATTTTTGCCGAAAGGCTTAGAAACGATCATTTAGAGACAGTTATACTACATGACAGGGAATAATAAGACGTAGACCATCTAATTGGGGACCTTAACAGAAAAAAAAGCCAAAGGCTTAGTTTTCGAGTTATGTTATTGCGATAAATTAGTAATTTGTATCCTAGTGACTTGCTGCCATTGTTTAACCTGCAAAGACAGTTTCATTTTTATTTACTGTCTTATAAAGTACATCTTCAGCGTTCTGGGTTAAGATCTCTTTTCAATTATAGCAGTTTTTTACTCTAACAGTAACACCCTGTTCCCCTCCCTTCAATTTTATAAACGGTCTCTGACTCGGCCATGTAACTTACAAGTGAACTTGTCTAGTTATCTTTAGTCGTAGCACTGTTCTTTCCAATCAATACACATAAAAACATAGTAATGTAATAGAGTGATGGCAGAAATAGACAAGTAGTCCATCGAGTCTGTCCCTTTTTTTTTAACGCAATTCCAACTTCCTAGTCAGCATGAAATATCCTGCAGAGACGAAATGTTCAATCAATTCAGCTAAATGATTGAAATACTTCGGAAATAAAAAGGATTCTTTGCAGTAATGGCAGTGAAACACAATGTATTGTTAGGCCTTGTCCAACTGCAATATAGCGAACAGGGCATCCTTTGTGAAAAATATACAACATTGCAGATTATGTATCAACATTCATTTTTCCTTTTACCTTGTTCCAAGAGCAAGAAGCAGATTTTATTACTCCTGAGTACATAATATAACTGGATACTAACATTTATAGGTAAAGTGGATGCAGAGAATATCCAATTGCCTTTCGGGGGATCAGGAAGGAATTTTATCCCCTGCTGGAACAAATTGGATCATGCTTGGCTGTTTTTTTTTTTTGCCTTCCTCTGGGTCAACTGTGGGTATAAGATTGTGTGTATGGGATGGTATGATTCCCCCCCCCCTTTTATTGGTAGAACTAGATGGACTTTTTTCAACCCAACTATAAGTAACATTTTTGCAGGGACAGGTGCTTGGAGCCCTGTTCCTGTTGACTTGGGCATGTCCCACAAAATTACATCTTCCACGAGGCTAGGCTACGAGCCTAGCTGATTGCTAGGAGTTAGGGTTATTTGGAGATTAGGGGTTACGTTACAGGTTAGCCAAAGTTTTTTGTTTCTTGTTTTGGATAGAATAGGGAAATTTACAATGTAAAATGTTAAGAGAAATTAATTTACTTAGATATTGTAAGTGTTGACTGGCTGAAATGCCCTATGGTTCCATCCATCCTCCGGTTTATAGTGGGTATAAACAAAAAGTTTTTTTCCCATTTAACCAGTGGGTTGAATGAAAAAAACCTGACAGATCTCCCCCCCTATTTGACAGAAGCCGATCGTTAGACAGGCTTCTGTTGAACAGAGAAGGATACTGTCAGGAAAGGCTTGCTAGAGGAAGGAATGTTCTCCGCAGACTAACTCCTGCACCCCGAACTTGTGTTAAAGAAGCTGTGTTGGCGCGTGCTAACGTAGGTTAGCACATGCGCACAAAGAGGTGCAAGATGGAACGCTTATGGGCATGCGCGCATCAGCGCACACCAACGTGCATGGCGCATCGGCGCATCAGCGTGCACGGCGCACCTTGTGATCAATGAAGTGACTATTAAAACCAGATCAGTGCATAGACCCGGTGCTGCCTTGTCTACAGCGTTTCCGTGAGTGTCCTGTTTACTGTTAACCTGCATCTGATTCTTGTTACCTACCCGGCCTGCTCTGACTACTCCTGCTCTCCGCCTGCATCGACCCCGGCCTGAACCTTGACTATTCTCCAGCCTCTGAACCTGTACCTTATATGACTGTTATGTGTATGACCCGGCTTGCCTGACCCTGCTCCTGCCTCTGCCGTCCAGTCTGTGAAGTTCTGTCTGGTACCGCTGACCTGCATCTTCTGCATTCTGGCATCCACTGTCATCTGGCACACCATTCAACTGAAAGCCCAGCAGATAGCACGACTATCGGCCCTCATGCGACTCTGCACTCCTGCGCCACCTGTTTGCTCTACCAGGGGCCCTGAGTCAGAGGAGTAAGAGAAGCCTTCCTCTGCTAATCAGGCTCATCCCACCAGGTACGTAACAGATACGCACTTAACTTAAATTGTTCATCTACACCCATGCAAAAACAAATATAAATAAAAGTATGAATGTGTACTTATCACGTGATAAATGAATAAAAATACATATGTTCTAGCTTGGTTAAGCCAAAGATATGAAGAAATAAAAAATAGACCACGCTCTGTCAAATAAGCAATTGTGCAAAATGACATCAAATCCTAATTAATGTGCTCAGTGTAATAAATATATATGAATATTATAAATAAACAATAAATAATTGTGCAAAAAGTCTATAATATGCAGTCTTAACTAAATATTTATTTATACTGAGCACTTTAAATAGGATTTGATATGAGAGATTTTTTGCACAATTGCTTATTGCTTATTTGACAGAGTGCAGCCTATTTTTGAGCCACTTTTTCACAAGACCCCTAGGTTCTAGCCCTCAGCCTTTTAAGGGTATCTGCCTATCCTGAGGTTGTTGCGTCTAAGACAATTTTCAAGGTCATCTGCTTTTTGGGACCAGAAAGAGATTTGTTTCTCAGAAGCTGTCACCCGACCAGGGAAAGCTGCGAAATCATCTTCCAAAGTGGAAATTCTCCTCTCAGTTTCTGCTACCCTTTCCCCAACATGCTGCAAGTCATGTCTCATGAGGCCTAAGTCCACTTTGATCTCCTCCAACTTGCCTGTCAGGGAGGTGCTACTGGAGTTGATCGCCTCAAGAAGCTGGGCATGTACTTGCTCCAGGGTCAGCTTACCCATCTTCTCCGACGATGTGCCGACTTTCGGGGTAGCTCCGGTAGCCGCCACCGCACTGCTCCGCGTGTGAGGAGGGTCGCTGATGCCATCTTGTCTCTCCATGCGGGCAAATTCTTTAAGACGATAATATAATCCTGTGGTGCTTGTATAATGTCTGGGCACCTCAAAGAAGCAATTTGTGGAGTGAAAGCTGCTAGTAATATGCAGGATTTTATTCCTTCAAGAGTACACACTTACTGAAAGCCCGACGGTTCCTACTGCACCGGCTGACTTTCTGTATGTATGTACCAGGCTTTACTTCACTGATGCGTCCTATTGTGATGTACAGGTCAGAGGATGGAACCAAAGCATGTGGTGGAGAACACATGGCTCTGACACTCCTGGAAGTGTCAAATTAAGAAGACACTGATGAAGGCTGAACCATTGGAATGCAAAGGACATAGGAGACAGAGCATTCAGAGAGTGAGTATAACAGCTCTTCTGTTACACAGAACTTTCATCTGAATTTTTATGTGTAAGTGACAGGCTTGAGAAACCTGATTTTTAACCTTTTCAAACCTAAGCCTATTTCTGACATTTGTTGCTTACAAGTTAAAATGCATATTTTTTGCTAGAAAATTACTTAGAACCCCAAACTTTATATATATATTTTTTAGCAGAGACCCTAGGGAATAAAATGGTGATCATTGCAATATTTTATGTTATATGGTATTTGCGCAGTAGTCTTTCAAACACATTTTTTTGGGGAAAAAGACAATTTCATTAATTAAGAAAAAAACGAAACAGTAAAGTCAGCCCAATTTTTTTTTTGTATAATGTGAAGGATGATGTACCGCTGAGTAAATAGTAAAGTAAGTAAACTGAGTAAATATGTATATAACATGTCATGCTTTGAAATTGCGCACACTCGTGGAATAGCGACAAACTATGGTACCTAAAAATCCCATAGGCGATGCTTTTAAAAAAAATACGGTTTTCAGGTTAGAGTTACAGAGGAGGTCTGGTGCTAGAATTATTGCTCTCACTCTGATACCTCACATGTGTGATACCTCACATGTGTGATATGAACACTGTTTACATTTGCGGGTGCGACTTATGTATGCCTTTTCTTTGCTGCGTGAGAATGCGGGGATGGGAGCGCTTTAAAAAAAAAAAAATATATATATATATATATATATATATATATATATATATATATATATATATATATTTTTACATTGTCCCTTTAAAAAAAAATCTGATCATGTCATCGCGTTTTCCAGTCTGAGCGGACGGGCGTTCGCCAGCCGGCTGGCTATTTGCTGCTCTTTTGCTGTTTTACCTACTACATTGATGTACCGTATATACTCGAGTATAAGCCGAGTTTTTCAGCCCTTTTTTTAGGGCTGAAAGTATACCCATCGGCTTATACTTGAGTCAGTACCTGAAAATCTTGTTATTCCGCGGCCGGCGTCCATTGTTTAAATCTCGCGGCTTTCTTCTGGTCCCTTCCGCGATAGGCGTTTCCAGCAAACACTGTGTTGAGTGTTGCGCCTATCATGGACGTTCTCTTGTCCGACGTCCGTGATTGGCGGAACACTGAACACAGTGCCTGCTGGGAATCCGAGAATGAGAGGATCTCCGTGATAGGCGCAACACTCAACACAGAGTTTGCTGGAAACGCCTATCACGGAAGGGACCAGAAGAAAGCCGTGAGATTTAAACAATGGATGCCGGCCGCGGAATAAGACGATTTTCAGGTACACTGACTGACTCGGGCACAGGGAGGCTGCAATGGACACAGTAAGGGGGCACAGTGAGGTGGCAATGGGCACAGTGAGGTGGCAATGGGCACAGTGAGGTGGCAGTGAGGTGGCAATGGGCACAGTGAGGTGGCACAGTGAGATGGCAATGGGCACAGTAAGGTTGGGCAATTGGCACAGTGAGGTGGCAATGGGCACATTTCCCCCCTAGGCTTATACTCGAGTCAATGAGTTTTCCCAGTTTTTTGTGGTAAAAGTAGGTATCTCGGCTTATACTCGGGTCGGCTTATACTCAAGTATATACGGTAAGTGTTTTTAACCTTTATTAAACACGCTTTTTAATTGGATATACGCTATGGTGAGCCTTTTTCTTTCCCGGCAACCACCGATTCATCCGCACGTTACCTGAACTAATGAACTAACTAATTCCCAGTCACTCACCATCTGACCATTGAAGCTGCCTTTACGGCGAGTTCCTGGATAAAGGCCCTGGCTGGGGTTACAGCCGCAAGCACATCTTGCTTGCCATTGAGTAAGCGTGCAATCCTTATGGTGTTAGCACTCTCTGGTGGTGGAATCTTGTGCTGATTATATTCACTTATGCACGATATCCATTTTTGATCTTCGCTCAACATTGGACTATCATTTGATACTTTTGCACATTATTGTTTATTATTTTCATGTCACCATGTTTATATTTTTTTGATTTATTTGGTGTCAATTAACACTTGGTGTCATACCAGTGTCTATTGAACCTTATTCCAATCAAGGATCACTACAATATATTTCTATATGTGGTTTATTTAATTATTTTTCCACAGGTTGGGTTAGCGCGGCTACAACCCTTGTTCTTGTTTATTATTGTGTATTTTCACTTTTTAGCTGCTGCTCATTTAGGTTATATTGTTTCTTGTTAGCGCGGTATTTTCTTTTTCCATTGATAACTCTTATTGCTGTCACAAGGAATGTAAAAATCCCTTGTGACAGTAATAAGCAGTGACAGGTACTCTTTATGGAGGGACCCCAAATCCATCTTTTGCACTTAAAAGATCGCCAAAAATGGTGCCATTGTCAGCCGTCGCTTCCGGGATTTTACACCGGAGGCCCGATCGGAGCCAAATCCGGCTTTGAACGGGTCTCAGCCTAACCGGGTCTCCAGGTGGGACGGGAGACCCGGGAAGAGCGGCAGAAGGTGGCGTGAGGGGGGATGCCCCTTCCCACTTTTTTAGGATAACAGCTAAGTGGCTTTTAGCTGCATCGGTTGTGATCACCAAAGAGCCAACCGCCCGCTCTAAAAAAAGGTACCGGAGATCATGCCTGTAGCTGCAGGCATCACCCTGGCTTTAACCCCTTCAAGCTGAGAATGCAAATTTGCGTACGGTCCACGTGAAGGGGTTAATCTACAGTAAAGGTACTTGCACAGTTCATAATAAAGTAAATAGTAAATAAGACACAACAGGTTATTATTACAAGATCCTGTCAGGGTATAAGCATGAAGGCAGTCAGTGTAGATTGGTTTTTAATGGCGTAGCCACTGGGGCTGTCATCCCTATCTTGGCTTCACTACATAGTGAATCAATGAGCTGAAAAAAAGGCATGCAGGGCGAGAAATCACAGTTTCCAGGTGGGCCACTCACCTAATGTTAAAGTCAGTATCAGAATGATGGGATCATAATGACAAGTTAGGAGTGGCAGCTCAAATATTTCTTTTCAGAACTGGGCTCTTTTTCTCCATATATGTGAAGGTTATAAAATAACCGACAACCTCAGTGTATTATAGTTCTGCATCTAATTTGTATCTGTAGCTCGTCCAGTCAAAGCGACTTTATCTTTCCACTTCACTGCATGTTTCATAAAAGAAGTCTTTACAATCTAATACTGGACACGGAAACAATCTGTTACGTGTAACACAGTACATTATTACGTCTCCTCGGAAACTGTGGCTTCAGACGCACTTCATGTGAATTTATCCTGATGTTATCCTATCACAATGATAATCTTAGTGGGATGCCAGCTGTTTCCTGTGATGGACGTGTGTGCAGAGCAGGCTTTTTGTTCTGCAATTATCTTCTGATCACGCTAAATTCTGTTCAGCTGATCATCTGATTTCAGGCAATAAATTAATTACTATGTGATGACAATAAAGCTCTTGAGAGAGGGGGTTACAATATGTATCACAGGCTGTGTTCTGGTGATTTATAGCAAAGACCTGGAGACTAGGGATGGGCCCGGTGCTCGATTCGAACCCATGTTCGAATCGAGCATCGGGCGTTCGCTCGCTCGTCGAGCCCAGAACTATTTGGGCCGTTCGCATCACATTCGTGTGATGCGAGCGGCCCCGCAATGCATTGCGGCCGGCGCGGCCGGCGCAGTGCATTGCTGGCTGATGATTGGCCAAGCATGCACTGTGACCCCGCATGCTTGGCCAATCACAGCGCCCGAAACTCGGAGAGCAATAATTGGCTACAGGCAGGACGGCTGTAGCCAATTACAGCTCAGGGGCTTTAGTACACGCCCCACCATTTAAAAGGCCGCCACGCCATCGGCCCCGGTCACATGAGTTCCGGCTTTAGGAGAGATTAGTCTGCTGATTCTGTCTTTGCTTGATACTGAAAGATTTGCTCTTCTTTGCTAAACCATTGGCTATTTCTTTGCTAAACCATTGCTACCTAAGTCATTGATCGTTCATTGCTGCTGATTGCACAGTTAGTGTGTTATTAGCTGCTGCTGGGGATTAGTCTGGTGCGTGCTTACTGTTAGTACAGTATTGCAGTAGTACCAACCGCAGTGCTGTTAGCACAGCATTGCACCCCAACAGCACCCATAGGACTTCTAGTGTGTTAGTGGCAGCAAACAGAGCTCCTATATTTTCTTCTCAGCAGCACCCATAGGACTTCTAGTGTGTTAGTGGCATCACACAGAGCTCCTATATTTTCTTCTCAGCAGCACCCATAGGACTTCTAGTGTGTTAGTGGCAGCAAACAGAGCTCCTATATTTTCTTCTCAGCAGCACCCATAGGACTTCTAGTGTGTTAGTGGCAGCAAACAGAGCTCCTATATTTTCTTCTCAGCAGCACCCATAGGACTTCTAGTGTGTTAGTGGCAGCAAACAGAGCTCCTATATTTTCTTCTCAGCAGCACCCATAGGACTTCTAGTGTGTTAGTGGCAGCAAACAGAGCTCCTATATTTTCTTCTCAGCAGCACCCATAGGACTTCTAGTGTGTTAGTGGCATCACACAGAGCTCCTATATTTTCTTCTCAGCAGCACCCATAGGACTTCTAGTGTGTTAGTGGCAGCAAACAGAGCTCCTATATTTTCTTCTCAGCAGCACCCATAGGACTTCTAATGTGTTAGTGGCATCACACAGAGTTCCTATATTTTCATCTCAGCAGCACCCATAGGACTTCTAGTGTGTTAGTGGCATCACACAGAGCTCCTATATTTTCTTCTCAGCAGCACCCATAGGACTTCTAGTGTGTTAGTGGCAGCAAACAGAGCTCCTATATTTTCTTCTCAGCAGCACCCATAGGACTTCTAGTGTGTTAGTGGCAGCAAACAGAGCTCCTATATTTTCTTCTCAGCAGCACCCATAGGACTTCTAGTGTGTTAGTGGCAGCAAACAGAGCTCCTATATTTTCTTCTCAGCAGCACCCATAGGACTTCTAGTGTGTTAGTGGCAGCAAACAGAGCTCCTATATTTTCTTCTCAGCAGCACCCATAGGACTTCTAGTGTGTTAGTGGCATCACACAGAGCTCCTATATTTTCTTCTCAGCAGCACCCATAGGACTTCTAGTGTGTTAGTGGCAGCAAACAGAGCTCCTATATTTTCTTCTCAGCAGCACCCATAGGACTTCTAGTGTGTTAGTGGCAGCAAACAGAGCTCCTATATTTTCTTCTCAGCAGCACCCATAGGACTTCTAGTGTGTTAGTGGCAGCAAACAGAGCTCCTATATTTTCTTCTCAGCAGCACCCATAGGACTTCTAGTGTGTTAGTGGCAGCAAACAGAGCTCCTATATTTTCTTCTCAGCAGCACCCATAGGACTTCTAGTGTGTTAGTGGCATCACACAGAGCTCCTATATTTTCTTCTCAGCAGCACCCATAGGACTTCTAGTGTGTTAGTGGCAGCAAACAGAGCTCCTATATTTTCTTCTCAGCAGCACCCATAGGACTTCTAGTGTGTTAGTGGCAGCAAACAGAGCTCCTATATTTTCTTCTCAGCAGCACCCATAGGACTTCTAGTGTGTTAGTGGCAGCAAACAGAGCTCCTATATTTTCTTCTCAGCAGCACCCATAGGACTTCTAGTGTGTTAGTGGCAGCAAACAGAGCTCCTATATTTTCTTCTCAGCAGCACCCATAGGACTTCTAGTGTGTTAGTGGCAGCAAACAGAGCTCCTATATTTTCTTCTCAGCAGCACCCATAGGACTTCTAGTGTGTTAGTGGCAGCAAACAGAGCTCCTATATTTTCTTCTCAGCAGCACCCATAGGACTTCTAGTGTGTTAGTGGCATCACACAGAGCTCCTATATTTTCTTCTCAGCAGCACCCATAGGACTTCTAGTGTGTTAGTGGCAGCAAACAGAGCTCCTATATTTTCTTCTCAGCAGCACCCATAGGACTTCTAATGTGTTAGTGGCATCACACAGAGTTCCTATATTTTCATCTCAGCAGCACCCATAGGACTTCTAGTGTGTTAGTGGCATCACACAGAGCTCCTATATTTTCTTCTCAGCAGCACCCATAGGACTTCTAGTGTGTTAGTGGCAGCAAACAGAGCTCCTATATTTTCTTCTCAGCAGCACCCATAGGACTTCTAGTGTGTTAGTGGCAGCAAACAGAGCTCCTATATTTTCTTCTCAGCAGCACCCATAGGACTTCTAGTGTGTTAGTGGCATCACACAGAGCTCCTATATTTTCTTCTCAGCAGCACCCATAGGACTTCTAGTGTGTTAGTGGCAGCAAACAGAGCTCCTATATTTTCTTCTCAGCAGCACCCATAGGACTTCTAGTGTGTTAGTGGCAGCAAACAGAGCTCCTATATTTTCTTCTCAGCAGCACCCATAGGACTTCTAGTGTGTTAGTGGCAGCAAACAGAGCTCCTATATTTTCTTCTCAGCAGCACCCATAGGACTTCTAGTGTGTTAGTGGCAGCAAACAGAGCTCCTATATTTTCTTCTCAGCAGCACCCATAGGACTTCTAGTGTGTTAGTGGCATCACACAGAGCTCCTATATTTTCTTCTCAGCAGCACCCATAGGACTTCTAGTGTGTTAGTGGCAGCAAACAGAGCTCCTATATTTTCTTCTCAGCAGCACCCATAGGACTTCTAGTGTGTTAGTGGCATCACACAGAGCTCCTATATTTTCTTCTCAGCAGCACCCATAGGACTTCTAGTGTGTTAGTGGCAGCAAACAGAGCTCCTATATTTTCTTCTCAGCAGCACCCATAGGACTTCTAGTGTGTTAGTGGCAGCAAACAGAGCTCCTATATTTTCTTCTCAGCAGCACCCATAGGACTTCTAGTGTGTTAGTGGCAGCAAACAGAGCTCCTATATTTTCTTCTCAGCAGCACCCATAGGACTTCTAGTGTGTTAGTGGCATCACACAGAGCTCCTATATTTTCTTCTCAGCAGCACCCATAGGACTTATAGTGTGTTAGTGGCAGCAAACAGAGCTCCTATATTTTCTTCTCAGCAGCACCCATAGGACTTCTAGTGTGTTAGTGGCAGCAAACAGAGCTCCTATATTTTCTTCTCAGCAGCACCCATAGGACTTCTAGTGTGTTAGTGGCAGCAAACAGAGCTCCTATATTTTCTTATCAGCAGCACCCATAGGACTTCTAGTGTGTTAGTGGCATCACACAGAGCTCCTATATTTTCTTCTCAGCAGCACCCATAGGACTTCTAGTGTGTTAGTGGCAGCAAACAGAGCTCCTATATTTTCTTCTCAGCAGCACCCATAGGACTTCTAGTGTGTTAGTGGCAGCAAACAGAGCTCCTATATTTTCTTCTCAGCAGCACCCATAGGACTTCTAGTGTGTTAGTGGCAGCAAACAGAGCTCCTATATTTTCTTCTCAGCAGCACCCATAGGACTTCTAGTGTGTTAGTGGCATCACACAGAGCTCCTATATTTTCTTCTCAGCAGCACCCATAGGACTTCTAGTGTGTTAGTGGCAGCAAACAGAGCTCCTATATTTTCTTCTCAGCAGCACCCATAGGACTTCTAGTGTGTTAGTGGCAGCAAACAGAGCTCCTATATTTTCTTCTCAGCAGCACCCATAGGACTTCTAGTGTGTTAGTGGCAGCAAACAGAGCTCCTATATTTTCTTCTCAGCAGCACCCATAGGACTTCTAGTGTGTTAGTGGCATCACACAGAGCTCCTATATTTTCTTCTCAGCAGCACCCATAGGACTTCTAGTGTGTTAGTGGCAGCAAACAGAGCTCCTATATTTTCTTCTCAGCAGCACCCATAGGACTTCTAGTGTGTTAGTGGCAGCAAACAGAGCTCCTATATTTTCTTCTCAGCAGCACCCATAGGACTTCTAGTGTGTTAGTGGCAGCAAACAGAGCTCCTATATTTTCTTCTCAGCAGCACCCATAGGACTTCTAGTGTGTTAGTGGCAGCAAACAGAGCTCCTATATTTTCTTCTCAGCAGCACCCATAGGACTTCTAGTGTGTTAGTGGCAGCAAACAGAGCTCCTATATTTTCTTGTCAGCAGCACACATAGTACCTATAGTGTGTTAGTGTCAGCACCCATAGGACCTACAGTGTGTTGTGAGCACACATAGGAGTTCTATTTTTTATACTATATACACTACCGACTACAATGGCTGGAAGACCGCCAAGGAGAGGCAGAGCGTGCCGAGGCAAGAACACAGGGCAGGCAGGCTCTGTTTCTAGAGACAACAGTGCTGGCCGTGGACGTGGTCGTGCATCGTCATCAGCACGTGGCCATGGGACACGCTTGTCTTTGTTTTCGGCAGCTGGACATGTGGAGCCGCATCATGCCGAAGGCTTGGTAGAATGGATGACCAAGCCCTCCTCATCCTCCTCATCCTCTCTCACCCAGGCTCAGGGTACTGGCAGAGCAGCTGCCAACGCGTACTCAATGGCATCATCAGCCACCCCTTCCCTAGACCCACCATGTCCTCCTGAGGAGTCCCCCGAACTGTTTGAGCACAGTGTTGGGTACATGCTCCAGGAGGATGCCCAACGATTCGAAGGCTCGGATGATGATACCCAGCTTGAGGAAGTCAGTAGTGTGCGCGCAGAGAGAGGGGATGCTGAAGGACAGCAATCTGGCAGTAGTGTTCCACCAGCTGCAGCTTACTGCCAGGTTTGCTCTAGTGGTGAAGAGGGAGGGGATGATGAGGTCACTGACTCCACGTGGGTGCCTGAAGGGAGAGAGGAGGAGGAGGAGGAGGATGCAGCGTCACATGTCCAACGAGGCAGGATGCCCCCTGGAGGCCAGCTAGAGGCCAGCACAGCAACTGTACCACACCGCAGAGCTCCGCCTGTGCAGGGCGCTGCCTCTGCACGTTATCACAAAAGTTCTTTGGTGTGGGCCTTTTTTGAGACGAGTGCATCAGATCGCACCACTGCTATTTGCAATATTTGTCTCAAGCGTATCTCGCGTGGCCAAAACATCAGCCGCTTGGGCACCACAAGCATGAGCAGACATATGTCGACCTGCCATGCAGCTCGTTGGCAAGCACACATAAAAGACCCACACCAAAGAACAAAGCGGACCTCTCCTTGCTCCTCATCAGCTGGGATCTCCATCCCCACTATATCTTCAGTCCTCTCTGAAAGCTGCTCTGAGAGGACTGAAGGTGTAGAATTAGGTGTGTCACAACCAAGTACTTGCAGTACACCGACGTCCGATTGTAGCAGGCAAATTTCCCTGCCCCAGCTGCTGGACCGTCGAAAGAAGTATACTCCCAGCCATCCACATGCCCAGCGGTTGAATGCTAGCTTGGCTAAATTGCTAGCACTTCAACTGCTGCCTTTTCAGTTGATAGACTCGGCCCCCTTCCGTGAGTTTGTTCAATGTGCGGTTCCTCAGTGGCAGGTTCCCAAACGCCACTTTTTCTCACGGAAGGCGATTCCGTCTCTCTACTGGCATGTGGAAGGCAATGTCCATGCCTCGCTGGACAGGGCGGTCAGCGGTAAGGTGCATATTACCGCTGACTCATGGTCCAGCAGGCATGGACAGGGACGTTATCTTTCTTTCACGGCCCATTGGGTCACTCTATTGGTAGCTGGGAGGGATGCAGGACAAGGTGCAGTAGTGTTGGAGGTTGTTCCGCCACCACGCCTCCAAAATGCTACTACTGGTTGTGACACACCTCTCTCCTCCACCCCCTCCTCTTCTTCTTCCTCCATGTCCTCTTCGAGTGCTCTGTCCTCGGAACCAGCGGTGCTCCGTAGGCGTACAAGGGGCTACGCGAGTACGCAGGCAAAAAGATGCCATGCCGTGCTTGCGCTGGTGTGTTTGGGGGACAGGAGCCACACTGGGCCAGAGGTTCTGGCAGCTCTGCAGGGGCAGGCCGAGAGGTGGTTGACGCCACGCCAGCTTAAGCCAGGAATGGTCGTTTCTGATAATGGCACCAACCTCCTCTCCGCCCTGCGACAGGGGCAGCTTACCCATGTGCCCTGTATGGCTCACGTCCTCAACCTGGTGGTGCAGCGGTTCTTGGGCAGGTTCCCAGGCTTACAGGATGTCCTGAGGCAGGCCAGGAAAGTCTGTGTGCATTTCCGCCGATCTTATAATGCCAGTGCTCGGCTGACTGAGCTGCAAAAGGAGCTGAACCTGCCCAAGAACCGCCTAATATGTGACATGCCCACCAGGTGGAACTCAACGTTGGCCATGCTGCAGCGACTGCACACGCAGCAGAGGGCCATCAATGAGTACCTTTGCGACTACGGCACCAGGACAGGGTCAGGGGAGCTTGGCTTTTTTTCCCCACGCCAGTGGAGCATGATCAGGGATGCATGCACTGTCCTCTCACCATTTGAGGAGGCCACGAGGATGGTGAGCAGTGACAGTGCATGCATCAGTGACACTGTACCTCTTGTCCACCTGTTGGAGCATACGCTGCGTGGGATAATGGACAGGGCACTTGAGGCAGAACAGAGGCAGGAAGAGGAGGACTTCCTTGTCTCTCAAGGCCCCCTTTATCCAGACAATGTTCCTTCTGTCCCACCCATCACACAGGAAGAGGAGGAGGAGGAGGAGGAGGAGGAGGATTGTGTGAGCATGGAGGTGGAGCCTGGCACTCAGCATCAGCAGCAGCAGTCTTTTAGGGATGATGTACAGTCCCAACAAACCAGTGGACTTGTACGTGGCTGGGAGGAGGTGGCTGGCGATCATGTCATCCTCAGTGACCCAGAAGACTCCGGACCGAATGCCTCAGCTAACCTACGCTGCATGGCCTCCCTGATCCTGCAAAGCCTGCGGAAGGATCCTCGTGTTCTTCGGATCAAGGAGAGTGACCATTACTGGCTGGCCACTCTCCTTGATCCACGGTACAAGGGTAAGGTTGCGGACCTTATCTTGCCGTCGCAGAGGGAGCAGAGGATGAGACATCTCAGGGAGGCCTTGCAGAAAGGTCTGTGCAACGCGTTCCCAGAAACTGGGAGGTTACAAACTCCTGGTCCTGGACGACAAGTTGCTGAGGCTTCGGTCAGTAGCAGAAGGAGCGGTGGGGAAGGTGGACGTCTGACCGATGCGTTCAGACAATTTTTTAGTCCGCAGCCCCAAGGTATGATCGGTTCCAGCAACCATCGCCAGCGTCTGATATACATGGTGCAGGAATACCTAGGGGCAAGGTCAGACTTGGACACCTTTCCCACCGAAAATCCTCTGGCTTACTGGGTCCTGAGGATGGATCACTGGCCAGAGCTTGCACAGTATGCAATTGAGCTACTGGCCTGTCCTGCATCCAGCGTTCTTTCCGAACGCACATTCAGTGCTGCTGGAGGATTTGTCACCGATCATAGGGTGCGCCTGTCCACCGACTCGGTTGATCGACTGACCTTCATAAAAATGAATCAGTCTTGGATCACCACCAGCTACCAGACACCTGAAGCGGATATAACGGAATAATTTATAATGTCACATCCCTTCAAGACTGCCTATGCTGATGCTGAGTGACTGTCCTGTTATGTTCACTGACTATCCTCTTCCTCCTCCTCAATGATCCATGCCACCACACCAGTGCCTAAGGCACAATTTTTCAGCCCCTGTATAACAGGGGCGTGTAATTACAATTTTTTAAAAAGATGCTTCGCAACAGGTGTGACTGCTGTGCTCAGAGTACAGTATCTGTGAGGGGTTGCAGTGTTGTGGCACCAGCACCAGTGCCTAAGGCACAATTTTTCAGCCCCTGTTGGGGCGTGTAATTACAATTTTTAGGCAATGCTTTGCAACAGGTCTCATTGCTGTGCTCAGAGTACAGTATCTGTGAGGGGTTGCAGTGTTGTGGCACCAGCACCAGTGCCTAAGGCACAATTTTTCAGCCCCTGTATAACAGGGGCGTGTAATTAAATTTTTTTAAAAAGATGCTTCGCAACAGGTGTGACTGCTGTGCTCAGAGTACAGTATCTGTGAGGGGTTGCAGTGTTGTGGCACCAGCACCAGTGCCTAAGGCACAATTTTTCAGCCCCTGTTGGGGCGTGTAATTACAATTTTTAGGCAATGCTTTGCAACAGGTCTCATTGCTGTGCTCAGAGTACAGTATCTGTGAGGGGTTGCAGTGTTGTGGCACCAGCACCAGTGCCTAAGGCACAATTTTTCAGCCCCTGTATAACAGGGGCGTGTAATTACAATTTTTTAAAAAGATGCTTCGCAACAGGTGTGACTGCTGTGCTCCAAGTACAGTATCTGTGAGGGGTTGCAGTGTTGTGGCACCAGCACCAATGCCTAAGGCACAATTTTTCAGCCCCTGTTTAACAGGGGCGTGTAATTACAAATCTTGATCTAATAGTTCACAGCAGGGCCCATTCCTGCGCCCACCAAGAGTAACTATGAGGGCCTACAGTCTTGTGGCAACACCGTCCACCACCACCACCACCACCAAAGGCCCAATTTTTCTGCCCTGTTCAACAGGTGCATGCAATTACAAATCTTGATCTAATAACTCACAGCAGGGCCCATTCCTGCACCCACCAAGAGTAACTGTGAGGGCTTACAGTCTTGTGGCAACACCGTCCACCACCACCACCACCACCACCAAAGGCCCAATTTTTCTGCCCGGTTCAACAGGTGCATGCAAGTACAAATCTTGATCTATTAACTCACAGCAGGGCCCATTCCTGTGCCCACCAGTCTTGTGGCTACACCAACATCTAATAGGGCAAATTTCTGCAGAGTATATACGGCAGGCCCCTACTTTCAAACATCCAACTTACAAACGACTCCTACTTGCAAACGGCAAGAGAAAACAGGAAGTGAGAGGAAATCTACCCCTAGGAAGGAAAATTCTATCCTGTTAGATTTAATTTGGGAAAAAGGTATCTCCTCTCTACTGATGCTTTATCACCAATCCTTGTTTCAATTAAAACCCCACTTTTCCAAAAACATTTGTCATTGGGACGGAAAGTGAGGTGACATGTTCTGAACAGATGTGCAAAGACAGCAAATGTTACAGGGGTGATAACCCCTCCCTATGTTCTCCAAAAAGCTTAAAAATTGATTTTTTTGGGATGTAGCTACACTTCATAATGTACCTGTTCAGATTCTACTTAAGAACAAACCTACAGTCCATGTCTTGTTTGCACCACCTATATACTGCTGTTCAGAGTATATAGGGTTGTAGGTATAGGGTTTTATTTTGGGTGCGGGGTCCCCCTTAGTATCCATACAAGACCCAAAGGGGCTGGGGTGGGGGGGGGTGATGGGGTAGCCATGCCATTTTTCTCAAGGATTTTCAGCCATATGGCGGCCAGGACAAGACATGACATTAAAGCCGCAAGTGGTTTTAAATGGCTTCTTTTTTTCCTTTACAAATGTCATTTTGTGCAAGGACAGTTCTAAACACGGGAAACACATGCCACTTCACAGGCATACTTTAGACACCCCCCAGGTACCATATTTAAAGGAAAATTTCACTTTTTTTTTTTCACTTTATGCATCATTAAAATGACTGCTCCCGAAAAAACTTTAGTTTTTAAAATTTCTTTTTGCATTGATATATGTCCCCTGGGGCAGGACCCGGGTCCCCAAACCTGTTTTATAACATTAACATGCATATTGGCCGTTGTAATTAGCAATTTTGATTTCGAACGTTCGCGTCCATTATAACGAATAGGGTTCGAAAATTTGCGCGAACTTTCGGTTCGTTCGAAGGTTCTGGTGCGAACCGAACCCGGGGGTGTTCGGCTCATCCCTACTGGAGACCTGTGTCTCTCTGTTTACCATGTGTGTGACTGCATATTATAGAAAACCTGTTGGCATATATAAACAGGGATATAGCTGCAATTCTGACTATACACTTAACTGCTCTGGAAGCTCTTTGTGAGCTTTTGAATAAAAACATGATCACATGAAGACCACAAAGGTCTTCCACCCATAGTTTTGAGCATTTATGGAGCATGCAAATTGATAAAAAATGCCTTTTACTGTAACTGGCATTGAAGTGTTTTTCGATTGATTTCCAACACAACCTCCAATGTGTGGTTGCTCAACTCTGTGAAATTATTGAAACAGTATGTAGCACTACACCTCTCAGGGTGGTATGGAGTGGTCCCTAAAGGAGTATAGAAAGGAATATAGAAGACTGATATCTTTGAATGCCCAAGTACTTACTCTCCTGGACACATCCACTCAGGGCAGAATCCTTAGCATATGGTGAGGTAAAATAGGTTGGACTCCAGGAATTTTTATCCTTTTTTTTTTTTTTTTAATGCTAACTTCAACTGGGAAAGAGGGTTAGAGATACAGGATTCTCGGAAAAGATGGCAGCAAGTCTGGCCTACACAGTTAGCAGGGCGAATCTCAATTTCCAAACTCCAGCTTAGTGTAGCTTGTATTTGTCTTTCTTTGGTACTGTTGATAATCTTTGGACCTTTATGAGCAGCCAGAATTAGGTTTATAAAGTAAGGGCAGTCACTTTCAATGGGTCTTTCTCTCTAGTCAATTTAGGCCCTTGACCATTCCAGAGCAGCCACGGGTAGTTTATTCTGTTATTAGTGAATAATTTTTACCAGTTCAGTTGCAGCTTCTACCCAACTCTCCCTGGACATTCCCCAGCGCAGAAGATCCAGTTCAAGATGCTCTCTCCAGGCTGGCAGACAGTTCCATCTGGAAACACCCTCCAGCAGGGTAACTGTAAACTACAGAGCACTACACATTGCCTCTGTCTGGGTCAAATTCCAAAGAGAAATGGTGCTCTAAAGCAGCCTTTTTCAACAAGGGTGCCTTCAAGTTTCTTCAGAGGTGCCTTTGCAAAATGAACAAAAATTGTATACAAACCAGCAGGTGGATCAAGCCTAACTTTTAGTTACACAAACCACAGGTTTTCATTGTGCACCACTAAAACCTTTTAGCCACCGACATCCTAACAACCAATAGCATCAGCAGTTGATAAGAAGGATGTTGTTTGCTCCTCCCCTGCCCCGTGGTCACATTAGCTGAGTGAGGGAGAGAAACAGAGGGAGAGGAGAAACACTGGAATATTAGTCAGTACCAGTGTGCAAAGGTGTGTTTGCCTTAAAGAATACATCACCTGTAACTTTGGGTGTTCTACATGTGTGGATGTTGCTGCATTATAAAAAACTATACGTTTTTTTTTTTTTTTTATTTTAGAATGGGGTGCCTTCGAGAACGTACTGAATTTTATAGGGTGCCTTGACTGAAAAAAGGTTGAGAAAGTCTGCTCTAAATGTTGCTCCAAACATTTATCACCTTCCTTCAGCTCACACCACTGAACAAACTCTTCAGAGATAGGCTGGAGAGGATAAATGTTCATAACTCAGTTATTGTTTCTTTCCACTCTGACTAATGAAAATTCCTCAACAGTAGCAGGTAGAAGCAATCAGTACCCTGAATTTAGGAAAAACCTGCAGAGCACAGTGTTGTGGAATTTCAGGCTGCTGTTTACAGAGCACACAGCCTATAATTCCTGTGCTATCTAAGCACACATCAGTTTTCATCTTTTTGAAGTAATGCTATCGTTAAGTTTGCTAAAGATCCACTCACCGTTCATTCGTCCCATCATTCATCCAAGAAAGGCAGCACCACAAAAGCTTATCTTCTTATCAGGCCATTCCAGCAAAAGACCGTTTAGCCAAAGCCTACTAATAGGCTTTTATTAAACTCAAAAGATCTCAAGACAGGAGGTGATTGGTTGTAGCAACTAGTCACCTCCCCCATGGGCGGGGACATCACAGCATGTCCCCTCTACACAGAAGAATGACCATACAAGGACATCCTTTCAAACAGATAAATGTACATTTAAATTGACTAGCAGTGACATTCACCAATGACGGGAACTACACAATAATTATGCCTCAAATGGACCACAACTATTTTATAGTTATGCTACTGTTCCTGTGGACACAGATCTGTGCGCTCAGAGTCATTTAACACCCCCCGCCAGGGGCCGGCCAGTTCCCCCAACGGGGCGCAAAACAACATCTCTAAATGGAGCAAACATCGCTGTTTCCATAGGAAGATTTTCCCGTCATTGGTCTTCCATCAACGTCTGTATGTGCAAATACGCTCAGATGAGCGCATTACAGCAAAACTGACACTGGGGGGACATCTGACAACATACATTAATACATTTCCATAAAAATCTCCACAACAACAGAAAATGCAAACTCAGAATTTAACCATGGACATTCCTGCTTGAGACAGGCTCCCGACAAGTAGGTGGCAGTTTCCTGTAGAACACTTAAGACCAAATGACCATTTTTTTTAAGTAAAAAATTTATGAAAATCTTTTTAGAAAATGATGGCACAGCAATATTTCTAGCAACTTCAACCACTTTTCCATTAATTTATCAAAAGGATCAAGGCAACCAGGATCAAACCTTGGTTTGTTTGTTACATTGTTAACCATTTTGGTCTTGACATTGCGTTCTTGTTACCCCTGGCAACAACCATTATCCATACTCCCAATTCTTTCTCATCCTTTGACATTTGACTGTCAATCCTCTGGCCTAGTACCACTGTACTGTACTGTCCAGTCTCTGGATTGCTGGCCCATCCACTAGCCGTAGCTTGCCTTATGGGGTTATGACCATTCTGCTCAGGCTACATTATCTGCAGCATGTTTTCTTGGGGGCACCTTAGTACCAGTGCAAAAAGTGGAATAGTGGCTGGTTAAGGTAAAAGTTCATGCAACAGTAATTGCAGAACACCTTTTTGAAACAACTTGCATTTTTGGATGTATTAAAAAATCTTTTTTTTTTTTTTGCACCCAGCTACTAAAACTTATTTTGTGTGTTTGCATCTAGAAAATGCATCACTTTTCAATTGATGTAATTGCAATTGCTATTAGTGAAAGATTTCATTTTAATTAAAATAGAGTGGGAAAAAGAGCCATTTAATTACTTTATGTGCAATCCTAGCTTGTCTAAATTATATTTGTGATTTTTAGGTGAGTAGGATAGTGTAGGAATATCAGCAGAAAATGTCAAAAAAAATTCTGCTGGTACAGTTCTCTGAAAATGCCCGGAAGGTCACATGGGACTAGAATCCCCCAGTAAAGGTCATTTATCTCAGTCAAGGCTTTTACGTACAGACACTCCTTCCCATAACTGTACCAGACACTCTACAACCGACTATAAACTTTATGACTTTTGATATAGGAGCAGGCAGCCACATTAATAAAACTCTGGGACTTTCAGCAAGACATATTAACCTTTATACTTGTTCAAGTATAGCCCAGTAAACTGATAACTTGCCAAAATGTATTTACTTGTAAGGAGAGAGGAAGATGGACTTCTTATCTACTGCACAGGTGTTAAACAAATCTGAAACGGAAAGCTGTAATGCAGTTTTGGGGCAGTGATACAATTAGACAAGAGATTCATTCTGTAGGGGTGTATTGCAATTTTTTGTTGTATTGGAAAAATGGCACACTGGCAGTGGAGGTTGCTAAAAATGAAACCAAACTCATGGAGCAAAGGATTATAGGTACCATAAGAAGAAGCTTAGCACCTAGAATGCTGAAGGGTCCAGTCTTTAGAAATCCTATTCTGGCCTTCAGAAGGGGTGTTAGCTATACTTCAATTACTCTGAAATGGGGAGATGGCTGCCATGTGTAAAGTACAGGCACCTAGAGGTTCCAGCACATATCTGCATATCTGCATAGTCCTTGTTGTTATACCCAAATAGCAGACTGTTGTGAAAGTAAAAAGCATCTAAACTTACCGATAAGTTTGAAGTTTCCTGGCTTCCTTATGCTTCCCATGGATCACTTTTGACTTATCACTATTGTAGCGGGTATTTGAATTTAGGGGAGGCATCTGAGTGGTAGTGTAACCCAGATGCACTGATTGTTAGGGAATTTGGGACCATTTGTTGTTCATGGAGGACTCTGGTGGTGTGAGGTTCCCTTCGGCCTGTGGGGTGCTGTCGCACTGGGCCGGGGTTGAACCCTCACTTCAGGACTGTGCCCTTTTTGTCCTCTTCCGGCAGTTTACAGCAGGGCGGGGAACCTGCTGTGACCCTGGGGAGAGGAGATAAAAGGGGGCGGACGCCCTGAACACGGGGTTCAGAGTTGGAGGTCAGAGTCGCGCCCAGGCACCTTCAGCCTGGGTGCCGGCGTTCCGGAGTTCTGGGCCCAGGTGCCCTTGACCTGGCCGGAGCGGGAGATGGAGTCCATCCCAGGCACCTTTAGCCTGGGGTGAGGTACTATTGAGGAGGCCTGGGGCCCAGTACCTTCGTCTGGGTCCCGCAAGGGTGGAAGAATCCGAGGGGGCCCTAAAGCCTTGGGTGCCCGAGTCTGAGACGAGGAGGCCAGTGAGCAGAACTTCTCCGGATAGTCCGGTGCAGCATTCGCCGGTGACGGAGGGGCCTCTGGTAACTCTCTTGGACGGATGTCTTCCCTCTGACAGGGGCTGCGCTTAGCGAAGGTAATTCACTTTCTGTTCTACACGGTCGGTGGCAGCGGTGTGCCATAACCGTTGGTGACACCACAATGGTTAGTTCTATCTAAGGATTGTGCCTCGACCTACTCCCCACCTATACTGAACTGTTCTTTGGGTCACAACCTGTCTGTGCTAAATGACGATTTATTGCTATTGGAGAATAAATACGAGTTGGACCTTTTCAGTGGTGTGGAACTCCAGTTACTGGGAGCAGAGGGGGTCATTTACAGAAAAGACTTGGCTCTGGGTTATACACACGACCCGATGGTAAAGTTGGTTCTGGCCTTCACCCAATGCTGTATCTTGGTCTAGGCCAACAAGGTCCAGGCCTAGGGCAGCACTTTGCAGGGGGGCAGCATGAAAAGAGTCCCTGACGGCTTGCACTACACTTTTAGTGTAGCGCCAGTCTTATGAGGTGGACTGGGCCGCAAGAAAAATCGGTCTGGCGCCCCCATAAAGCGGCTGCACTGCTGCCGATATGATAGGGATGGCGCATACACAAGGGGCACTGACATGATCACCTATACCTGTCAGTTAGGTAGTAGGACTCTCTTGCAATCCTTTGCTTGTGTCAGTTGTACATATTAAGGAATCTTAATTTTATTTCTGTTGATTGCTGATGAGAAAAATAAACAGATGGATTTATTTGTTCCTGCCCCCAATCCTCCCTTTGCTCACTGCCTGGACCACATACCTTCATCACTGTGCTATATGTTTTCTGCTGCACCACTGGCATGGGTATATCCTCTTAGTCCTCCCTAAATTTAGCAGACATTTGTGCTTAAAGTAGAACTATAGGCGACACGTTTTTTTTTCCATTTTGGATAGAGTAAGGGATGTTTATAGCCCGTTAATTTTGTTTTTGCCATCCGTTTTTCCCTTCATTTCCTGCCCCATTGCCAAACAGGAAGTGAGAGGAAATCTCTGCAGATTAAGGGAATCCCCCCTCCCCCTTCAAGGCCCTCAGAACTAGTGTCCCCAGTGTATCGCATCCCTCCTCCCATATTCCCCCCTAGACGAGACAACAAGCCGAGAACAAGAAGGGGTGAGAGGGGTGAGGTCACTACACGATGATGAATTTTCTTCCTAGCCGATTTGAATTTGTGAGCAGCAAGTTAGGAAAACAAGCTTTGCCACTACTAGGAAGAACCTGCCCATCAGAATTGCACATCATTCAGGCAAAGCTCTGACTTTTTCCAGAATAGCTGAAACAAAAAAGGTAAAGAAGCTATAACTAAGCTAAACTATATACAACCGGGGGTGGTGCCCATGCGCCCTAATGGACGGGCCGCCCCTTTTTACCAGGTATAAATAATGGGGAAAAGAGCCTGAAAATAGGAAACTAATGCAGAAACCTTGTGTAAAGACTGGTAAACTGCAATATATTAAACTGGTTCTAAAGGTATATGTTTTTTTTTACCCTAGTACCTTCTATGCATTAAGGTAAAAAACTTGTGCATGTAGCGCTCCCGTCTTATACTTGATTCTGAGCAGGCGCGATTTTTTAAGACTCGGAAAAGCATACAGACGACCGGTTTTCTCGACGGGAAACAGGCCGATGAGAATCCCGACGAGAAAAACGAGAATCCGGACAAGAAAATAGAGAACAGGTTCTCTATTTTTCTCGTCGAGATTCCCGGCAGTTTTCTCGACGAGAAACCATACACGCAAATGGTTTTCTCGGCAAGAAAGCTCTCTGGGCAGTTTTCTTGTCGTTTCTTAACGAGAAAACCGGTCGTGTGTACGAGGCTTGACTCTTCCCACACTTTAAAAAATGCTTTCTTGGTCTTTCTGTCTTCTCTACTTTACTGCTTCGACCTGAAGAAGAGAGAGTGGATTTCTACAAGGCTTGTCTAGAAAAAATGAAGGGCAGATTTAAAAAAAAAAGATCACGTACATTACGCAACAGTTTTATGACTTTTAAATGTGCTCACCTCCTGTTCCTGTGACACCTTTCTATGTGGAGAGGAAATTAGTGAAAATCTTTCCAAAAAGGACATAGACAGCAATAAAATGTGATAGAATTTCGAACCATTCTCTGTTCTTCTCAAAATTAAAAACACAATTTTTGAACTTGAGATTTAATAAAATATAATATTCAGCTCAATGATTGCATCAGGTAAGGAGGAGAATAAAGGGTTAATGAGCCAGAAACCTGCTGCTTCATTCGGTTGTAAATGAAACCTCTCATCAAACACAGCTTGTCTCTCCAGGCATGCTATCTCCCACTTCCTGTGCTCTGTTACAGCTGGGTAATTCTGCAGGCTCTTCATAAAGTATTTTTAAGACACTTCTTCAGTACATGGACTGTGCTGTAGTGGATTTTGTTTCACACAAGGTGATTACTCCTGCCACATTTCCTGCACAATTTGCTCTAAGCACAATGTGATTTAGGGCATACTGTCTACCACATTAGCCACTATAGTCCTCACAAAAGTTTTCACCGCCTCGTCTACATTAACTTATTACCAGCCTAACTTACCGCCAATCCCAGGAGGCATATCTGATGGGGATGGAAAAGGAGGTTAGGTCATTACCCTTGAAACGAAAGGTGTCTAGATTGGAATTAGGATGCTCCTTGTTAGCATTTTCCTAAAATAAGGAGGGAGCAGCCTTGCATGTCGCTGAGAGTTCAGCTACATAGCACAAAGTCAGTCTTAAATGGCACATTTCTGTAGTTGTTATTCAGTTCTTTGTTAATAGGCTTTTTTGGCGTATACCATGTTGTATTCAAACAAATCTACCTTGCTGTAATGTGCATTCTGTTATATAATTTAAGCTGTAGATACAAGATGAATTACAAAGGAAAGATCTAAATGTTATTGTTATCAGTAGCTTTGGAACCATTTGTGTGTGAGTTAAAAGCTCCAGATGTGCCCGATGTGACCTCCTTTGTTAGGCATCATAAGATCCTTTAAAGTTATAAAAATGATTATTACTATTATTTTTCTGTTCAATAATTGTTATTGGTTTCAGTGAAAATAATAAAATAAGCACCAGAGTCGCCCATGCAGGGGCTAGATACAAAGCATTCAAGTATAAAACATAAAAAAGTGCCAATGAAAAACAAACAAGCAAGGCAATACATCAGTAGCCCCTATGGAGAACCTATATGTCTAACTCCATATAATTAAAAAAATTCTAAAGACGGGTACCCCTGCTGCGGGATAACCTCCATACAAGAAAAAAAGAAAAGGAACCGCATGAAATGACCACAGGATGGCACTCAAAGGTAGATATTTCTTGTTGTAGGGGTATAGATGGTGAAGACGCCCACACTGAACCAAAGAAGGAGTGTCTCCTAGGTAATCATCCACGGGGGTTCTTGAAACATTAAAAGTTGCTCAACATGTTTCGCGATTTTGTGAATCGCTTCCTCAGGAGCTTCTATATTTCAATATAAAACACAATTTTAATTGAGAATAATACAATACAGGCTTATACAGCAGTTGTGAGTGTCAATAGCCTTAAAATACATAACACTCACCAAAATTTTAATATTGGAGAGTATCCAGTGCAGTCGCTCCAATACCCCAGGCACCTCAGCTGTCCAATCCACACCCCAGGATGGGGAGGGAAGGACTATTACAACCTGGTCCTAGCTGGCAATCCCCAAAATGGACGCGGTGAGTAGAGCAGGGAATAAGGGGATGCACAAGGATGATAATTTCTTATAGCTATAGAAGGGAAGGCAAGTCAATTGTGCACCTGGCTCAAGCTACTTACCCACCAGGAATGTAAGCATGGAAAGAAAAACTCAGCTGGATGTAAACAAAGCAATGTACTAGTCTGGTCCTATGATGTTGTCTCTGAGTAAAGGGGAAAGGGAAATTGAAGTGGTTAGGATAATTGCTTGGTGTCCTTGAATAAAAAAAAAAGCAATAATGCATGGCCTATTTTAAAATATATTTGCATAATGGTTTTGGGTCAATAGTAACTTACTTTTTTGTTAATACACTTTTATATATCTCTTTTGTTACTATTTATATAAACACTTTCTACAAAACATTTAATACAAAAGGGCATTTAAAACATATGTTTTGCAGAAAATGTTTGGTTTTCTAAAGAGAGCGTGCAGCAGTATCTGTTTGCCTTGAAACTATCTCTCTCTGGTTGGAAAGCAGGCAGGATGGTGGGAATACTCAATTCTCTTATTTATTTACTGTAGTTATGTGTTGAAATTTAAACTTAAGCCAAAGAACTATGTAGACAACAGGGGTTGGTTTTCAAAAGATCAGCCAACAATAGACAGGTAATTGAAAAACAGAGATTAAATTCCTTTTGAAAAATAGAGGTAATCTTCTTGTGGACTGAGCCTTATTGCTGTGTAACTGCTGTGACATTATCAAAGGTACTGGGCCTTTGACCACTAGTCTCATGGGTTTACGGTGCGCTTTGGTGATATCACTACTATGTGGTTCATAGTTTTCCTTGATGGAGAGAAAGCTGTACCTGAAGACTTGCATTGCAAGGATTTCCCTGCTTCTGCTTCATGCAGTTTATTCTTCCTCCACGTCTCCAGGTGCTTCTTGAATATCACCTCAATAGTCATTAGATCACCAGGTCTGACGTAAAGAAGCAAAGCCCTGCTTCTCTAACAAGATGGCTGCCTCTACACATAGATACAGTACAGAGCAAGGCATGGTAAGTCAATAAGTCAGCTTCACAGAACTTACAGATAATATTGGTGACTAGTCGTTTTCTTATTACCGTACTTGTTTTTTGGGGCACATCTTTCACAAGAGAGACAATAATACAGGATTAGATTACAACATATATTACAATGGCACACCCTTCCATTGTGGCATTTAGTTTGTTTACTGGAGACTACCATTACATACCGGGCATTTCCAGGACATAGCATGCAAAAGTATAATTAACATAAGACATGTGTGCTCATGTGTGTGTAGCGCTACCCCCAGTTAAGAGAGCCGCTGATATTGATTTGGGCCCTGTAGTGCACTGCTGTCAACCCCTGGCAATCGGCTCTAACCTCCCGTGGCACAGCTGGTGATAGAGGGATAGGACCGCGTGACCGCAACTGTTGGTGACACAGTCCTATAACAAACATACACAGAATATACTTTAAAACTCCTATTAAAGTAAGCGGAACTGACACCAAATGTACTTTACCCAGATATTTTACTGAGGCTAATGGGCAAGTAATAAACAACAGTATAACAAGTTGCAGATCCCTACAATAAACAGTAATAAAGATAAACAGAGTAATCAGAATAATAAAGTATTGCTATGCAACTCTAGCGCTGCCCTTTTAAAGCTACTTCCCCTCATGGGTAGACTAACACCCAGCAATGTCTACCTATGCAGTCAGGCCTGACTGATCTAAATGGAAGTTCAGTGAAACAATATTCGCTAGCAATCTTTTCGGTGGTGCACTTGAAGAACAACTTTGTAATCCCAACGAATAGTAAAGATAAAGTATCTGTCTTTAAACAGCTCTCACCACCCGGGCAAGTCCAAGTCCGTTTCCTCCATCGATTCGTCTAGGAACAGGAATCCACCGACATCCAAGTCTTCAATCCTTCTGGTGTACTGCAGCAAGGAGGAGAAGATGTCTCTAAGGCTCTGCTAGGCTGGCAGAGGGCTCTTTGGAAAGGAGCACACGGCCCAGGCTTCAGGCCTTGTGCACACAGCAGTTCAGCACAGAGATCCTCTTGCTAGGAGAGGGGTGTCCAAAGAGGCCGACCAAAACTCCGCCTCCCCTTTATAAAGTCTGCCCCAGCAGTCTCTGTTCTGGAGCAATGCACCCTGGGTGCTGCAAGATGTACTGGGAGATGAAGTCTCTCTGTATTAAAGGGGAATACCCCGCTACACACTCCCCCCACTTTGAATCTTTGGTCCCCAAAGACAGCATCAACAATATGTACATAAAAGATAGTTCACAGTTGCAAGGGAACCTGGCAGGGGAATCTCCCACCTAGCATGGTGAAGAAGATTGTCCTGCCCACAGGCCATATTATTGGAAGTGGCCTGCCTAACTGTGCCAGGGAGTGAGTTGGGGTTGCCCTCCACCAAATGTACAGTGGAGGGACCAGATGTGGGCATGGTCCTTCTTGAGGTTAGGACCGTGTCTTCGGAACTTTCTCCCATCTGATCATGAGTTAGTTTCCGAGGAGGATGAATGACTCTCTTCCTTCTCTTCTCCCTGGGAGTCACAGTCTCAGCTACTCTTGGTTCTTCCTCTGGTACTGAAGCAGGAACCTCTTCCGGTAGTGAGGGTATGGGATCACATCTGGGGACAGCAGGGGCTAAAAGCCGTTTCACCAGATCGGTATTGGTCCCAATGATGAGAGAGCTTCTTGAGGGCCCTGGCAGCCAGGGACAGACAATGGCCAGTGTCTCAAAGTTCTGGGGCTCCCCAGCCCTCAATGGATCACACGACAACTTGATCCACACACATCCATCACAAGAGTACTCTTCTGCTAGGATACCCTGAATCTTGGTGTCTCCCATCTCTTCCAGGGGCAGGTATGACAGGTACTTCTTGTAAAAGTCTCTGGTCATTAGGGTAACCTGAGCACCTGTATCAAGGATGGCTCTGGTGTAGATCCCTTCGATCAGAACAGGCACTACAGGCAGAGGACCTACCAATTGGGTAGCAGTCCTTTTGGAAACACCTGTAACAGCAGGCTGGCATACTTGTGCTCTCTTCAGCTTCCGGCGCTGGGAATGCCGTTTCTGGCGCTGTTTGGAAGGCTGATAAGCGTTGTTCACTGAGACGGCATAGACTGCAGGTGTCCTCCACCGTTCCCTCGCAGGTTCAGGGAAAGTTATTTTTGAAGGCCCGGATCTTCTCTCCATTCTTGGGTCACTTCTCTGAGGCCTCCGCCAGCCTTCTGTCTCCATTCGTGGACTTGGACATACTCGCTGGTAGTGGCCTACACCTCCACAGTTGAAACAGACAATCTCTCTTCTCTCCTGTGGGGATGTTGGTGTTGAACTGCTCCGGCGTGGTTCACTCTTAATTTCCTCTGGTTCCTCCATTCCTGAGTTTTTAGACAGGAGTGAGGTCAAAAGATCCAGCACCTGGGTCATTTGGTTCTTCAGGATCTCCACTTCTGAGTCCCATTCAGTAGCCATGGCTGATCTGACTCCCACCGCAGGGAGGGTAGTTGGTTCGGTATGTTGACTCCTCCTTTTCTCTTCCAACACAGCCTCCTCCTCCCTGACTATCCGAATCAAGTTGGGGTATTCCAGGCTCTTCTCATCCTGTCGTGTGCGTAGCGCCAATGCAATAGGATCCAGGGGCTGAGCTCCCCTCAATACCTGTTGAGCACGGGCCTCGTCTACTTTCCCTGGGTCGATCCCCTTCTTCAAAATGATCCTATGCAGGATCTTGTCTAGACGTCCCATATATTCTGATAGTTTCTCGCCTGTCTTCTGGTAGCAGTGCTCCAGTTGATAGGTAAGCTCAGTGATTTTTTCTGTCCCACCGAACACATTCTGCAGGATGTCTAAGTAATCCTGTGCAGTACAGTCTTTCCTGCTTATCTTCAGGTTACGTATGGCATCCAGAGCAGGCCCCTTTAAACTTTCAACAATCCTCTGCTTCTTTTGTCGCTCCGGGACCTCCCATTCTTCTAGGGCCTGAGTGGCGCCGTCTAGCCACTCTTCAAATCCCTCTTCTTCCGAAGGTACAGGTTTCCTTCCAGAAAATATCCCGAGTTTCCTGTATCCTGACATCGGGTAGTCTGTGGGGTCTCTTTTACACTGGGCCACAATTTCCTGCAAGACAGCACACAGTTCTGCACTAAGGGTGGCCGGTGATGATCTGGGACTCTCTGTATCCTTCTGCTTTTCCGCCTTAGGGGATGGCGGGGGAGATATCTGTGGAGATGATGGTTTTGGTGTCTGGAACCATTCTCCCTTCACTGGCAGCGTATGTATCAAGTGATAGATCTGATTATCTATGGCTCGTATACTCTGACTTTTAAAATGCTCTGGGATTTCGTTTTTCCATTCTACCAGTGCGTATGTAAACGAGATCACTGGATCTGGCCTAAAATCCATCACCCATGCTTTGTGGTTCGGAGACAGTAAGAATACGAGCTGTTTTATCTCCTCTTCCTTCCATCTTTCCCCTGGGAGTACAATGACTACCGCCGCGGTTGGATCGGCGCCAATCGCTGCGCACCACTGTGACATTGCTAGCGGGTCCATGCTGGTACTTCTGACCGGCTTGATTGCAGCGTGCAACGTACAAGGATCCCGGCTCGAGCCCCCACGTGTAGCGCTATCCCCCAGTTAAGAGAGCCGCTGATATTGATTTGGGCCCTGTAGTGCACTGCTGTCAACCCCTGGCAATCGGCTCTAACCTCCCGTGGCACAGCTGGTGATAGAGGGATAGGACCGCGTGACCGCAACTGTTGGTGACGCAGTCCTATAACAAACATACACAGAATATACTTTAAAACTCCTATTAAAGTAAGCGGAACTGACACCAAATGTACTTTACCCAGATATTTTACTGAGGCTAATGGGCAAGTAATAAACAACAGTATAACAAGTTGCAGATCCCTACAATAAACAGTAATAGAGATAAACAGAGTAATCAGAATAATAAAGTATTGCTATGCAACTCTAGCGCTGCCCTTTTACAGCTACTTCCCCTCATGGGTAGACTAACACCCAGCAATGTCTACCTATGGAGTCAGGCCTGACTGATCTAAATGGAAGTTCAGTGAAACAATATTCGCTAGCAATCTTTTCGGTGGTGCACTTGAAGAACAACTTTGTAATCCCAACGAATAGTAAAGATAAAGTATCTGTCTTTAAACAGCTCTCACCACCCGGGCAAGTCCAAGTCCGTTTCCTCCATCGATTCGTCTAGGAACAGGAATCCACCGACATCCAAGTCTTCAATCCTTTTGGTGTACTGCAGCAAGGATGAGAAGATGTCTCTAAGGTTCTGCTAGGCTGGCAGAGGGCTCTTTGGAAAGGAGCACACGGCCCAGGCTTCAGGCCTTGTGCACACAGTAGTTCAGCACAGAGATCCTCTTGCTAGGAGAGGGGTGTCCAAAGAGGCCGACCAAAACTCTGCCTCCCCTTTATAAAGTCTGCCCCAGCAGTCTCTGTTCTGGAGCAATGCACCCTGGGTGCTGCAAGATGTACTGGGAGATGTAGTCTCTCTGTATTAAAGGTGAATACCCCGCTACATGTGTTTTATAGTCAAGCTACAATGGGCATATACAGTAAATAGTAAATACCTTCAGGATTCTGGAAAATTATTTTTAAAATGCTGACAGCTCTAAAATGTATCCTGTCAGTATTGATGTGTATTGTGTGTCCTATTTTTACCCTCTATAGTCCCCATTAGCGCATTGATTTGTGCTCTGAGGAAGCAGTGACAGATAAGAGGCACATTCATTCTCATTCAATTTTATGGCACTTCTCAATTCTAAGCAATGGGTGATCTCATGCCTACAGCCACTCCTATAGTATTCGGTATCGCGTTTATAGATCCAGAGCTGTTTAAAAGGTTTTTTGTCTGGCTCGTGTGAAGTTTCCACCACGCAGTGGCCCCTCTCCGGGAGTCTGTGCTTCCTTTTTAATCTAATCCATTTACAAAACGACTCACAATTTATTGAATAAAGTGGGGAGAATTGATATCTTTTCATTAGGCTGACAACGTGTTTTTCAGCGCCGATGTCTGAAATGCATTCTGTATTTAAATTTTATTTCTATCAATCTTCTCGCAGAGTAGGGGGATTGAGATGAAGCGCGGTGTACATCTTTACTTGCGTGGTGAAAATTGGCAACAAGATTCCTCTTCAGCCTCCGACTTAAATAGCAGAGATGTTTGTAGCTGGCATAGACAAACAGATTCGATTTAGATGGTTTTCTATATGAGTCTGTCTGTGTTTACACTTTAATAAAGCGCAGGGTTACATCTCGGCTTTCCCTGGAAAATGAGACATGCCAGGTAAGAAGAAAGGCTGTGAACTCCAATATTGTCAGAAGCTGTAAATAACATCAGGTAGGGAGGCTTGTTTGTCAGGGAGCTGGTAAAATGGCTGCCTTGAGGGAAAAGTCCATTCAATGGGTTAGGTGGAATGGTGGGCAGGGAGGCTTCCGTATAAAGTATATTAGACATGGCTTAAAGTGACTCTAAAGGTTGTAATGTAAAAAAATAATAACAAACATGTTATACTTGTCTGCTCTGTGCAATGGTTTTGCACAGAGCAGAATTGATCTTCTTTTTGGGTCCCCCACCGGTGCTCCTGGCTCCCCCCCCCCTGCCAAGTGCCCCCATAGAAAGCCTCTTGCTATGGGGGCACTCAAGCAGGCTAGCTTCCGAGCAACGCTTGTGTGAATGAAAATTATCCACTCACACACAGAACATGGCTTGACCTTGCCCCGGTCTCTACTCATTGGCTCACTGGCTGTGATTGACAGCAGCAGGAGCCAATGAGGAGAAGAGAGACCTGGGAGGGTTGTTGCTCTCATGCACATTTCTGCATCGAGACAGGGTTTAGGTAAGTATTGGGGGGGCTGGGGGAGGGGGAACTGCACCCAGAAGGTTTTTTACCTTAATGCATAAAATGCATTAGGGTTAAAAAAAAAAAAAAACTTCTGCCTTTAGAACCGCTTTAAGAGTATTAAAGTTGATCTCCAGTCAGGAGACATAGTTACCCCTGCAGTGGTTTGCCCTCTATACTGCAAGGGTCTACTTCTTGTTATGCCTAAAGCCCTGTACACACGATCGGATATCCTATGGATTCTAATCCGATGGTTTTTTCCATCCGATGAAACTGTCTTCCATCAGTCTTGCCCACACACCATCAGTCAAAAAACCGACCGTTTCAAACGCGGTGATGTAAAACACTCCGATGAGCCGAGAAAAATGAAGTTCAATGCTTCTGAGCATGCGTCGACTTGATTCTGAGCATGCGTGGGTTTTTTATCTGATGGAGTTCCCCACAGACGATAGTAAATTGCTATCGGTTTTTTAACCATTGGATAAATTTAAAACATGTTCTATTTTTAAACACCGATGGAAAAAAGACCGATGGGGCCCATACACGATCGGTTTGTCTGATGAAAACAGTCCGATGGACTGTTTTCATCGGTAAAACCTATCGTGTGTACACGGCTTAAGAGCTGATGAATAAGGTAAATGAATGTCCTCATTCATTGCTGTCAGATTTTCTGAGAAGCTATGGACAGGCCCAAGTCATCCTCAAGTACAATGTAGGTCAACTAATCCTGCAATGTTTGTGATGTCGTTGGGAGGTTTTGGGCAATGAAGAGAATAAACTTTGGTGGACCGGTCATGCGGAATGGAGGAAGCATGAAAAAGGTTAAGTGTTTGACCTTATTCCAATCCTCCTAGACAAATCAACCAGTAAACACAGAGCAGAGGGGGGCCCACTCCAAGGGTAACTTTTTCTCTGGACTGGACGTCTGCTCTTTAGAGTGTACAGGCGGTCCCCTAGTTACAAACATCCGACTTACAAACGACTACTACTTACAAACGGAGGGAGACAACAGGAAGTGAGAGGAAATCTACCCCATGGAAGGGAAATTCTCTCCTGTAAGAGTTATTATGGAAAAAGGGAACCTGTACTGAAGCTTTATCACCAAGGCTTGCTTCCACAACAACCCAAATTTTCAAAATCCAATTGTCATTGGGACAGAAAGTGAGGTGAAATGTTCTGAACAGTGGCACAGACAGCAAAACAAATGTTACAGGGGTGATAACCCTTCCCTATGTTTTCCAAAAAGCTTAAACATAGTTTTTTTGGCTGGAGCTACACTTAAAAAATTGACCTGTTCCAACTTACAAACAGATTCAACTTAAGAACAAACCTACAGTCCCTATATTATTTGTAACCCGGGGACCGCCTGTATATACATCACTTTCTTCTCCGGTGGACACAGACAATTATAAAAAGCTGCTACTAGCTTTAAAGTGCATGTACCTTTTCCCCATGTATTCCCAAATGTTGGAACATTCTGAATGGGCTTAGATCCGGTTTTTCTAGGTAGTGTCACACCACAAGAGTCCACAACCCCCTGACATTGTACATTTCTATTGTCCAAACAATTTACACAGTGCTTTACATATATATTGTACATTCACTTCAGTTCCTGTCCTCAAAAGCTTACAATCTAAGATCCCTGTTTCACATGCTAGGGCCAATTTAGACAGGAGCCAATAACACTACCAGCATTTCTTTGGAGTGTGGGAGGAAATCCACACAGGAACAGGGCTAGCATACACGTTCCAGGCCGGTTGTGCCAGGGTTGGACTTCAAACTGACAACCCCAGTGCTGCTAGGCAGAAATGCAAACCACTCAGTCGTTGTGCTGCCCACTAGCCAATGAGAATGTATGGGAGGCAGGTGAAGTAGGCAAGCGTTGCCACGGCTAGTAAAGTGTCAGAGCTTTCCCCTATCAGAATGACCCAGCATTTATAACCAAAGGGATCAATACAAACGTCTGTAGATATGTGTTGAATTTAGGGCACATGCACTTGATAATTGCTAGCAGTGGTATTTATTTATTTATTTATGTTTATTAAACTGACATAGCCACCTATATAATAGGCAAGTTATAACTATGTAGGCTTAGGGCTCTTTCACACTGGACGGATCAGTCATGATCCGCCCCGTGAAGCTCTGCTTGCTCAGCGGGGATCGCTCAGTTGATCCCCGCTGAGCCGGCGGATGACTGGGCGGTCCCCACACACTGTGCAGGGACCGCTCTGTCAGAGCGCCGCTCTCCCCTATGGGGAGATCGGATGAACGCGGACCGTCTGTCCGTGTTCATCCGATCCGCTCCGCCGACGGAAGGAAAAATAGGGTTTTCCTCCGTCACACTTTGGCGGACATGTCAGCTGACATCCGTGGCTCCATAGGGCTACATGGAGCGTCCGTCCAGGTCCGCCTAAAAAACTGACAGGCGGACCTGAACGCTCCCTCCGTGTGAAAGGGGCCTTACTTATAAAAGATTGATAAATGCCTCATTATTTAGAAGCCTAACATTCAAAATTCCTTCTTTATACCTAGTTCATCCATCATGATCCAGCTCACCTCTAATGCAACTAGGTAGACATGCATTTGGGTTGAATGGCTAACCTACCTGCAGACTGGGTGAAAATCATCTATCTAAACAATTCTCTCACTGTCATATACACTCCCTGAAAACTTTATTAGGTACACCTTACTAGTACAAGGTTGGACCCCCCTTTTGCCTTCAGAACTGCCATAATTCTTTGTGGCATAGACTCAACACAGTGTTGGAAACATTCTTCAGAGAGTTAGGCCCATAATGACATGATAGCATCACGCAGTTGCTGCAGATTTGTTGGCTGCACATCCATGATTCTAATCTCCCATTCCACCACATCCCAAAGGTGCTCTCTTGGATTTTAGTTATAAAGGGATGGACATGTTCAGCAACAATACTCAGGTAGGCTGTGGCATTTAAACAATGCTCTTTTGGTACTAAGGGGCCCAAAGTGTGCGAAGAAAATATCCCCCATGCCATTACACCACCAGGCTTAACTGTTGATACAAGGCAGGATGGATCCATGCTTTCATGTTGTTTATGCCAAATTCTGACCCTACTATCTGAATATCACAGCTGGAATCGAGACGCATCAGACCAGGCAACGTTTTTACAATCTTCTTTTGTCCAATTTTGGTGAGCCTGTGCGAATTGTAGCCTCGGTTTTCTGTTCTTAGCTGACAGGAGTGGCACCCGGTGTGGTCTTCTGCTGCTGTAGCTCATCTGCTTCAAGGTTCGATGTGTTGTGCGTTCAGAGATGGTATTCTGCATACCTTGGTTTTAACGAGTGGTTATTTGAGTTACTGTTGCCTTTCTATCATCACGAACGTGTCTGCCCATTCCCCTCTGACTTCTGACATCAAAAATACATTTTTGTCCACACAACTGCCACTCCCTGGATATTTTCTCTTTTTCAGATCCATTCTCTGTAAACCCTAGAAATGGTTGTGCATGAAAATCCCAGTAGATCAGCAGTTTTTAAAATACTCGAAACAGCCTGTTTGGTACCAACAACCATGCCACATTCAAAGTCACTTAAATACCCCAACATAGCCATTCTGATGATCAGTTTGAACTTCAAGTCCTCTTCACCACGTCTAGATGCCTAAATGCATTGAGTTGCTGCCATGCGATTGACTGATTAACAATTTGTTTTACCAAGCAATTGATTTCACATAAAATCCCATCACTGTAGCAAAATCCAGGATGAGAGGGATGGGATAGTTATTTTCTCTTTATCGCACACAATAGTAGTTACTTAATAGCCAAAATACCATCTACAGCCTAGAACCCCTTTCGCTCTACAACATACAGTTATTCGTCTTCAATGGTCAAACGAAATAATGCATAGGTGTATCTCCAAAAATGGACACAAACAGAAATAAAAAAATTACAGGGTCACTCTCCTCTCTATCCTGAAAAAATGCTCTTACGTTCACAATAATTCTACAAAAGCCCATAGCACTTTAGGATCCATGAGCATCAAAAATATATTATGACACCCTATTGAAGGCCCTGACCCTTAAACTGGGCACCAAGAGAGGAGCAAATTGCTATAACTATTTACCTATTTTTTTTATTTCCAAGAAGCTTATTTGTGATGCAAAACATACTTTGATGCTTTAACCTATGTGCTATGCGCAAGCTAGACTTTTCAAAATTGCTTGACAGATAGGCTTCACATGACACACGTCAACCATTTAGTAGAAAATTGAACCAGGAACAAAAGAAGAAAACAACGAGCTGTTATTGCTGGATTTTTATTCCAGCCACACTGTTACTGCAGATAGTCTGTGTGTCCCTTGTGTGACACTAATACAGGAATCAAAACCACAGGAACATCTCCATTTCACTGTACAAAAGCTCTGCGGACATTTTGTTTTAATAAATGATGACAATCCCGGTGGAACGCTTTCTGAGTTTTGCGGTCTAAACACTGAAAACCACCTACCTATGCCTAAACTTCTTACTAAAATAAGTATGACTGGAATAATTACATTTTTTATCATAAATTTTTTGTACATTGCTAGAGAATTTCAAACCCAAACGAACTAAAGTCAAATTCAGACCATATTCATACAGCTTGGAAATGTTAGAAAAATAGAATAAAGCAAATATATGAATTAGCTTATAGGTTGGTCTGTGCACTTCCCGATATGTTCTACAGATGTTGTCAAAGGTAGAGAGATGGACCAAACACCCCTCAGTTCGGTTCGCATCAGAACTCCCAAACATGTAAAATGTTCAGACCCAAACCGCAAATCCTATTTAGGTCCATGGGACCTGAACTTAAAAAAGCAAAAGTCCCCATTTTGAAGGCTTATATGAAAGTTATTGGCCATAAAAAGGGTATGGGGGCCAGGGTACTGTCCTGGGGGACATGTATCAATGCAAAACATTTTTATTTTTTTTAAAGATCGTTTTTACTGGCACCTTGATTTAAATTATGTTTCAAATGAAACAATAAAAATGAAAAATTCCTTTAAATGTAGTGCCTGGGTGGTCTCCTTAGTCTGCTTGTAAAGTGGCGCATCTGTACCATGTATAGAACCTGCTGCAGCAATACTGACATTTATAAAGAAAAAAAATACATTTATACCATTGTATAAAATTGTGTTTCTAGCTGTGGTTGGTCACAGTGAACACATGGTACAGACAAGCCAATTATAGCCCATCTGTACCATGTGATTAACTTTAACCAATCACAGCTAATTACAACAAAAGACATTGAATGAACTAGTTTCATTTAGTAAAAATGGTTGCTTATACCAATGAAATTCATTGGTATATGCAATCATAATATGTGAAAAAATAAAAATAGATTTTAGTTACTTCCCCAGAGTAGTACAGTGTTACAATGGTAACACTGTATTGCTCTGGTCACAGTGTGATAGAAAGAAAAATCGTAAAAAGTAATCAAAAAAATATATTTTTTAATCAGCAATTATTATTTTTTTACATTTTATCACCAGTCAGTGTTCCTGATCACCGCCACACCAGTTATATGATAATGCTGTACTGCACTGTTGACAATATGTAGAAAAATAAATGTGAACATTTTTTTTTATTCACATTTCTTAATTTTCAATGAAATTGTGACAAAAAAATTACTTAAAAAAACATGTCATGCTTCTTAATTACTCTTACTTTTGACTGTCTACTTTCCGAAAAGGTGTCATTTGGGGGTATTTATACTGTCCCGGCATTTGGCAGGCCTCAAGGAATGAGATAGGGTGTCAGTGCATCAATTTCCAGATATACAGTATATGTACCATTAGTGGACTCTATAACTTTCCTACCGATTAAATATTATGAACTGATTTGGATTATTTTCACCAAAGAAATGTAGCAGAATACACTTTGATCCAAATTTATGAGAAAGATCATTTATTTGCAAAATTTTATAACAGAAATATTTTACATAGATTTTAATTTATTTATCAACAAATTGAAAACCAAGTGGTGGTTAAATACCACCAAAAGAAATTTCTATTTGTGCGTAAAAAAATTATACAAATTTCTTACGCAATTATTATTCAAAGTGTGACAGAGCTGAAATCTGAAAATTGGCCTGGGCAGGGAGAGGGTAAATGTGCCCAGTATTAAAGTGGTTGTTTGCTCTAAATGACCTGCCCAATAGATGGGACAGAAAAGTAATAATAAACTGTAACTGCTACACTAAACACAGATATGGACGCTGGTCTACTACGTTGAGCCTTTAAATTCTTTCCAAAAGTCAGGATTGCTTCCAGAGATTCTTGAGTAGTACAGTACACTCTGATAGTGTCACGGGTGAAGGAGTTAATTAGAGCAAGCATGGGAAAAAAATGTTCTAGACTCTTTCATGCAAAGCTCTAGCTAAATGAAACATGATGCCTGCAGATATCCTAACTATTTCAAATTAGCTAGCTGGAAAACTTGCTTATTAATAAAAATCAAATGAAGTTGCACATTATCCTTCAAGGAAGCCTCAGAAACATCTTGAAGGAATTAAGAAGTTCTGTAGTCAAGTTTCCATGCGATAACCTAAGCTGAAAATTAGTTAATTAGCAGTCGAACATGTTAGATAGTTCAAAGGATGTTACCATATAGAATACGCGGCATAATATTCAAAATATAATGTAACCATAAAAATAATATATACATTTTTTTTTCATCTCTCATCGTTGTCCCCCAGAGGGATGTTTTAAAAAAATAAGACATCTGTAGCCAGAAGGGAAGGTAGACCTTGGCAAGCTTGAGTTGTCGTAATGAGTTACACTATGATAAAAACTGAAGCTGATCAAGAAGTTTATAGGCAATGTTAGGAAACAAAGCTTTATGTTAATAGTCTTCTTCTAGGAAATTGACTGGAATGACTGAAATCATTATATAGTACCCTAATTATGACTGTTCTTTGATGGGAAAAAAAGTACTGTATGCTATACCATGTGCAGGTGTTCCATATAGACAGTCTGATGCCTGGTACACACAACTGTTTTTTTTTTGTTTATTTGCTAGGTTGAACGAAAAATGATTTAAATCACCATGGATGTGTTTTACAGAAAATACTGTTGACTATACAGGGTGCAGGTGTGGCTGATTCCCAAGGCTGTGAAGAACCCATATACTGTAGGTGATTTCAGAAAACAAATTGGTGTGGTTATGGCCCTTTTCTCAGAAAAATTGTTGACTGGATAGAATTGGTATTATTGCAATCATAAAGATTTTTTTTATTAAAGTAGAGGTCCTCAGACAAAAAAAAAAAAAGAATACAGGTATTCCTAGGCCACAAGATTGAATAGAGCCTGTAGGGGCAGTCTTAGGACTCAAAGCCTTGTTCCAGCAGGTTTTCTTGAGAGAAACTGTTGGCTGGAGAGAACTGCGATGACTATGCTTTGATGGAACTAAACTTCTTTAGAGGATGCAGGTGTGCCTGGTACACAAGGTCACATGGAGCCCATATAAGTAGTCTTAGGGATTAAAGCCTTGTGTCAATAGTCTTATTTGTGGAAATGTTGTTACTGGACCACATTGCTATAATTACAATCATCATATACAGTATGTAAGCAGCTATTTTAAGCCGCAATTGAAGAGGGAGAGATGAGGCTGAATAGTTCAGGAGAGGTGGCAGTAGCTGGTAATGGTGGCAGTCATTAAGACACACTAGACATAGGGGTTATTTGTGGACATTTTTTTTCTTTACTCCAGTAGTTACAGAAGAGACCCCAGCTTTGGGAAGGATGCTGCTGGAGACAGCAGGATGGGTGTAGAGAATGTGGCATACAGTATTCTATACTCTTGAAGCCCCATGTGACACTTCCTTTACTGTCTCTAGAGGCTACAGAAATGTAGGCACTGCCCTATACACCAAAAATATTGTAAACAATCCTCAATTTAATTAAATAAACAATTAGTTAAAAAACATAACATATGTAAATATAAAAAGTCCATATATGTAATGATAAATTGCCAATCATCGTGCTCCTCAGAAAATCTACAATGTGTCCTACTCTCCTATCGTCACCCTTGGAAGTGACATCTCATGATCCACCCCTCCCCATGATCCACTACTTTTCAGTAAGCTTTGGCTCTGGAACATCAATGCCTCTTGCTGCTCCCTGCCTGGTATCCCCTGGCTGTCTTGGCTTAACCTTCTTCTTTCTATTTGGTTATGGCACTTTCTTCCTCATCTTCAATATCTGAAAGGAGGAATTTTTATGCATGACTAAGATCATCCTCTTACAGCAAGTCAGCATACCTCCCAACTTTGGAACTTAAGAAAGAGGGACACTTGGAATGTGACATGGCATGTGGCAGGTTGTGCACCTTCATAAATGAGGGTGGCTAAAAGTGCACTGAATATTGGGAGTGACTTAAAGGAGCATGGTAAACGTAGTCTGAACCTAAATTTTTTATACTTTGTACATAGTCCGCCAATGAGTTCAGAGATCAACAGTGGGTAACATAGAGGTCAGTAGTATGTAACACAACATGCAGGGTCAGTGGACATTTCCCTTTCACTGAGATTTCTGACTTCTGATCACTAATCTGAAGTGAGATGTGATAGTAGCTACCCCCCTGTTTCCTGCATAGAACAGGATTTAATGCCGCGTACACACAATCGATTTTCTCGACAGTGAAAACACCGTTGAGAAAATCGATGGGAAAAACGAGGAACGGCTTGGTCCCCTATACACGGACGTTTTTCCCGTCATTTTTTCTCTTGGTCGAGAAAACGACCGTGTGTAGGCTCCCCGGCAGTGTTTCCCTGTGGGAAAACTGCCGCGGAAAAAAATGCCGTAAATCACGACGAGAAAAATTGGAGCATGTTCTAATTTTTCTTGTCGTGATTCATGCCGTTTATCTCGTCGGGAAAAATGATGAAAAGCCCACACACGGTCGTTTTTCTCGTCAAAGAGAAAAAATGAAATTTTTCCCGACGAGAAAAATGGTCGTGTGTACGCGGCATAAGTCCTGAAACATGTATTCCTGTGCTTAGCTCCAGGACACAGCTCAAATTTTGTAGGATGCTGAGATTGTGTTTGAAACCCAGGACAGTCCTGGAAAATCTGTGATAGTTGGGGAATATGTTTCAGTGATCAAATGATTATGCTACATTTGAAGACAATTTGCTGCTCTGCTCCTTGCAGTAGGAAGAAGAGGAAGGCTTTTTCAGCCATTCAACTACCTCCTGTTTGTGCTGTGGCTTTATAGCATGGCCACTCTGAAATAGAAAAGATAGACATGCCCTGCCTCTAGACGATATGGAGAACCTCAGCTACTCACTTTAGGCCTGCAAGGGGGGACCAGAAGCTAAACAGCAACAACAGTTGTTGCAAACACACACAAAAAGTAGTCACAAAAAGGACTGTTGGGTTGCTTAACTACAGTATGTATGTGCAAGGGAAAGGGGGATGTACGCAGACTGGCAGCTCACCAAACACTGTTCCAACAAAAAATAATAAATGGCTGCTGGGAACCCATCCTTTTATATTGAGTCAGTTGGCACATACCAAAATGCCTATTATTGACTATTCTAACCCTCCTGACCACAGTTGAAAGGGCATTATGGGTTCTAAATACATCAGTGCCTTAGAGCCCCCTGCATGAGAACCCACCACGAGGTGAATCCAAACTGCATCCCTAGATATAGTAATCTTAGGCAATAAAGCCTTGTGGTATGGTTCTCCTAAAATACAATGTTGTCTGTATGCAACTACTATTCTTGCATTCATCATATGGTATCCTAATTAGGGCTGTGCTTTGACAAAAATAAAGTGCGGCAAATTATAGAGGGAGCAGGCTGATCACATAGGATGGATGGTGCCCATATAGGCAGTTGTAGAAAAAAAATGCTGTATGCCTATGATCTTCGTCGGGAAAACTGTTCACAGGAAAGAATCACTATAGCTGTGCTGTCATAGAAACAAAATTCTGTAGACTATAGAGGATGCATGTGTCCTTAGGCCATAAGGTTGGATGGAGCCCATGCTATGGTTTCCAATTCTGAGCTCTACAATTTCAGAAACAGTTACTTTGTATTTAAGGTCCATAGGCTCAGTTTACTAAGTTATGACAAGTGTTATTTGCCATAACCACTGTAATTTTCATCAATAAGAGCTGAAAATAACAGTCACCTGGCAGAAAATAACCATCATTATGGCAGATAACAGAAGCGTTAGTTTAGTGTATTGATAGTAAATTGAGGCTTGAGTTCGCCATGGCCATCTTTCTGAGCAGAAATGTGAACATTTCTCGGCAAATGCAACTATTCCTTAATCATATGACATCGTAGCTAATTAGTGTTTCAGATAACTTAAGCAAATTAAAAAGCATGAACATTTTATTTATTGTATTTACTTACCGAACTTGAAACGTAATGTAATATAACAGTTTGAAAAACGCATAACCACTTTCCCATTAGCCTTTGTCCCAATTTTTTTTTTGGATTGCTTCTTGGAACGAAATGGAGCACTTGTAAGAAAGAACATGATCCACCTACTTCGCAGTAAGCTTTGGCTCTGGAACATCAATGCCTCTTGCTGCTCCCTGCCTGGTATCCCCTGGCTGTCTTGGCTTAACCTTCTTCTTTCTATTTAGTTATGGCACTTTCTTCCTCATTTTCAATATCTGAAAGGAGGAATTTTTATGCATGACTAAGATCATCCTCTTACAGCAAGTCAGCATACCTCCCAACTTTGGAACTTAAGAAAGAAGGACACTTGGAATGTGACATGGCATGTGGCAGGTTGTGCACCTTCATAAATGAGGGTGGCTAAAAGTGCACTGAATATTGGGAGTGACTTAAAGAAGCATGGTAAACGTAGTCTGAACCTAAATTTTTTATACTTTGTACATAGTCCGCCAATGAGTTCAGAGATCAACAGTGGGTAACATAGAGGTCAGTAGTATATAACACAACATGCAGGGTCAGTGGACATTTCCCTTTCACTGAGATTTCTGACTTCTGATCACTAATCTGAAGTGAGATGTGATAGTAGCTACCCCCCTGTTTCCTGCATAGAACAGGAGCTAATGCCGCGTACACACAATCGATTTTCTCGACGGTGAAAACACCGTCGAGAAAATCGATGGGAAAAACGAGGAACGGCTTGGTCCCCTATATACGCCCGTTTTTCCCGTCATTTTTTCTCTTGGTCGAGAAAACGACCATGTGTAGGCTCCCCGGCAGTGTTTCCCTATGGGAAAACTGCCGCGGAAAAAAATGCCGTAAATCACGACGAGAAAAATCGGTGGGCATGTTCTAATTTTTCTCGTCGTGATTCATGCCGTTTACCTCGTCGGGAAAAATGATGAAAAGCCCACACACGGTCGTTTTTCTCGTCAAAGAGAAAAAATGTAATTTTTCCCGACGAGAAAAATGGTCGTGTGTACGCGGCATAAGTCCTGAAACATGTATTCCTGTGCTTAGCTCCAGGACACAGCTCAAATTTTGTAGGATGCTGAGATTGTGTTTGAAACCCAGGACAGTCCTGGAAAATCTGTGATGGTTGGGGAATATGTTTCAGTGATCAAATAATTATGCTACATTTGAAGACAATTTGCTGCTCTGCTCCTTGCAGTAGGAAGAAGAGGAAGGCTTTGTCAGCCATTCAGCTACCTCCTGTTTGTGCTGTGGCTTTATAGCATGGCCACTCTGAAATAGAAAAGATAGACATGCCCTGACTCTAGACAATATGGAGAACCTCAGCTACTCACTTTAGGCCTGCAAGGGGGGACCAGAAGCTAAACAGCAACAACAGTTGTTGCAAACACACACAAAAAGTAGTCACAAAAAGGACTGTTGGGTCGCTTAACTACAGTATGTATGTGCAAGGGAAAGGGGGATGTACGCAGACTGGCAGCTCACCAAACACTGTTCCAACAAAAAATAATAAATGGCTGCTGGGAACCCATCCTTTTATATTGAGTCAGTTGGCACATACCAAAATGCCTATTATTGACTATTCCAACCCTCCTGACCACAGTTGAAAGGGCATTATGGGTTCTAAATACATCAGTGCCTTAGAGCCCCCTGCATGAGAACCCACCACGAGGTGAATCCAAACTGCATCCCTAGATATAGTAATCTTAGGAAATAAAGCCTTGTGGTATGGTTCTCCTAAAATACAATGTTGTCTGTATGCAACTACTATTCTTGCATTCATCATATGGTATCCTAATTAGGGCTGTGCTTTGACAAAAATAAAGTGCGGCAAATTATAGAAGGAGCAGGCTGATCACATAGGATGGATGGTGCCCATATAGGCAGTTGTAGAAAAAAAATGCTGTATGCCTATGATCTTCGTCGGGAAAACTGTTCACAGGAAAGAATCACTATAGCTGTGCTGTGATAGAAACAAAATTCTGTAGACTATAGAGGATGCATGTGTCCTTGGGCCATAAGGTTGGATGGAGCCCATGCTATGGTTTCCAATTCTGAGCTCTACAATTTCAGAAACAGTTACTTTGTATTTAAGGTCCATAGGCTCAGTTTACTAAGTTATGACAAGTGTTATTTGCCATAACCACTGTAATTTTCATCAATAAGAGCTGAAAATAACAGTCACCTGGCAGAAAATAACCATCATTATGGCAGATAACAGAAGCGTTAGTTTAGTGTATTGATAGTAAATTGAGGCTTGAGTTCGCCATGGCCATCTTTCTGAGCAGAAATGTGAACATTTCTCGGCAAATGCAACTATTCCTTAATCATATGACATCGTAGCTAATTAGTGTTTCAGATAATTTAAGCAAATTAAAAAGCATGAACATTTTATTTATTGTATTTACTTACCGAACTTGAAATGTAATGTAATATAACAGTTTGAAAAACGCATAACCACTTTCCCATTAGCCTTTGCCCCAATTATTTTTTGGATTGCTTCTTGGAAAGAAATGGAGCACTTGTAAGAAAGAACATAGCAAATAGTTAGTATCTGTAACACGTGCTTTAAAAGCCCATGAGATAAGAAATATATTTATTGAGACTTACAATGATTTTAGGCTCTCATGTGATGAAAGACTATTGGCACAGACCATTTTGCACGGTTGCACTTTTGCTCAGTCATTTTTGCACATAGCGGATTCACCGTTCGGAGATATATAATTTTATATCCCATTACTCACTGGAGGGATTTGCGCTCATCATTTATATATTTTGTCTCAATTCTGTAAAAAAATCTTTTTTATTATAATACAGGATTTATGTAGCACCAAAGTTTACACAGCACTTTACAATGTAAAGTGGAGACAGTACAATTACAATACAATTCAATACAGAAGGAATAGGAGGGCCTTGCTCACGGAGCGTACAATCTAAAGGGAGGGGGAGATGGAACAAACGGTAATAGCTGTGGGGGATGATCTGATGGGGGTGACCCAAGTACAGTTCTTAGGTGGAGTTTGGGTAGGCTTCCCTGAATAGGTGAGTAGTGTTGAGCGGACCCGAACTGTAAAGTTCGGGTCCGTACCGAATTTTGGCGTTTTCCCGACCCCGGACCCGGATTTTGCGCTAAAGTCCGGGTTCGGGTCCGGATTCGGGAATTTAATGGCGCAGTTAGAAATGCTTCAGGGGCCAGCCAATCACCATTTGATTAGCTGGTGTGCCCTTAGAAGCCATCATAGCCATGCCTACTAATGGCATGGCTGTGATTGGTCAGTGCAACATGTGACCCAGCATGTGACCAGCTTCTATATAAGAAAGAGGCACACAGCACAGATCGTCACTCTGCTTTTAGACAGTGTAGGGAAAGGATCCTGGCTGCTGTTGCTGTGAGGGAGAGAATTATATGATAGGAGTTAGTCCTGATTCTGCAATCTACTGATAGAAAAGATAGGGAGACAGTGTAGTGTAGTGTAGTGTAGGGGCAGGATCCTGTTTGTGCTTTCAGGGAGAGAGATTTAGATAGGAGTCCAGATTGAGAGATATAATAGCTCAGCGATCTGCATAGGTTTATCTGTTTGTGTTGCAAGCTCAGTGCACCAGCACTGCATTACGTTGAGTGATACACCTATTCCATACTGTGGCTGTATTGTGCTCTTGCTAAAAGACCTATTTCGGTCAGAAAAAAAAAAAAAAAAGGCACTTTATTGTGCTTTTGCTAAAAAGACCCATTTTTGGGCCCCCCAAAAAAAAAAAAGGCACTTTATTGTGCTGTTGAAAAAAAAAAAAGGCACTTTGTTGTGCGCAAAAAAGACCTATTTTTGGGCAAAAAAAATATTTTGCAGTGTATATCTCTAGTTGTGTGAAATAACCAATTTCTATATATTTTTCTTGTACTATGCTATACTAAAAAAAAAAAAAAACTTTTTTTTGAATAGCATTCTCTGCAGCTGTGCGATTCAGCGGTTATATACTGTGGTTGTGTTGTGCTTTTCCAAAAAACGCCATTTAGGGCCACAGAAAATATTTTGCAGTGTGAAATACACATGTGGAGGTGTGTAAAATAAACAATTTCTATATATTGTACAGTGCTATACTAAAAAAAAAAACATTTTTTTTGAATAGCATTCTCTGCACTTCTATAGCTGTGCGATTCAGTGGTTAAATACTGTGGTTGTGTTGTGCTCTTCCAAAAAACGCCATTTAGGGCCACAGTAAATATTTTGCAGTGTGAAATACACATGTGGAGGTGTGTAAAATAAACAATTTCTATATATTGTACAGTGCTATACTAAAAAAAAAAACATTTTTTTTGAATAGCATTCTCTGCACTTCTATAGCTGTGCGATTCAGTGGTTAAATACTGTGGTTGTGTTGTGCTCTTCCAAAAAACGCCATTTAGGGCCACAGAAAATATTTTGCAGTGTGAAATACACATGTGGAGGTGTGTAAAATAAACAATTTCTATATATTGTACAGTGCTATACTAAAAAAAACAACATTTTTTTTGAATAGCATTCTCTGCACTTCTATAGCTGTGCGATTCAGTGGTTAAATACTGTGGTTGTGTTGTGCTCTTCCAAAAAACGCCATTTAGGGCCACAGAAAATATTTTGCAGTGTGAAATACACATGTGGAGGTGTGTAAAATAAACAATTTCTATATATTGTACAGTGCTATACTAAAAAAAAAAACATTTTTTTTGAATAGCATTCTCTGCACTTCTATAGCTGTGCGATTCAGTGGTTAAATACTGTGGTTGTGTTGTGCTCTTCCAAAAAACGCCATTTAGGGCCACAGAAAATATTTTGCAGTGTGAAATACACATGTGGAGGTGTGTAAAATAAACAATTTCTATATATTGTACAGTGCTATACTAAAAAAAAAAACATTTTTTTTGAATAGCATTCTCTGCACTTCTATAGCTGTGCGATTCAGTGGTTAAATACTGTGGTTGTGTTGTGCTCTTCCAAAAAACGCCATTTAGGGCCACAGAAAATATTTTGCAGTGTGAAATACACATGTGGAGGTGTGTAAAATAAACAATTTCTATATATTGTACAGTGCTATACTAAAAAAAACAACATTTTTTTTGAATAGCATTCTCTGCACTTCTATAGCTGTGCGATTCAGTGGTTAAATACTGTGGTTGTGTTGTGCTCTTCCAAAAAACGCCATTTAGGGCCACAGAAAATATTTTGCAGTGTGAAATACACATGTGGAGGTGTGTAAAATAAACAATTTCTATATATTGTACAGTGCTATACTAAAAAAAACAACATTTTTTTTGAATAGCATTCTCTGCACTTCTATAGCTGTGCGATTCAGTGGTTAAATACTGTGGTTGTGTTGTGCTCTTGCAAAAAACGCCATTTAGGGCCACAGAAAATATTTTGCAGTGTGAAATACACATGTGGAGGTGTGTAAAATAAACAATTTCTATATATTGTACAGTGCTATACTAAAAAAACAACATTTTTTTTGAATAGCATTCTCTGCACTTCTATAGCTGTGCGATTCAGTGGTTAAATACTGTGGTTGTGTTGTGCTCTTGCAAAAAACGCCATTTAGGGCCACAGAAAATATTTTACAGTGTGAAATACATATCTGGAGGTGTGTGAAAAAACAACATTATTTTTGAATAGCATTCTCTGGCCTCTGCAGCTGTGCGATTCAGCGGTTATATACTGTTGGGGTTGTTGTGCTCTTGCAAAAAACGCCATTTAGGGCCACAGAAAATATTTTGCAGTGTGAAATACACATGTGGAGGTGTGTAAAATAAACAATTTCTATATATTGTACAGTGCTATACTAAAAAAAAACAACATTTTTTTTGAATAGCATTCTCTGCACTTCTATAGCTGTGCGATTCAGTGGTTAAATACTGTGGTTGTGTTGTGCTCTTCCAAAAAACGCCATTTAGGGCCACAGAAAATATTTTGCAGTGTGAAATACACATGTGGAGGTGTGTAAAATAAACAATTTCTATATATTGTACAGTGCTATTCTAAAAAAAACAACATTTTTTTTGAATAGCATTCTCTGCACTTCTATAGCTGTGCGATTCAGTGGTTAAATACTGTGGTTGTGTTGTGCTCTTGCAAAAAACGCCATTTAGGGCCACAGAAAATATTTTGCAGTGTGAAATACACATCTGGAGGTGTGTGAAATAAACAATTTCTATATATTTTCCTTGTACTGTGCTATACTAAAAAAAACAACCTTTTTATTTGAATAGCATTTTCTGTAGCTGTGCGATTCAGCGGTTACGTGCTGTGGGTGTGTTGTGGTCTGGCAAAAAACGCCATTTAGGGCCACAGAAAATATTTTGCAGTGTGAAATACACATCTGGAGGTGTGTGTAAAAAAACAATTTCTATATATTTTCCTTGTACTGTGCTATACTAAAAAAACAACCTTTTTTTTTTGAATAGCATTTTCTGCAGTTCTGTAGCTGTGCGTTTCAGCCATTACGTACTGTGGGTGTGTTGTGGTCTTCCAAAAAACGCCATTTAGGGCAAGATCCTAAATTTGGAAAATATGAGGGGAAGGTCAAAGGGACGTGGTGGCCCCGGTCGTGGTGCTGCTGGTGGAGCTCCTGTTGCAGGGAGAGGACGTGGTGGATCTGTGCCAGCTACACGCACAAGTGAAACACCTTCCTCAGGTGCGAGTAGGCGACCGAGCCTGCGGCGGTATTTTGTCGCGCCTAATGAGGCTGTACCAATGTTTAGGCCAGGACAAGTACAGGCGATAGTAGATTGGGTTGCTGACAGTGCCTCGGGTTCCTTCACATTGTCTCCCACCCACTCTTCTGCTGAAAGATCAGAGTTGGCACCTGAAGCCCATGTCCATCAGTCTTTCACCTCACCCCCTTGCAAATCAGCCAAGCAGTCTGAGCCCCAAATCATGCAGCAGTCTCTTCTGCTTTTCGATGACTCTGTTAGCAGGGTTTCCCAGGGCCATCCACCTAGCCCTGCCCCAGAAGTGGAAGAGATTGAGTGCACCGATGCCCAACCACTTATGTTTCATGATGGGTACATGGGAGGACCATCGCAGCACGTCTCGGATGATGACGAAACACAGGTGCCAACTGCTGCTGCTTTCGCAATTGTGCAGACAGACATGGAGGGCAGGGGTGAAGACTGGGTGGAAGATGATGTGGAGGACGATGAGGTCCTCGACCCCACATGGAATCAACGTTATGCAGGTGACCAGTGTAGTTCGGAGGAAGAGGCGGTGGTCGCACAGAGCCACCAGCACAGCAGAAGAGGGAGCAGGGTGCAAAAACGGAGCATTCGTACCCTAGACAGTACATCTGCTACTGCCCAACGCAGCAAGGGACCGAGCACACCAAAGCCAGGTCCAAGGACTTCCCTAGCGTGGCAGTTCTTCACACAGTGTGTTGATGACAAGACAAGAGTGGTTTGCACGCTGTGCAATCAGAGCCTGAAGCGAGGCATAAACCTTCTCAACCTGAGCACAAGCTGCATGACCAGGCATCTAAGTGCAAAGCACGAGCTGCAGTGGAGTAGACACCTCAGAAACCAAGAAAGGTCTCTGGCTCCTCCTGCTTCCTCTTCTGCTGCAGTCTCGGCCTCTTCATCCACCTCTGTAGTGACAGTGGCACCTGTCACCCCGCAAACAGAGGATCTGCCAGCAACACTACCACCTGAGTCACCAACCATCTCCACAATGTCCCATGGAAGCGTTCAGCTCTCTATCTCCCAAACATTGGAGCGGAAGAGGAAGTACCCCCCTAGCCACCCGCGATCCCTGGCCCTGAATGCCAGCATTTCAAAATTCCTGGCCTTTGAAATGCTGTCATTCCGTCTGGTGGAGACGCAGAGTTTTAAAAGCCTGATGGCATTGGCTGTCCCGCAGTACGTCGTGCCCAGCCGCCACTACTTTTCCAGGCGAGCCATCCCTTCCCTGCACAATCAGGTGGGGGACAAAATCAGGTGTGCACTGCGCAACGCCATCTGTGGCAAGGTCCACCTAACTACGGATGCGTGGACCAGTAAGCACGGTCAGGGACGTTATATCTCCCTAACAGCACACTGGGTAAATGCAGTGGCTGCTGGGCCTGAGGCAGATAGCGGTTTGGCGCATGTCCTTCCACCACCGAGGATTGCAGGGCGCTTCAGTTTGCCTCCTGTTGCTAACTCCTCCTTCTCCGCTTCCTCATCCTCTACCGCCTCCTCATCCATTCAGCGTAACACCTTCACCACCAACTTCAGCACAGCCAGGGGTAAACGACAGCAGGCAGTTTTAAAACTTTCCTGTTTGGGGGAAAATCCCCACACCACGCAGGAGTTGTGGAGGGACATGGAACAACAGACCGATGAGTGGTTGCTGGTGTGCGATAATGGGCGAAATCTCGTAGCAGCTCTGGGTCTAGCCGGTTTGACACACATCCCTTGCCTGGCGCATGTGCTGAACTTGGTGGTCCAGAGGTTCCTTAAAAATTACCCCAATATGCCAGAGCTGCTGCAGAAAGTGCGGGCTGTCTGTGCGCACTTTCGGCGTTCTCACCCTGCTGCTGCTCGCCTGTCAGCGCTGCAGCGTAACTTCGGCCTTCCAGCTCACCGCCTCATATGTGACGTGCCCACAAGGTGGAACTCCACCTTGCACATGCTGGCCAGACTGTGCGAGCAGCAGCAGGCAATAGTGGAGTTTCAGCTGCAGCAATCACGCGTGAGTCACTCTGCGGAACAGCACCACTTCACCACCAATAACTGGGCCTCCATGCGAGACCTGTGTGCCTTGTTGCGCTGTTTCGAGTATTCCACCAACATGGCCAGTGCCAATGACGCCGTTCTCAGCGTTACTATCCCAGTTCTATGCCTCCTTGAAAAAACGCTTCGTGCGATGATGGAAGAGGATGTGGCACAGGAGGATGAGGAGGAGGAGGAGGAAGCGGGATCATTTCAAAGGCTTTCAGGGCAGTCTTTCACAAGTGGCTACGAGGGTGGGTTCCTGCACCAACAAACGCCAGGTACACAATTGTCCGGCAGAAAGGGCACAGTTCTGGAGGATGACGAGGTGGAGGAGGAGATGGAGGAGGAGGAGGAGGAGGAGGAGCCATGTTCACAGCAGGGTGGCACTCAGACCAGCTCGTGGCCATTACTGGTGCGTGGCTGGGGGGATACAGAGGACACAGACGATACACCTCCCACAGAGGACAGCTTTTCTTTGCCTCTGGGCAGCCTGGCACACATGAGCGATTACATGCTGCAGTGTTTCCGCAACGACAGCCGAGTTGCCCACATTTTAACTGGTGCTGATTACTGGGTGGCCACCCTGCTGGATCCCCGTTACAAGGACAACGTACCGTCCTTAATTCCCTCACTGGAGCGGGATCGTAAGATGCGCGAGTACAAGCGCACGCTGGTAGACGCGCTGCTGGTGGCATTCCCACCTGACAGCGGGCGTACGGTGGAAGCACAAGGCGAAGGCAGAGGAGGAGGAAGAGGTCACCAACGCAGCCGGGGCACCGGCAGCACCTCAGAAGGCAGGGTTAGCATGGCCGAAATGTGGAAAAGCTTTGTCAGCACGCCACAACAACCAGCACCACCAGCTGAGATGGAACGTCTTAGCAGGAGGCAGCATTTCACCAACATGGTTGAGCAGTATGTGTCCACAGGCCTACACGTACTGGATGACGGGTCTGCTCCCTTTAACTTCTGGGTCTCCAAATTGGGCACATGGCCTGAGCTTGCCGTTTATGCCTTGGAGGTGCTGGCCTGCCCTGCAGCCAGTGTATTATCTGAACGTGTATTTAGCACGGCAGGGGGCGTTATCACAGACAAGCGCAGCCGCCTGTCCAGAGCCAATGTGGACAAGCTCACGTTCATTAAAATGAACCAGGCATGGATCCCACAGGACTTGTCCGTACCTTGTGCAGAATAGACATGTATACCGGTGTTGTGACAAAAACTGTCCGGCCATCGGATTGTGCCCGGCCCGTACTGCGCAGGCGCAGCGCTTGCGCAGTACAGAGGACAAGGAGATTCACAAAATCTCCGAAGATGAACGGCGCCTGCGCTGTGAGTGCAGGTTCAAGCCCCACCATCCAAGAGGACATACGGTAGCACATAGTAACAGGGCCCCTCACGGGCTTGCTTCGATCGCGGCCTTGCTTGGCTTGGCTTGAACCACGGATGGTGTGGCCTTCACCTGAACTCAACACGCAGGCGCCGTTAGTCTTGGGAGATTTTTGAAATCCCCTTGTCCTACATACTCAGCAAGCGCAGTACAGGGCGGACACTATTCGACAGGGGACAGAATTCGACACATCACCGGCCTTACCCAGCCATTGTTGTATTTTTGAACCAGTGTTGGCTACCTCGTCCTCCTCCACCGCCGCTTCCACCTACACAGCCACATCCACCGCCACCTCAACCTCCTACTCCATATGGACCTCGTCCTGCTAGGCCAAGATTAAAATTTTTATTTTATTTTTTTGTAGCGCACAGATCCTTTCCCCCTTACCTGCCTTTATGTTGTTGGCTCTTCGCAGGAGGGAGAAAGGCACACCGCACTACCAGCCCGTATCCTCCTATATAAAGAGGTTGAGCTGTGTACTTGACGGGCCGTGTCCACAGCCGGAGTCAAAACTCCTCCAGAGGATGATTCTCACCTCTACTGTAGGTAGAGGCAAGTCCTTTAATTGCCAGTAAAGTCAATGTCCACACCAGCTGAAACTCCAACTCTTATTCTCTCATGGCAAAATAAACTGTACTCAGATAGAAAAGGTTAGAGCAAAGAAACAGGACAGCTTAAGGTGTGGAGGAGGTCCAGGCACAAACGTAGCACATTCACTTCACTGCTTAGGTTTCTCAAACAGTTTTTGGCGCACGGTCTCTGCCACAGACATTGAGGTTGGTCTCTGCCACAGACCGGGTGTACAAGGCCCCTGCCACGGGCCTGGAGAACTTTGGTCTCAGCCACAGACCAGGGTGTATAAGGCCCCTGCCACGGGCCGGTTGAATAAGGCCTCTGATACAGTCAAGGTGACCTTGAGCTTCTCCTTCTACGAACCTAGCCCATATCAAGGGGAAGACATCTCTCCAGGGAGTCAACAGACCATTCCTTCACCGTGACTCCCGCATCGGTCCATCAGAATGATCCTCCCTTCCCTGGAACAGGGTCCCCTACACGAGGTGGCTCTGGACTCCAGGCTTTACTCCCGCCCCTAGGCCTCCATACCCAGGGCAGCAAGAACTCCAGGATAGTACCTCACCCCGGTCTAAAGGTGCCCGAGATGGAACAGGAACACATGCACCCAGGCCGAAGGCACCTGGGCGCGGACCCCACTGGACATCAGCCCCCAGGCCAAAGGTCTGCCCCTTTTATATGCTCTCCCGGCATGCACAGCAGGTTCCCCGCCCCGCTGTACTACTGCCAAGAGGGGACACAAAAGGTGCCACCTGTAGGCCACAGGGAACTGCACACCAATACTGTCCCCCGAGGACAAAATGGTCCATGAATCCTACAGAATTAGGGTATTTGAGCCTATTTACCACTCAAACACTTTCCTTAAATTTAGCACCCCGCTACATTTTTATTTCAAAGTATTTTATTTTCCCACTAGCTTATCCATTAAATTAAATAATTTATTCCAGAAAGGGCGTATTCTGGGGCATTCCCACCATATGTGTGGCATCGTGCCGTTGAGTTTCTGAGGTTCTTAATGACTTCCTGTACCTCTTCTGCTGAAAAGGGGGCCTCCAGCATATTTTTTTATTTTTTAATTTTTTTTATGTTCTTTTAAGTTATTTACTATCCACATTTGTTTGCAGAGCACTTGCCATGTTCTTAACAACATTTTGCTGCCATTTGCAGCCCTCTAGCCCTTTCCATTACTTTTTTAGAGCCTTTTTAGTCGTCAGAAGTCCGGGTCCCCATTGACTTCAATGGGGTCCGGGTCCGGGTCTGGGTTCGGGTTAAAGTTCGGTCCCGAATCCGAACTTTTTTCCGAAGTTCGGCCGAACCCGCCGGACCCGAATATCCAGCTACCCGCTCAACTCTATAGGTGAGTTTTCAGGGGTTGCCTAAAGGTGGACAGGGTAGGGGATGACTGGACATACTGGAGCAGGAAGTTCCAGAAGATCGGAGAGGCTCTGGAGAAGTCCTGAAGGCAAGCATGGGAGGAGGTAAAAAGGGAGCTAGAGAGCAGGAGGTCTTGGGAGGAGTGGAGAGGACGATTTGGGCAATATCTGCAGATGAGGTTGGTGATATAGCTGGGGGCGATGTTGTGGATGGCCTTGTATGTTGTGGTTAGTATTTTGAATTTTATATGGTGAGGTAGGGGAAGCCAGTGAAGGGATTGTCAGATAGGAGCAGCAGTCACAGATCAGTTAGTATGGTGTATTAGTCTAGCAGCAGCATTAATAATAGACTGAAGGGGGGTTAGCCTGTGTAAACGTAGGCCAGTGAGGAGGGAGTTGCAGTAGTCAAGGTGTGAATAAGTTGTTAATGATTGTGACAGGGGTCACTTGGGGCACAGGGGGAATGAGAACCCCACCATGATCTGTGATAGTCATATTCAATGCTGTATATACATAGTATATATTGGGTGTATATTGTGTGTGGGCAGTTGTGTCCTAATTGCTGTGATGAGGTGGAGGGTGATTACATTCTACTGTCTAGTGTGGCTTGTGGAAATTAAGTCTGTAATTATAGGTATTGTACTCTAGCAGACAGACTGGCTGGGGAACACAAAGGGTCATGCATAATCATTTAAACTGAAAAGGGATTAGCTAACAAACTCACCTATTGTCTCTTAAGAGATGTCCAAATAATGTGCATAGGAGGAGACATTATGGCTAGCCTAAATGTCCTGTGTCCGAATCATCAGCTGTAGCTAATTAGCTCATGTAAATTGGGTCTGGTCAAAGGTGTATTATGAGAGGAAAATCAGAAGCTTCTCTCTGTGTGTATAAAAGTTGTAGTGTTTTGCAATAAAGTGTCAGTCTAGTTGGAAAGATACAGAGCGTTCGTCTCGTATGTTTGGAAGGATTAATCCTATGTGAAGCGGTCGCCTGACTGTGGAGAATCAGCAGTGGATGTGTGTCCAGAGAGGGAATATCTTAAACGGCGTTAACCCTTTTCATACTTGGGCAGCCGTTACAATGATGTTGTTAGTCAGGAAGGTTTGAATTCTGAAAATGTTGCAGAGGTTAAGGTGGCAGGATGTAGCCAGTGATTGGATGTGGGGGCTGTAGGAGAGGTCAGAGTCTAGGATTACACCCAGATCCTTGGCGTGTGTGGAGGAACCAATGGTTGTGCTGTTGATTTCAATGGTAAAGTCATGGGGAGGGAATCTGGGAGGAGGAAATATTACAAGCTCAGTTTTAAAAAGATTGAGTTTGAGGAATTGGTGTGACATCCATACTGATATATTGCTCAGTAAGTTTGTGATACGTGAGGAGATTGAGGGGGTGAGTTGAGGAGTGGAGAGCTAGAGCTGGGTGTCATCAGCATAGGGTGGTATTGGAAGCCATAGGAGGTTATCAACTGGCCCAGGGAAGAGGTTCACGTGGGTATGTGCATGTGGGTAAGTTAAAATAAAAACATGCCATACAATAAAAAAATATATATTATTTTAAAGTTTATTTTACAAATATATACTTTTGGTGCTCCAGTGGTGTCTAAAACTGTCCCCTCTGGCAGCATGATTTGAAAAAATTGAGCACAAGCTTCCAGAGAAATGAGAAGGATCCTGACCCTGGTATGATTTTATGTGTACAGATAAATCTAGGAGGTATCTGTGTAGTGTTCCCTGTGACATCACTGACTCTAAGCTTATACATTTGTAGCACACCCCCGTAAGAGCTGCTGGTTTAATTTTGGGCCTTGCACGTTACCTCAGTATTCGTTGTCTAGGGGAAGAAAGTCTGTAGAAACTCCAATGTCCACACAAGATGTAAAACCTTAAGCAGTGAGGTTTTATTTTCCTTTTTGCATAAACATAAAGAAGGGTGAAGGGAAAGGGTAGGTTCAGGCACACGGTTCAGATCACTGGGGAGAACTCCTCAAAAATACAGTCACTCACCACTCTCCCTGGAGTGGGTATTGCTGGTATGATGCATGAACAATAAGTCAGGACCAGTCTCTGCCACAGACTGGCGGTGCACAGAATTTGGATAGTTCGGGATCCTCTGCCACAGGATTCAACGCCCGAACTTCCAGCCAAGCAGTCAAGAGCCTTTAAGCCGACCCAGCAGACTGCAAGGCAACTTTAGTCATAGTGCATCCTCCAATAGAATTACCAGGCCCTCCTCAAGACACCAGCCTTCCGCTTGGTCTTTTCCAGGACAGGTCCTCCCCTGGTTTCCTCCATTGAGTGGCTTCCTCCCTCAGGACGGACAGCACAGGATCACCTATACAGACCCAGTCAGCATAACTGGGCCTGTTTGTTGGATTTGCGGCCTCGGACAGGCATGGTTCCAGGGCCAAGAATCACACAATACCCCCCTCACGCCAGGAGGGCAGTGAGGGGGCAAAGGACCCCAAAAAATGGCATCTGCCCCTTAAGTACCCTTCCCCAGAATGCTCAACAGGTAGACCACGCCCACTGAACTGTTCCCGGGGGAAGGCACCCAATACATTCTGGCTTGTCAGTCTTCCATACTGGCCTGAGGTGGTAACGCCACCTACAGGCAAACAGTGGGAAGTCCCCTAACACAGCCATAACTGGAACAAAGGTTAAATTAACATCAATTATGTACATCTAAACCTAACTACTGGCTCAGATACCTCCTAAATTGAACATAGCACCCAGTCATTGGGAGCAGAGCTCTGATGAAGTCACGTGGTGTGACGTAACATGTAAGGGCCGGAACTATAGGACAGACACAAGGAAGTGTCACTCGGCACACGCTGAGCATCTTTTATCTTTTATTTATTTATTTTTTCGTTTTTGTCATTCATCTGCGTACCTGCCTTTTGGCTTTGGAATAAATCCTATTTTACCTACTACACTACGGGAGCCCCTCCTTTTTGTGTTTTGTTCCCCACCGAGAGAGTCACCTGTGGATGCCTCCAGCTGCCCCCTGAAACACCGGATCGGAGTGGAGCTGCAGGGAGTGACGGTGCTACAGGGATTAAGGAGTCATAGACATCTGAAAGGCTTTCTTTTATCTGGATTGTGGTAAAAGCTCAGTGAGCATTAAGCTGTGTGAGGATTCCTTTGATAGAAGATTACCTTTGGTAGAAGAGGAGGTCCATTGTGTATCTGATTATGTGATATGATCCATATGAACTCACGGACCTTTTTGCACTTTATTCATTCATTGATAGACTCTATTCATTTTATTTATTTGCACTGTTTTGCACATTGTTTACTATGTAAACACCGGATTATGTGTACCATATTCACTGTATATATGTCTGTTGAGTTTTTTGCCATTTGCACAGACCATTTTGCACGGTTGCACTTTTGCTCAGTCATTTTTGCACATAGCGGATTCACCGTTCGGAGATATATAATTTTATATCCCATTATTCACTGGAGGGATTTGCGCTCATCATTTATATATTTTGTCTCATTTGTGTTGGTGATATTGTTTGCACTGTAGATTGAGCAGCATTCCCAGCATCACTACATTATTCACGTGGTGGGCGCAGCAGACCACACTTTCTTTATTACAGAATTAGCCATAAAAGTTTATAAATTTACTCTTAAGCAGGGCCGGGACACGGGTAGGGGAGGAAGGGGAGGCAACCCTAGGCACAATGATTTATTGCAGCGATTGGGGTTTTCTGACCCAACCCTAAGGTAAGGGGGGGGGCGCAGTTTGATATCTTTGCCCTGGGCGCTGGATGACCTTGTCCCGGTACTGCTCCGAAGTATGCAAATTCTTGTATAAACCGCATAATAACTAGTTCCTGTTAAGACTTAGCAATATTTACATTTTGATGATCACATTTATATATACTGTATATGTCTTGAACTGGAATGGAATAAAACAATGATTTCTAGATTTAATGTGTAGCAACTCAGATGTAACTTTTCAGAAGGACAGGGGAGTTTGTGTAGAACAATGGAAACGTGTGTATATAGCCATTGCTATACACATGCATTCCCTCTCCCTTGATGTTTTTCATTTGTGTCATAAAACTGTTATTTTCAGTAAGTCTTTTGAATGGAGCCATGGCCCTTTCTCTGGGTGCTTGTTAGTCTGCAAATACTGTAGCCTTTTACCTTTCTCTCTCAGAAACTTTCATCTGCTGGAAGGAGTCGAAGTGCAGATTCTCATTAGGACTGACATCCTATATCATTGCTAAGAGAATTCTGAATACAGAAACTCAATATATAACTTAATGAGACAATGCTTGAATTCATTTTACAGCAAGGTGAATAGAGAGAGAGCATAAATTATCAACTGAACTTTTAATTCCACTTTTCTAGTGTGATTCCCCCGCTTCCCAATCGTGTCTCGTTATCCATTCCACATAACCATTGGAAACTCTCGGTCATAAGAGATCAGGGATGTCCTCTTTGAAGCTGATCCTTCATTCCTCTGACCTAATTGTCTATAATTTATTCACATCTGGTTGTTTTTTGCAGTTTTCATGCGTTTACTACTACTAATCATAATTGAATATACAGTATATTCAGATATTAAAAGCAAAATTAGCTTGAAGCCCAAATAAAGCCTCTTTACCATACTGTACCTCTGAATGTTATTATTTGCGACAGTTTTTTTGCTTTAAAAAGCCCTGAAATGCCACAAAATCCCGATGAAAATGCTAGTTTGTGCCCTCACACTGCAGTGCTCTATGCTGGCAGAGCTGAGTAACAGCCACTCTCCTTCACATGTGTCCTTGCACAGACCTCTATTGCAGACAAGGTCTGTTAAAGTCCCCATACACAAACCAATTTTCCTTTGTTCAACCCCCAGGCTAAACGAGAGAAAGTTATTTGGTTTTACCCATCCACACTAACTGCACAGTTGGAGGAATCTCCATTGCTGGCTATTGTATTCAAGCTCCTTGAATATCAAAAACCTGACTGCACCTGATAGGATGCAGTCACTGTTCAGACGATAATCTTTCACCTGATTTTCAAGTTGGCTTTTGTCAAGTCAAGTTGCACTTGCAGGACCACCCAGGGCTTAAATGTTGGATGATTTTTTAGGAATCATCTGAAATTCAAGCCACCTATGAGGACCTTTACTGAATGTAGAATACAGGCTGCACTGGGCCTGCCTCTAGTGCACAGCACAGTCATATTGAAGAGGTTTTAAACCTCCCTGCAGTACTTGTAGGTAAGCCTAGAATAAGGCTTACCTATAGGTACTGTAAATATATCCTAAACGAGCGCCGTTTAGGAGATATTTAATGTATACTGCAAAGATGATGTCGCAGGTCAGTGTATTTGCGGTAGGATTCAGCCCTGGTTCACGTTGATGCGATTTGGCCCTGGCTTTTGACATGTCAAATCACATGCCAAATCGGCTGCAATTTCAGGCAATGGCACTGTCCGAATCGGTGCAACGTCGCATTTGCGGCACCGCACTGATTCCCAAAAGTAGTTTCTGTACTACGTTTGGGGATTTCAGGGTGTGATTTCCAATGGCATCTGTGCAAAAACCCACACAGATGTCTCTGAAATCGCCCCCGAAGTCAGTGTGAACCAAGGCTAAAAGGATTAAAACATTCCTTTAACCACTACATTACCGAGCCTATTTCTGAGAGTTGGTGTTTACATGTTAAAAACTGGGTTTTTTTTGCTAGAAAATTACATAGAACCCCCAACATTATATATTTTTTTCTAACACCCTAGAGAATAAAATGGCGGTTGTTGCTATTTTTTCTGTCACAACGTATTTGCGCAGTGGTCTTACAAGCACATTTTTTGGGGAAAAAATACACAGTAAAGTTAGCCCAGTTTTTTTTTATATTGTGAAAGATAATGTTAATGATAATATTAGTAAATTGATACCCAACATGTCATGCTTCAAAATTGCGCAAGCTCGTGGAATGGCAACAAACTTTTACCCTTTAAAATCTCTATAGGCGACGTTTAAAAAATTCTACAGGTTGCATGTTTTGAGTTACAGAGGAGGTCTAGGGCTAGAATTATTGCTCTCACTCTACCAATCGCGGCAATACCTCACATGTGTGGTTTGAACACAGTTTTCATATGCGGGCACTACTCACGTATGCGTTCGCTTCTGCACGCGAGCTTGGCGCGTGTTTACATTTTTTATTTAATTTTTTCTTATTTATTTTACCTTTTATTTTTTCACTGTTCTTTCGCAAAAAAAAAAAAAAAATTGTGTCACTTTTATTCCTATTACAAGGAATGTAAACATCCCCTGTAATAGAAAAACTGCCCGTTTCCTACTGCACATGCGCGAGCCGCGTGGCGCTTTGTGAATGGGCCGGCTGCTCTCTGGGGTACACACAGTTCCCAGAAGGCAGCGTGCCCCATTCACCAGAAGACACCGCGAGTAGGACGGAGGAAGAAGACCTGCCGCGGATGAGGAAGAGGAAGATTAGGGACTTCCGCATAGCAACCGCTATTTCTGGTGAGTAAAATTTTTTATTTTTTTTCCAATTTTTTTTTTCTAGAATTGTTTTAATTTTAGGTAAAAAAAAAAAAATTCAAGGGTGGAACTCCACTTTAAATAGTATTAATGTCAGTGTATTTAGGTAGGATAACAAAAGCAAAAAGCAAAATCAAAAGCAAAAAAGCGCACCATTGTTTCTGGGCCCTACTACAGGTATAAACAATAAATGACATGCACATATGTTTCATCGCTGTGATCATTTATTTGGGTTGTTCTTGGGCAGTAAGTTATGGTAATAGCAATAAATATACAGCTAAATTTAAATATAGATATATATATATTTACATACATACATATATACTGTATTTGCTGGCGTATAAGACTACCTTTTAAACTTAAAAAAACTGGCCAAAAAGCAGGGGTCGTCTTATACGCCGGGTCAGCTGCTCGGATGCCTGCTGGATGTGCAGTAATACTGTATGTAGCTTCGGCTACATACAGTATCTACCGCTTAGCCAATCCCGGTGAGCGATGTATTCAAATGAATACAGAGCCTGCTCGGATTGGAGTAACAACCTCTGCCAATCCGAGCAGGCTACATACAGTAGCCTGCTCGGATTGGCTTTGAGAGCCAGAGAGGCGCGGGCTGATGATGTTACAGCCTCTGCCAATCAAAGCATTTATTAATATAATACATTGCTTGCCGTGATTGGCTCCAGCTCCAGCAAGAATGAAGAAGAATATGGCTCCAGAAGGAAGAAAGCGTAGGAATCCTCGGAAAGGGGGTCGTCTTATATGGTGAGTACAGGCAAAAAATCTTAAAAAACTGTAAAATTAGGGGGTCGTCTTATACACCCGGTTGCCTTATACACCGGCAAATATGATATATATATTTACACACACATATGTAGCGCTACCCCCAGTTAAGAGAGCCGCTGAGTTTTGTTTCGGGCCCTGTATACAGCACCGCCAACCCCCGGCAATCTACTCAACCCACACTGGCACAGTTAGTCTAGGGATTGTTACCTCGTAACGGTCTATACCTGATTATACACAATCTGGCAGCATTGATAGATAACCACTATCTGCAAAGATGACACCAATACCCATGTGATAAAATATAACTGGATTTACTTTGATATAAAGATTCAAAGTTAAACACATCACATAATATACATGCAGAACCCTGCAGCAATAAACATATACCTCAGTGATAGTGCAGAGTGATCAACCGCCACGTGCAACTATCTTTTTTTTCTATGCGCAATATGGCGCAGCAACAAAGAAGTTTTAACCCCCACCCTGGTCAGGCCTGACCCAGATTAAAACTCAGTCCCTTATGAGAATAATTCTTCGCATGCAACTTGAACGGTGGTGCACTTTCAGGAAACAATATTTGTAATCCAACGGTAGTAAATTAACAAGATGGGCCAAGGCAGTCACTAGGCCTAACAAAGTAAAAGGGTAACGAAGTGAGCAAGTGCTCGCTCACCACTCTGGACGCGATCCCAGTCCGGGCTTCCACCACTGTGTATCCGCACACAGTGTCTCCAACGGCCGGGTCTCCAGTCCAGCTGATGTCCACAAACTCGAACAGAAACAGGTGCCACCCAGGCTCCGCAGTGAGGTGGAAGGCTCTTTGGTCGGTATGCAAGGCCCAGGCTTCAGGTCTTACACAGCAGCAGATCCGCACAGGGAGTCCTATTGCTTGCAGCGCGGTGTCCAAAGAGGCCGAGCCTAGCCTCGCCCTCTTCTTATATAGCCCCACCCATGAGTCTCTGTGGTGGCCCAATGCACCCTGGGTGCCGAACGGGGTTCTGGGTATCGTAGTCCAGGGGCCTTAAAGGAAACCCCGCTACACACACACACATATATATATATATATATATATATATATATATATATATTATTTTTTTTTGGGGGGATATTCATTACCAATTTAACCTTAAAAAAAAAAAAGGCATAATTCACCTGGATATCCTAAGTAGTTCATTAAAATTATGTTCAAGGATCTTTTTCATGAAGGGGTTTTCAAAACCCCAACCCACAACACAAAATCAGTCCAAAGCTATATATTTATTACCTCTTCCCACGGTCTCTTCATATAGGTTTCAGGTTTCCAAATGCTTCCCGCATATGCAATTGGTTGAGATATCGAATAATACTAAGTAACAGTCACAGCGGTAGATCCAGGCATCAAAAACATTTTTCCAAATGCTTCCCATCAATAAAATTTGTAAAAACAAAAAACAAAAAAACATAAATGCCAAAATAAAGGTCATAGTCTCTCTATTCTGGCCTTTTGGGTATAAAGATGACAACCTATTGATCTACCATACTTCCTGAAATTATCAATGGACAATATCAATGACAATAAATTTGCACTGAACTTGAGGAAGATCGGAGACATCCATGTACGGCTGTAATAACGTGCAATTTGCAATAGAACAATAGAAGCTATGCTTCTCAGCCCTTGATGCACTGTATAATTGTATATATTATATATATTCTATCACTTTTTTATTTTAAATGCTCTATCACTGTAGATTTTAAATCTGTATTAAACATAATAGGGAATTATTAGCATGACGAAAAACCTCTTTTCTTTTCTAAAGAAAAGAGATCTCTTTAATGTAGAATTTTCTGAAGTTTTTTTTTTTCATTTTTTTTAGATATTTATAGATTTTTTTTTACTTATAACTTTCACTTCACCCCCTAATGTGACTTTGACTCCGTTCTTTGTTTCAGGGTTTCTAAGAGATGCAGGAGACAGGAATGGATTTCCGCAGATAAAAGTTGGCTTAATAAAAATAACATGAAATACAGAGAAAAAAGTAATCAATTATATCTGCACCAGTAACTTCACAATGCAGTTTCTTAAAGGCAAAATATTTCAAATAAAAGACTGGTTAGGAAGTGTTTAGAAGCAGTTAATGCCTGAAGGCTTGCTGTGTCATGCCTAAAAGAATCCTTACAAAGCCACGAGAAATATCCCACTTAAAGTGGTTCTTTTCCCAGATTTAAAAAAAATAAAATTATCATGTGTATTTACCTTATCTATTTACTAGTACACACTATATTGTCAAAAGTATTGGGATGTCTGCCTTTACACACACAAGAACTTTAATGGCATCCCAGTCTTAGTCCGTAGGTTCATTATTGACTTTGCAGCTATAACAGTTTCGACTCTTCTGGGAAGGCTGTCCACAAGGTTTAGGAGTGTAGCCTCGTACACACGGCCGAGAATCTCGTCAGGAAAAAACTTGTAGTTTTTCTGTATGAGATTCTTGGACAAGAAACTTGTCCCGGCCGAGTGTACACACGCTCAATTCAAAGAACCCGCGGTTCTTTGAATGGAGCGAACGCGGTGACGTCATCGACTACGGCGAGCGTGCGCTCGTCACATTCAATGCCGTCGCCGCCATCTTGCTACACCCTACCTATGCCTAGGAAGCTACCGCGCATGCGTCAAAGTCATTTCAAGCAGGTTAGTAAGTACACACACTCGTAAGTGTAAGTGTACAGGTAAGTGTACACACACTCGGGTTTCTCGTCGAGAAACAGGCCGACGAGAAACCCGACGAGAAAATAGAGAGCAGGTACTCTATTTTTCTCGTCGAGATTCTTGTCGGTTTTCTTGACGAGAAACCTGAAAGCCTCGTACACACGACCGATTTACTCGGCAAGAAAGCTCTGCCAGCAAGTTTCTTGCTGGTTCTTGCAGAGAAACTCGGTCGTGTGTACAAGGCTTAAGTCTATGGGAATGTTTGATCATTCTTCCAGAAGAGCATTTTTTTGTGAGGTCAGGTACTGATGTTGGATGAGAAGGCTTGGCTTGCAGTCTCCCCTCCAATTCATCCCAAAGGTGCTCTATCTCTTTGCAGGCCAGTCAAGTTCCTCTACCCCAAACTCGCTCATCCATGTCTTTATGGACCTTGTTTTGTGCACTGGTGCGCAGTCATGTTGGAACAGGAAGGGGCCATCCCCAAATTGTTCCCACAAAGTTGGGAGCATGAAATTGTCCAAAATGTCTTGGTATGCTGACGCCTTAAGAGTTCTCTTTACTAGAACTAAGGGGCCAAGCCAAACCCCTGAAAAAAAAACCCACACCATATGATTTGGAAAAGTCGATCAAGCAAGGTCCATAAAAACATGGATGAGTTTTCGGGTGGAGGAACTTGACTGGCCTGCACCTCAACCCGACTGAACACCTTTGGGATGAATTAGAACGAAGACTGCCAGCCAGGTCTTCTCGTTCACATCAGTGCCTGACCTCACAAACTTCTGGAAGAATGGTCAAACATTCCCATAGACACTCCTAAACCTTGTGGACAGCCTTCTGAGAAGAGTTGAAGCTGTTATAGCTGCAAAGGGTGGGTCAACTCTGTATTAAATCCCATGGACTAAGACTGGAATGCCATTAAAGTCCATGTGAGTGTTAAGGCAGGCATCCCAATGTTTTTGACATTATAGTGTATGTGGAAAGTCCTCTCATGTGCATTAGTTGAAACAGCTCTTATGCCATGTACACATGATCGGTTTTACCGATGAAAACAGTCCGATGGACTTTTCTCATCGGACAAATCGATCGTATATGGACCCCATCGGTCTATTTTCCATCGGTGAGAAAAAATAGAACATGTTTTAAATTTATCCGATGGGGAAAAAAAACGATAGCAAATTCCGATCGTCTTTGTGGAACTCCATCGGACAAAAAACCCACGCATGCTCAGAATCAAGTCGACGCATGACCAGAAACATTGAACTTAATTTCTCTCGGCTTGTCTGAGTATTTTACGTCACAGCGTTTGGGACGGTCGGATTTTTGACTGATGGTGTGTGGGCAAGACTGATGGAAGTCAGCTTCATCGGATTTCCGATGGAAAAATCTATCAGATTAGAATCCATAGGAAATCCGATCGTGTGTACAGGGCTTTAGGCCACTACAGAGAATTGGATGTGACTAATGGCTCTAGCAGAGAAACCTTACTCCCAGAAAAAAACTAGCTGCTTTTGAACACTGTGCTTTATGCTCTCTACACACGATCGGTTTTACCGATGAAAACAGTCAGATGGACATTTTTCATCGGACAAACCGATCGTGTATGGGCCTCATCGGTCTTTTTTCCATCGGTGAGAAAAAATAGAGAATGTTTTAAATTTATCCGATGGAAAAAAAAACTATAGCAAATTCCGATCGTCTGTGTGGAACTCCATTGGAGAAAGAACCCACGCATGCTCAGAATCAAGTCGACGCATGCTCAGAAGCATTGAACTTCAGCGTTTGGGACGGCCTGATTTTTGACTGATGGTGTGTAGGCAAGAATGATGGAAGTCAGCTTCATCGGAATTCCGATGGAAAAATCCATCGGATTTGAATCCATAGGAAATCCGATCGTGTGTACACGGCTTTAATATTGCCTGGTACCAGCAGGGCAGGAGTTAGAAGGGATCTCCCTTACAGAGCACCAGAAAGCAGTAGAACCCTACAGGGGTTCCAATCTTTCCCCATTCTATCCAAAACCCCCAAAGATTGGTTTGACATACACTTTAAAGTGGTTGTAAACCCACTTTTGCAACTTGCACCTACAGGTAAGCCTAGATTAAGGCTTACCTGTAGGTGCAAGAAATATCTCCTAAACCTACACGGTTTAGGAGATATTTACTAAAATCACAGGCGCCGCTGTCTACGGCGCATGCTCGCCGTAGACAATGGCGCATTCATGGGGTTAATCCCATTCACAAATTCGGCTAAGTTCCAGCAATGCTTGGGCTTAGCCGAATTTGACGGCTCCCACGCGCATGTGCGGAGTCACGTCTTAGCCGCTCCGGCCAATCACAGCGCCGGAGCGTCGCTGTGATTGGCTGGAGCGGCGATACCCGGAAGTAACATTCCGGCTATCGCCGCAGCGATGGCTGCGGCTGGAGAGAGGGACACGGATGGCTTTGGGTAAGATCTAAGGTAAGTGGTACATAATGAGCTAGTATGCTAGTCATACTAGCTAATTATAGCTTTGTCTTGCAGGTGGGCTACAAAAAAAAAAAAATTATATGGGTTTACAACCACATTAAGTTGTAATATTTAGTAATGAAATAATCAGAATAAAATGTTATGAAAGGCTTTAAGTGTTGTTTTCTAGTATAGTGATAGGCTTGCTAATGAAAACTCACACCGGAACATATCATAGCTAAAGGACCACCTCCACCTTAAAGTAGGAGATTAGCCTGAAACTAACTAATTCTAAATCTACTGGCAGCCAGACTAACCTATCTTACCCTGTAAAGCAAAAATTTCTATACATACCTTTTCTGCAGCCAATCCGGTCCGGTCTCTGGATGCTGTATGGAAGAGACAGCCGACAATGGCTGGGAAATGCCTGGGAAGTGATGTCACCCATAGACTTACTATGGGGCTTCAGTTGTCTGCTGCCTCTCTTGTACACAGAGAAGCCGCCGCTGACAGCTCAGCCTGGGATCGGACCAGAGCGGCTGTAGAAAAGGTATGTATAGAAATGTTTGCTTTACAGGGTTAGATAGATTAGTCTTAAGGCCCATACACACGATCGGACTTTTCGACAACAACGGTCCGACGGTTTTATTGGAAAATCCGACCGACTGTATTCTCCATCGGACAATTGTTTTCGGTTTTTCAACGGACAAATGTTCGCTGTGCATGCTTTCAAACTTTCTGACAACAAATGTCCGATGGAGCATCATCCGATCGTGTGTACACAAGTCCATTGGACTAAAATCCAAAGTACAAACACGCATGCTCAGAACCAATGCTAAACATCAGACAACAATAGCAGAAGTTGCCCAAAGGGTGGCGGTAAAGAGCTGAAAAAACACATGATTTGGTAAATGCTGGCGGAAAATGTTCTGTCGTGTGTATGCAGAACAAGTTCACATCCAGCGCCCTTCGAACCAAAATCCTCTGAAAAGTCCGATGGAAATCCGATCGTGTGTATGAGGCTTTAGAATGTGGGTGCAAGTAGATTTAGAGTTAGTTTTTGGCTGAACTTCTACTTTAAACCTAAAATGGAATAGTAATGAGGTGTAATCAAGTGAAGTTATTTTCACTTCCTACATATAATCTCCTCTTTGCTGCTCTCTAGTGTCCTTGTCACCACCTCCAAGGCTCAACTCCAGGACTTTCACAGGATTTTGTAAAGTGTTTTGTAAAGTGCTGGGAAAACCGTTGGCACCATATAAATCCTGTGTATTAATAACAAGCACAAGCCAAGTTCTCCTGCAAGTAAAAGCCTATAACTTTTCTCCTTTGTATTGCTCATTTCCACCCCTCCATTAAGGTCATGAAAATGGCGTCACTCTTCCACAGCTGACCTCCCCAGTTATTTGTTTATTTTCCATTCAAAGGAATCAATATTGAAAGACTGTGACACCTTCATTCGTCCTTGTAACAGCCATAGTATCTAGACCTTACTGGGATATCTGATGGGAGTATCTTGCTAATGACGTCCTCAAGGGCCATAAGCTGAAATGTATCTCTGTAGGTTTTGCAGCATTACATTCTGCATAGACATGCTACAGTTTTCACCAGTACAATCCTTTATCTTTCTTTTGTCCCGAATGTTATATCTCATATTAACTTCTGTTTTATTACACTGAGGCAGGTTGCCTAAAAATTAACACAGGTGTAGGTCTTTTTTATTGTGTAAGTGGAACTAAACCTTCTCAATAATCATTAACTATTAATCCTTATCCTGCTAGCATTAGTAAATAGATAGGAAGGTATATTATATTTACTTGTTTTAAACTTTTTCTTTTTACTTTTTACGTTTACATTTTTTAAGTCACTTCCAGATTTCTGGTCTAGATCATACATTCCAGGAGTCTTTATTGGCATTTTTTTTTCTATCTTTGGGAGAAGGTTTTTTTTGTTCCAGCTAAACACAGCCTCCTGCCCGTATGCCTGAGCTAAGGGCAGATGGACTCCAGGAAGTAACTGCTACATGAATCATCTGCCCTTACTCAAGATGGCCATGGCTAGTAATGCTAAGGGGGTGTTTTTTTTGTGATTTCTCAATAAAATAAAGCATTAAGACATGGATGGATGGGTGAGTTTGCTTTGAATATAAAATTAATTAAATAATGTTTTCAATTTGTGGTTCTTAGATACAGTTACCGTATATACTCGAGTATAAGCCGAGATTTTCAGCCCTTTTTTTTGGGCTGAAAGTCCCCCCCTCGGCTTATACTCGAGTCAGTGTACCTTCTGCGTCTATTTTTTTAATTTCGCGCTCCCTCCTGGTCCCGTGCGGCTCCGTGATTTGCGATTGACACTGTGTTTAGTGATCCGCCAATCACGGACCTTCTCCTCTTGTTCGAGGATAAAAGAACGTCCGTGATTGGCGGATCACTAAACACAGTGTCTGCTGGGAAAGCTTGAGGATGAGAAGATGGGCGTGATAGGCGGAACACTGTCCGCCTATCACGGAACCGCACGGGACCAGGAGGAAGCCGCGAATTTTAAAAAATGGACGCCCGCAGCGCGATGGACATGGGAGGTGATCCTTAGAAGCCTGATCTTCGCTGTAGCAGCAGAAGGTGAGTGTGGAGGGTAATGAGGTAATGGGCACAGTGAGGTAATAGGCACAGTGAGGTAATGGGCACAGTGAGGTAATAGGCACAGTGAGGTAATGGGCACAGTGAGGTAATGGGCACAGCGAGGTAATGGGCACAGCGAGGTAATGGGCACAGCGAGGTAATGGGCGCAGCGAGGTAATGGGCACAGTGAGGTAATAGGCACAGTGAGGTAATAGGCACAGTGAGGCAATGGGCACAGTGAAGCTGCAAATGGGCATTGTTGACCCTCTTTTCTGCTTACAGTAGCTGCTGCATTTTTACCCTCGGCTTATACTCGGGTCAATAAGTTTTCCCAGTTTTTTGTGGTAAAATTAGGGCCTCGGCTTATACTCGGGTCGGCTTATACTCGAGTATATACGGTAAGTTAAACGTTAATATGTGACAGCAGTACACTGACAGTCATTCAACCTAGAAGACTTAGAATGTCTTTTTGGTACTGTGGAGATGAGTGCAGAAGAGGAGGGGAGTATTGCAGCCTGATCTACACCTATTATTAAAAAAATAACCCGAATTGGAGCTCAAAATGTTAGGTGTAGTAAAAGCTAGCACCAAATGAGTCTAAAGTTTTTTTATATTTCTTCAAGTAGCAACAAAAAAACTAAAGCCGTTTAGCAAATTTTAGGGCTCACAAATCCCCCTTAATCAGGGCTATGGTAGGACATGTTAGATTAACAGTCAATGAGTAATTGTGCCAGCATCAGCAGTAAAATTATTGATCTTAGTAGGCTGATCTTTGTTTTCTTACTGTCATTTTGGCTCATCTAGACTTGGATTTCTCAGCTTGGGTGCCGTGAACCCCACTTCTTTGGAGGGCCCCACTTTGGACAGCTGCCAAACCCAAGTTATCAGGCTCAAATGAGGATTTTTTTACTGGCTGAAGACTGTCCAGTGCCTCCGTTCTTCTCAACTTTGATAATAATGAATTAATCGGTTTTATGAGATCAGCTAATTAATATATTAGTCCAAGTTTTGTGTGTGGGGATAGAGTGTTATGGAATATATACACTCAGGAGGCACCGTCCCCAATATGATAAATACTAGAACCCAAAAATGTGTGGAACTTTAAATGTACCTCCTTGGCTGTAATAGACACAGACTCATAACGTATATAAAAATATAACAATTTTATTAAGGCTGGGTTCACACTAGTGCGACACGACATCTGTCCTACTTTGGATCCGACTTTGCCCTGCGACATGAAGCCGACATATGTCCGACTTTCAATGAACGGGGATCCGACTTGGATCCCCGCCAATATCAGGCACTGTGTTTGGTATGAATCTTGAGGGGGAACTCCAGGCCAAATTTTAAATAAAAAACCGGCATGGGTTCCCCCTCCAGAGGCATACCAGGCCCTTGGGTCTGGTCTGGATTTGAAGGGGCGCCCCTACGCCGAAAAAACGGCGTGGGGGTCCCCCCCAAAATCCAAACCAGACCCTTATCCGAGCACACAACCTGGCCGGCCGCAGGGGAAGAGGGGGGGACGATAGAGCGGCCCCCCTCCCTCCTGAACCGTATCAGGCCGCATGCCCTCAACATGGGGGGTTTGGTGCTCTGGGGCAGGGGGGCGACCTGCGGCCCCCCCACCCCAGAGCACCCTGCCCCCATGTTGATGAGGACAGGGCCTCTTCCCGACAACCCTGGCCGTTGGTTGTCGGGGTCTGCGGGCGGGGGGCTTATCGGAATCCGGGAGCCCCCTTAATAAAGGGGCCCCCGGATCCCGGCCCCCCCACCCTATGTGAATGAGTATGGGGTACATAGGCCCCGTAGAGTCATTTAGATCTATATTCATATATATGTATAACATTGTTTTAATCTGTCTATTATCTCTAATATAAAGTAAACTGTATATTTGTTTAAGTATACATCTGTGTAGAGTACTTTTATGTGCCTGAAGGACCTCAAACGGAGAAAGGTTACACATATATATATATATATATATATATATATTGTGACAGCAGGAAGGTAAAGTCACCTGGTTGCATCCAGGGGGGTAGATATATTTCTCCCAGATTCAGGCTTTATGCCGACTTATACAACTAGGGAGTTGATGAAGCCCAGCTGAGGCTAGTGGGCTCATGAATGACTCATACCACTAGGGAGAGTGCTGGGCGTCGTGAGGCAGGGAGTTGATGAGACCAGCTGAAGCTTGTCAGCTCATTTAGGCCTCTATAAGAACTCCCAGATTCATTAGGTGTTAGCTCATGCCTGGAACCAGACCTGTGTGGACTGTCTAGGGAGAGTGAACCCCTGTGCGGTGAGGCAAAGCCTGTGTGGCTATTTGTTTGGACTTTTACTAAACCAGGGACTTAGGGACTAGGACAGCACCAGGCTGATCCCAGTTGTTAGTTTAGGAAACCTGCATGTTTAGTCAGAGGTCAAACTGACCAGGATTTATTTTGTTTATGTTTCTTTTTGGCTTTGCTGTGTTTTTGTCACTGTACATAGAGAAATAAACCGCACCTTTTGATTTTGAAAACCACAACCTCCGTCTGCTGGCCCTGTTTTTGTGTGGGGAGCCCAACCAGGGGGTCACACACACCCGCTACCGAGTTAACCCCCTCACAGTTGGTGGAGAACCAGTGGCAGTTTTTTTTAAGCCAGCATGGAGGAGATACTGAAACAGCTGGCTCTAGCAAATGCCAATCAACAGCAGACAAATGCAGGTTTGCAAAGGAGCCTTGCAGCCCAGCAGCAAGCTCATCAACAAGCCCAGCAGCAATCTGAGGCCCGCTTCATAGACCTGTTACAGAAGCAAGAGCAGAGACTACAACAAATGGAAGCAGTAATGCAGCAACGTCCGCAGACCAGTGAGGAAAGCCGTCCCACTAATACCGCGTCCTTTGGGGTGAGTCGTTTATTGACAAAAATGACTGGAGAGGATGATCCAGAGGTATTTTTGACCACATTTGAAAGGACTGCTGAAAGAGAAAAGTGGCCTGAGGAGCAGTGGGCTGGACTGGTGGCTCCTCTGTTAACTGGTGAATCGCAGAAGGCTTACTATGACCTAGAGCCTGACCAAGCAAAAGACTATGTGATGCTAAAAGCTGAAATATTGGCAAGGCTGGGTGTCACCCTGGCTGTCCGGGCTCAGCGTGTGCATAACTGGACTTTCCAGCTTGGAAAACCCCCCAGGTCTCAAATGTATGATCTCATTCGCCTGAGCAGGAAGTGGCTACAGCCAGAGACTTTGTCCGCACCAGAGATTGTGGAACGTGTTGTAATGGATCGGTTTTTGAGAGCTCTTCCTACTGCCATCCAAAAGTGGGTAAGCCATGGAGACCCAGAGTCGGCCGGTGGTCTTGTGGATCGTGTAGAGAAATACTTGGCTACAGAGAACCTGACGGCCTCTTCCAGAGACTCTCGGACTTTCCACCCTAAGACCAGACCATCCCCAGGGGTGGATAAGAGGATTCCAAGGGGTGAGGGTGGAGAGAGTGAGAGGGTGGGAGCTCTACCCAAAGTTTGGCGAGAACAGCCTGGGAAGTCAGGGGCTCAAGAGGCAGCCAAATGGATTGTTTGCTACCGCTGCCGGCAAGTGGGACATATTGCAGCAAATTGCCCGGTTGTGGAGGAACCCATGCAATGTGACTTTCTGATGGACAGACGTCAGTCGCTGTGTGCGACAGTCGCATGCACTGCCATTCGGGGAACTGAGAAACATTTATGCAAAATGTGTATTAATGGTAGAAATGTTGTGGTATTACTGGATTCAGGTAGCCTTGTGACCCTGATAAAGGCTGAATTAGTTAAAACAGAGGTCTCTGGGAATAGCAAGGTAGCTGTTATTTGTGTGCATGGGGACACCCGAGAGTATCCAGTGACTACAGTGTGTTTCGAGACCCCCAAAGGTACCCTCTCTCATCCAGTGGGGTTAGTATCTCAATTACCGCATGATGCCATTGTGGGAAGGGATTTTCCGAAGTTCTGGGAACTGTGGGATGATCCTGAGCCCCCCACTGGTGCCCCTATGTACCAGGAATGTGATAGCCAGAACTCCTCTGAGAGTGGTGAGGACTCTCCAGAATTTCCCTTGTCAGTATTGGCAGGGGAGACTCAAGAAACTGGAGAGGAGCCCACCTCCTCAGACGAAAACCTACCGTCTGTGGAGTTTTCTGATCTGGAGGTTCACAGGGAAAATTTTGCCACAGAACAGTTAAAAGACCCCGCCCTAATAAAGGCACGGGAAAACGTAGTGGAAATAGATGGCGAGTTAGTGAACCCAGATAATACCTGCACTTACCCATACTTCAGCGTAGAGAAGGACATAGAAAATTATTGTTCCTCCTGCCCTGTGTGTCAGAGGTCGGCCCCGATGCCACATTTCCGTAGCCCGCTGGTCCCTCTACCCATCATTGAGGTCCCGTTTGAGAGAATCGCAATGGATTTGGTAGGTCCTATAATCAAGTCCGCTAGGGGGCACCAGTACATATTGGTTATAATGGACTATGCCACCCGTTATCCAGAAGCGATCCCTCTCAGAAATACCTCGGCCAAAACCATAGCCAAAGAGCTATCTCTTGTTTTTAGCCGGGTGGGTATTTGTAAAGAACTGCTTACGGACCAAGGTACACCCTTTATGTCCCGGGTTATGAAAGAGCTGTGTAAATTGTTCAAAGTGACGCAATTGCGTACATCTGTGTATCACCCCCAAACCGATGGGCTGGTTGAAAGATTCAACAAAACCCTAAAACAAATGTTGAAGAAAGTGGTGGATAGAGATGGAAAGGATTGGGACTGTCTACTTCCTTATTTGATGTTTGCTATTAGGGAGGTGCCCCAATCCTCTACGGGATTCTCCCCCTTTGAGTTACTGTATGGGAGACACCCAAGAGGGCTGTTGGATATTGCCAAGGAAACTTGGGAAAGTGAGAGTTCTCCCCACAGGAGTGTGATTGAGCATGTCGCCCTGATGCAAGATCGAATTGCACAGGTAATGCCCATCGTGAAGGAACATTTGGCCCAAGCGCAGTTGGCACAGCAGAGAGTGTACAACCGTGGAGCAAAGACCCGTACCTTTTCCCCGGGGGATAGGATATTGGTACTTGTCCCTACGGTTGAAAGTAAATTCCTTGCCAAATGGCAAGGCCCCTACGAGATAATGGAAAAAGTGAGCGAAGTGAATTACAAGGTCAGACAACCAGGAAGGCGAAAGCCCGAACAGATATATCACGTTAATCTGTTGAAAGCCTGGAGGGATAGAGAGTCCCTAGTCGCAGAAACTTGGTCACCAGCTCAAACTGGTTGCGTGATTCCGGAGGTTGGAATAGCAGCCACCTTGTCACAACCCCAACAACAGGAGGTTAAGGAGTTTGTGCTTCGCAACAAGGAGGTGTTCTCTGAGCTGCCGGGACAAACATCTGGGGTAGAGCATGATATTATTACCCCGCCCGGTGAAAGGGTGAAGTTAAAACCCTATCGGATCCCAGAGGCCCGACGGGAGGCAATACGGGAGGAAGTACAGAAAATGCTGAACTTAGGGGTGATAGAGGAGTCCCAAAGTGATTGGTCTAGTCCCATTGTGTTGGTGCCTAAACCGGATGGGAGCTGGCGATTTTGTAACGATTTTCGTCAGTTGAACAAAGTTACAAAATTTGACACCTACCCCATGCCACGTATAGATGAGTTGATCGACCGGCTGGGAACAGCCCGATACATGACGACTCTTGACCTCACAAAAGGGTATTGGCAAATTCCCCTGGCCAAGTCGGCCAAAGAGAAAACCGCATTTGTAACCCCAGACGGGGCGTTCCAATATAAGAGAATGCCGTTCGGGTTACAGAATGCGCCGGCCACATTCCAGCGGAAAATGGACCAGATACTGAGGCCCCATCGGAAGTATGCTGCGGCTTACCTGGATGACGTAATTGTCCATAGCACAGATTGGGCCTCACATCTGCCAAAAGTGCAAGCAGTCCTAGACTCTATCCGGGAAGCGGGGTTTACGGCTAACCCCAAGAAGTGTACCATTGGGCAGGAGGAGGCCAAATATCTTGGGTACACCATTGGCAGGGGAGTGATAAAACCCCAACTCAACAAAGTCGAGGCCATCCAGAGTTGGCCACGTCCCAACAGCAAGAAGCAGGTACGGGCCTTTCTGGGAATCGCGGGTTATTATCGGCGCTTCATTCCCCACTTTGCTTCTAAGGCTGTGCCCCTAACCAACCTGACGAAAGGGAAAGGGTCGGTCATGATTAAATGGACCCCCGAGGCTGAGGCAGCATTCCAATTCTTGAAACAAGCCTTATGTAGCCAGCCAGTGTTGTACTCACCCGACTTCTCTAAAGACTTTGTCGTACAAAGTGATGCGTCAGATGTGGGGTTAGGAGCAGTATTGTCCCAGGTCTGGAACGGGGAAGAGCACCCAGTCATTTACCTCAGCAGGAAGTTGAAGTCCCATGAGGTAAATTACGCCACGGTTGAAAAGGAGTGTTTAGCGGTGAAGTGGGCTCTAGATTCCCTTCGGTACTATCTGCTAGGTAGGCACTTTGACATGGTTACGGATCACGCTCCGTTAAAGTGGATGGCTCAAAACAAGGAGACAAATAGAAGAGTGAATAGGTGGTTCCTGGCCCTACAGGAATTCAACTTCACAGTAAAGCATCGCCCTGGCGTTCAAATGGGGAATGTGGATGCTTTGTCTCGAGTACATGAATGCCTGGTTGCTGGTGTTCCAACCCCAAGGTTAAAACAAGAGGGGGGGGTATATGACAGCAGGAAGGTAAAGTCACCTGGTTGCATCCAGGGGGGTAGATATATTTCTCCCAGATTCAGGCTTTATGCCGACTTATACAACTAGGGAGTTGATGAAGCCCAGCTGAGGCTAGTGGGCTCATGAATGACTCATACCTCTAGGGAGAGTGCTGGGCGTCGTGAGGCAGGGAGTTGATGAGACCAGCTGAAGCTTGTCAGCTCATTTAGGCCTCTATAAGAACTCCCAGATTCATTAGGTGTTAGCTCATGCCTGGAACCAGACCTGTGTGGACTGTCTAGGGAGAGTGAACCCCTGTGCGGTGAGGCAAAGCCTGTGTGGCTATTTGTTTGGACTTTTACTAAACCAGGGACTTAGGGACTAGGACAGCACCAGGCTGATCCCAGTTGTTAGTTTAGGAAACCTGCATGTTTAGTCAGAGGTCAAACTAACCAGGATTTATTTTGTTTATGTTTCTTTTTGGCTTTGCTGTGTTTTTGTCACTGTACATAGAGAAATAAACCGCACCTTTTGATTTTGAAAACCACAACCTCCGTCTGCTGGCCCTGTTTTTGTGTGGGGAGCCCAACCAGGGGGTCACACACACCCGCTACCGAGTTAACCCCCTCACAATATATATATATGCATAAGTGTACTTAAGGCAGTATATTTACTTGCAAAATTGTTTTCCGCAGCAACCAGTGGGTTCCAAAATATTTGTATATACCAGTTGTGCCAAGGGAGGGTTCGAGTCAATTGCAAGGGGTTGATAGGCAGAACGTAGACCCAAAACAAAACCAGCAGCTCTTACGGGGGTAGTTCTACACGTGGGGATTTGCAGCTACCCCTGAAAGCTGGACTTTATTTTTTCCCTGTGTGGTTCTGTGGAAGTCGCCCATTTCGGGAGAATTTGAACTGCGTCACTTAGGAGAGAAATGGAGGTACAGGCCTAACTGAATTCTTAACTGCGTAGTTTGTGGGCGTGTCTCAAACATAGAAAAGCCCACGAGCTACGTGCAGTGAGGAAGGAAGGTGGGATATGTTAAGGCCTCCCGCGGCCGCGGTGGAAGCCTACCCCAGAGCCTGCCTGAACCGGATCATCAAATCGGAGGGACCTCCAGGAGATCCACGTCGGGGGACAGTAAGGAGGCTGGGGGAACTGCAGTAAAAAGTTTGCCGGGGAAGGGAAAGAAGCCCATACCCCGTACTACTGGGGATGTGTGGACAGCCAACCCACGGGAACTTTTAAAATCTAGAGAAAATTAGTCTGTGTCCACCAGAGGCTATTTGCCAGCCGAGGAGTATGATACCTCTGATCTGGACTCATCGTCTGATTTAGGAGATGACTTTGCCATTGATAAAATGTTCATCAAAAAGGGGTGGGATAAGATACCGGTGACTTCTCCCTGTAGCCTCCGGAAGGGATCACCCTTGGACTCTGGTGAAACTACACCCCCGCTGGAAGCCCCGACTCCAGCGGAAAGAATCACTCCCGTACCCGCTTTGCCTGCTCTGGAACCCTCTGTGCCTGCTATTACGGGGGCCCATTTACCTTTGTGGCCGCCTATGCCCCAGCTAGAGCCCGCGCCATTAAAGAGGTCTCCGGAGGCTATCGTTCTCCCTGGAGCTGGAGATCGGTCAACCATGCCACCCTTAGCCCGACTGCAACGGCTCTTGCACCAGAAAGTTGCTGCGGAGTACGGCTGGGAATATCCATATGTTCCCCAGAACCTTCTCTTCGAGATTGAAGCTTCCCGGGAAAGATGGTACACAGACTTTATCTGGGATCGTCTGGAAGTAAAGAGAGGTTACAGGAACTTTAAATGGTCGGCACATTCATGCGGACTGGGTGGTGATCTGCAGGAAAGACAGAGACAATGCTGTGTACTTTATAGAGACCTTCGATAAAGAATGGAACCCTCTTGTCCTTCCTGATTCTTGCTACTACCTCTAGAGTGGGAACTTGTGTTTTTTTTTATTATTATTACCCACTCTAGACATCAGCCTGCCTGGAGCATTTAACTTTACCCCTGCTAAGGGAAATCTACTCAGTTGAGGAATTGGAGAGCTGTTCTATGTTTTTTTTCTCACCTGCTCAGCCAGTGGAAAGAAAGTTTTGTTTTCTAAAAAGAACTGAACTTTGGGGTAGATTTAGCTAGGGTCAAAGCTGTAAATCGCCGCGTTCAAGACGGGGAATGCCTGATTCTAGTGATGCATTTCTATTTGAACGAGTGTCGGTTGTAGTAACTTTGCACTACCACCAGGTGGCAGTGATTTGCAGAACTTTTCATAAATTCTTCTTAGGAAAAGTTAATTAACATATGCTAGGACTAGCATTTGTAGCACTCAGTGAAGGGAGTTGTCTTTCTTCGGGGAAATAGCTCACTTCTTTTACATAATAAATAGATAGGATGTTTTATTCTGTGTTGTTTTTTTTCTCTCCGTCTGCAGGTGAACTGATAGCAACTCTGCTGGAGAATGGGTGGAGTAGTTATTCAGGAGGGGGTGGAATATGTACAGTACAATATGTAAAATGTGACATTGAGAATGGATGTCAATGTTTGTATTGCTTGTTCTCTATTTTTTTTCTCTCTTCTCTTTCTTTTCTCTTGTCCCTTCCCAATATATTGGTTCAGGCACAACAATTCAAAATTTGTACATAAGTTCGGGAATAAATCAATGCTTGCTCAGGCTTGAGGGGTTGTGAATTTTTTTCAGACACTGGGGACAGTGTCTATTTTAGAAGGGGGTGTATGTAGCGCCCCTTTACTTTTCAGGGGTGCTATGCGCCTAAATTTAGGGGTTGGTCTGAGCTGGTAGCCAGGCTCAGACCACTTTGATTGTTAGGCATTTGCTTCTGCCTATGTGATGCTGCCTGGTGTATGGTTCCCTGTGGCCTGTAGGTGACACTGCCATATCAGGCCAGGGTTGAATCATGGGTGGCATTGCTACGCCTTAGGGTGTCCTCTCTCGGCAGCAGTACAGTGGGCGTGGTCAACCTGTTGTGCATGCCGGGAGGGGGTACATAAGGGGCAGACACCATCTTTTGAGGAGGAGAGGAGGAGAGTGTGAGAGAGGCACGTACCCCACCTTTGGTGGCCCTCATGGCCAGGGGTGCGGATGGGTGTGATGAGTACCAGGCACCTTTAGCCAGGGGCTGCAGCTCTACCAGTAGGCCCAGCACCTTTAGCTAGGGCCTACCCCCAAAAGAAGAGTCCCAGGGTGCCCGGGAGGGGGTGACCCGTTCTAGACGAGAGGGAACCAGGAGTTTCGGTGAAAGGAGTCGCCGCCTCGGAAGAGGCCTGGTTACCTACTAGAGGGATTCAAATATCCGCCACAGGCCTTGTGACGTGCTTCAGTTGCACCTTGTTCTACTGTTGCAAGCGCCGGGAAGTTCGGACTTGGAACTGTTCCTGATCGTATCCCAAGGAAACTTAAGTGAATATTCGAGCATCACTCTGGCTGCTAGGACTGTGAGAGAGGACTATCCGGGTGAGCTAAACCCACTCGGGATCGAGAGGAGACAATTACTAGTTTGTGCCTGGACCTAATTCCCCAAGTTTGCTATTCTTTCTCTCATCAACTTCATCCTGTCTACTAAGCAATAATAGAAAATAAACTCATCGTTAGAGTTAAAGTGGTGTGGACATTGGCCTTCTTGGGAAGAAATAGAGACTTGTCCCTATACTCTGGGGATGAGAACCAGTGGAAAGAGGTTACTTGCTGCAGAACCCAAAAACTGTTAACACCGCTCAACCTCTTCAAACAGGAGGATACGGGCATATAGCATGGTGTGCCTTGACCTGCAAGTGAGCCAGGCAGGAAAAAGGTTGGTGTGTGTGCTACATAAGGATATCACAAATCTTAAAAAATAATCTTAAAAACAAATCCACAAGTTAGTCAACCATAGTGATATTTATCCAGGCCTTGGGATCTGATTAGTTGGCCGACGAGTTTCACGGGCAAGCCGCTTCATCAGGGCCGAATCCTGTTCCGAAATCCTGTAATCATATACAAGAATATGTATGAAACATTGATCACTGAGTAGCATATTACATAGCATATTATATAGTATCTTATATGTACATTATTGACAAAACATAACATGCAAACATATCATATCCACCATGAATATACAAAGAAGGATGGGTCAAGAACTTCAATATATCGATCAAACATAATCAACCCCTTTCTTAACCCCTTCCCCCTCCCCCCCCCTTCCTCCCTCTCCTTCTTTTCCTTTTTCGCTCCCTCCTTCTTTCCCTATTCCTCTATCTCTCCCTCCCTCGCCCTTGTTCTACCTTTCCCTTTAGAATGTGATATTTTTGATGAACCTTTAATCTTACTGTCTAGATTTACCCTCTTGGCAACTCTTGGATATAAGGTAGCTTTTTGAGGACTTGGTTCGGTTCCCCACAGGCCTGGCAGGCTGTTTACCAACAACATCTCAGGCACTTTTTACGCGATAAGTGATTATGTTTGATCGATCTATTGTCGATTGACATTAGGTAGTTGAATATGTTGTGAAGTTCTTGACCCATCCTTCTTTTTTTATATTCATGGTAGATATGATATGTTTGCATGTTATGTTTAGTCAATAATGTACTTTAAAGATACAATGTAATATGCTACTCAGTGATCAATGTTTCAAACATATTTTTGTATATATTTACAATATTTCTGGATAGGATCAGAGGCCCGGTTAAAGCAGTTTTGCCTGCAAAACTCGTCGGCCAACTAATCGGATCCCAAGGCCAGGATAAACATCACTGATAGGGTAAATTGTGGATTTATTTTTTAGATTATTTTTTAATATTTGTGATATCTTTAATAAAAATGTTATATTTTTATATACGCTATGAGTCTGTGTCTATTACACCCAAGGAGGTACATTTAAAGCCTCACACATTTTTGGGTTCTAGTAATTAGCGTATTAGTAGTCTCCCCAAATTCAAACAAATTCAAAAATGTTAATGTTATATTTAGACATCTAGAAATCTTTACTATTTTAAAACCATAGGAAAGCTTGCTGTTTAGACCTGAGTTTTTAAAAACAACCGCATTAAGAGCCCATTCACACAGGGGCAACATGACTTCCAGCGCGATTTTATGAGACAACTCAGACACGACTTGAGTATGAATCACAGCGCGACCTGGAGCTATTTACAAGGCAACTCCAAGTTGCCTGCAGGACAGGAGAAATTCCAGTGGCCAATCAAACAAGAATCAGCTCTGTGGGAGGGAGGGGGGAGGGAGAGGTTTGCCTAAGAAATGTATTTTCTCTTCCTGGAGAGTTGCTCCTATTAAGACAGTGATCCGACTTCAGAGGCAACTCCCATTGAAATCAATGGGTACAGGTCGCCTAGAAGTCGGATTGAAGTAGTACAGGGACCTTTTTTGAAGTCGGAGCGACTGCAGTAGTGTGCATTAAGACGGCTCCATTAACTTACATTGATTTCCTCAGCCAGTGCGACTTGAGGCAACTAGGGGCGACCTGGGGCGATTTGAAGTCGGATCCAAAGTTGCCCCTGTGTGAATGGGCTCTAAGAAACTAGACACTTCTTTCAAGTAACTTTAGTCTAATTGCTTTAAATTGTTTATTTACATTGAATTTTTTTTTTTTTGCATTTGCAACATTCTTTGGCTAATTCTGTACCGCAGTAATTAAAACGACAAGGAAATGTTTTAAATCTCCCAAACTTTTTGTTTTAATGATGACAGTTTGATGAAGCCTGTGTGATTGTTAGTGTCTGATTGTATATTTCCATCTCCACTCCTGGCATTCTTATGCTGTTCATATGCTGCATGCAATGAAAAATAGCCCCTAGTAATAGCTGCAAAATCCTCAGATCTGCTTTTAATTCAAAGGAGCACCGTGTCCAGATCATTTAAGATGTTATGTGCAGCCTCTGAGGATTTTCATTGTGAAAGATTCTGTAGCGCTGCCAAGTGGGTTAGGCTTTCTTGTTTTTGTTTGCCTAAAATGAAATCTGCAGAAGCTCCACTACAAAGAGGAGGAATTGTGAAGACAAGCTGTCTTTTGGCAGCACATGGAGCCATGCTAATTATTATTTAAATTTATGCACGCTTATTATCTTGATAAACACAAGGAGTGTAAAAGGGGCTATTAAAGTAGCCTTAATGTTGTCCCTTTTTGACATCACAAGCCATCAAAGGACAGAGCACCGGTATGGTGTGCAGTAGAGGACATGTCTCATCTTAGCTAAAGGATAAAAATCCAGTTTAAAGAGAATGGATGTTGTTCTTTGCATATAATATATTTATTTATTACACTCAGGAAGAAAGTGACTTTAATTTTTTTTTACTGTATTACCTTATAATTAAATATGAAATATTGAATGTTATTATTTCATATTAAGTTACAAGCTGGAGGCAAGTGCACCACCATACCTGTTCTGACCTTCAGCTCCATTGATAATAGATCAAAGCCGTTCCTCACCGTTATGTCCATTGCGTTTCTCTCTTCTCTGCCGAATCCTCCAGCTCCCAAGTTGCTAATCCATTGCTACTAGAAAACTGATTTTTGTGCAACTCCTGCGCATCTCCCCATCACCTGACTGCATCTTGAAGTGGCGGCATCCACTTTAACTGCTGTTCTGCTGCAACCTGAATAGCTTTAAGCTTTGTCAGTTATACAGAGGCTCCTAAAAAGCATGCAAGCTTTCTTATTAGAAGGAGCAAACTGAGCAACTTAGCATCATGCACACACATATTAGTTTAATTAAAATACATAATAAACATTATATATATATATATATCAGTATATACACAGAGGGTAAAATAAGTATTGAACACGTCACCATTTTTCTAGGTAGATATATTTCTAAAGGTGCTCTTGACAATTTTCACCACATGCCAGTAACAACCCATGCAATCCATACATACAAAGACACCAAAACAAATAAGTTCAGAATTTAAGTTATGTGTAATAAAATGGAATGACACAGCAAAAAAGTATTGAACACGCTAACTGGAATTTATTTAATACTTGGTACAAAATCCATTGTTGGTAATGACAGCTTCAAGACGCAAGCTCCTGTATGGAGAAACTAGTCGCATGCGTTGCTCAGGTGTGATTTTGGCCCATTCTTCCACACAAATAGTCTTCAAATCTTGAAGGTTTCGTGGGCCTCTTGTATGAACTCTGATCCTTACTTCTTTCCATAGATTTTCTATTGGATTCAAGTCAGGTGATTGGCTGGGCCATTCTAGCAGTTTTATTTTATTTTTTGAAACCAATTGAGAGTTTCCTTGGCTGTGTTTGGGATCATTGTCTTATATATATATATATATATATATATTTAAAATAAATATACTGTATATAATTAAGACAAATGGTCCTATACCCCAGATATTGCAAAGTGGTACCACATCCCAATACAGGAAGTCCCCGAGTTACGAACATCCGACTTGCGAACAATTCCTGCTTACGAATGGGAGGCTGCGTGACGTATCTGCTGTTCTGCGCATGCTCGGCCACTATTCGACAGCGGGCACATTCAACGGAACCTTTTCGACGACGGGCACATTCGACGGAACATCGGAAAATGACGTATCTGCCGTTATGCGCATGCTGTTCCGACTTACGAACATATTCGACTTAAGAACAAACTTACAGTCCCTAGCCCGTTCGTAACTCGGGGACTGCCTGTAATAGTTGTAATGAAAAAGGGAAATAGAAAAGAAGAGAAAATAGAAATAGTCCATACAATCCCAGATTCCTTCTTTTCTGTTTCCCTTTTTTACTGTAAGATATATAATTATTATGTACTACAATTGTTTAGTATTCATGCTTCAACTGTATAATCCAGTAAATAAAGTTTTTTTTATATATATAGAACTGAGAGCAATCTTGCTCTCAGTTCTGTATAACATGGAATTTTAAACAGAAGCAGAAAGATAGATGCTCCATCTCCTTTATTCGTTGGATATATATATATATATATATATATATATATATATATATATTCAATGTGTGTAAAAAATAAAACTGATCTAAAAGCATTAGATTTTTGCTTTAAAGACCCAATTACCTGTCAATTACTGGAGTCAATAGAGAAGCAAAATTTAGGGCAGCCTGGTAATTTTGAAAGGGCTGGCAATGCAGCTTAGTGCACAAAATGCTGTGTGCATTGTCATGCTCTGTACTTCAGGTGCAAATGTAACTACTGTACAAGTGTATTGAGGTGCCATCCTAAATGAATGTCACACATGGTATTGATCATTAACTTGTGTTGTAGTAATGGGCAGTATGAGGTACATTTTACTACTCCTTCTAACGCTCCTTACCACAGTGCATCAGTGCTAATGGACCCTTAAGGTTATTTTTGTTGCTTCCTAAGGATGCCATAGGCTTCAAATGAATCCTTAAGGCCTCGTACACACGACCGATTTTCTCGTCGTAAAAAACACGTCGTTTTTTTCGACGAGATTCTTGTTAAGCTTGTCGATTTTCTCGTCAAGCTTTCTATGCGTACACACTGTCATTTTCCAATTTCCTCGTGGTTCTCTGCGCTCACATCCAGCACGTACGACGGCACTATAAAGGGGAAGATCTTTTTTCTTGGCGCCACCCCTTGGGCTGCTTTTGCTGATCTCGTGTTACCGCGTGTGAAGTAAAAGTTTGGGAAGAGACGATTCGCGCTTTTCAGTCTTCGTACTTTTCAGATCGTTTTCTGCGGTTCAGTTTGTGCTTGTGGGTTCGTATCTTGACTTTCAGGGCGTCTAGGCAGGTCGTATCTGTTTTACAGTGCGTTATTGCCTGTTCGTTTCTGAATTTCAGTTCGTTATTCATAGGCCTTGCTGTTCTAAAGTGCGTTCTGTTCTGTACGTTCTGATTAGACGACCGTTTCCTAGCCATGTCGCCTGGACGTTCTCGTCGTCGAGTTCGTGCTGTGCGTGCGCTTGGTGTTGGTCTGCTTGTTTTGGACCAAGACCAGTCCATGAATGGTGTGAGGAGGAGTTCATGGACCAAGAATTGGTTGCTCCAGCGGGACCAATTCTGCCACATGCCTCTGCTGCGGGAGATCGTCGAGAATAATCCTGAGGACTACAGGAATTTTCTGAGGATGTCTGACCCCGTTTTTCAGGAACTGTTGGCTTTGGTGTCCCCCTATATTACCAGGAAGGACACCGTTATGCGGGAAGCCATCAGTGCTGAGCAGAGGCTCATCGCCACGTTGCGTTACCTGGCGACAGGGAGAAGTCTTCAGGACTTGAAGTTCACCACAGGCATCTCCCCCCAGGCTCTGGGCCTCATAATCCCAGACACCTGTTCTGCTATTATACAAGTCCTGCAGGAGGACTATATTAGGGTAAGTTTTCTCCCTTAACATCACATTTTATGTATTACATGTATGCTAATGTATTGTATTTCTTTCATCCTTCCCTAATTACCATGATTGTAATATGCTGAGAATGTCCCCTTTGTCCCCATGCATGTTGGAAGCTTTAGATTGCCCCTTTTTTATCCTCCCTAAATATTTCCCCTCACTAACTTTTCCAGCAGGGGCGCCTGTTGCTCCAAATGTTGGGGGGTTCCAACCCCAATTTCGGAAATAAACTTCCTCCTTTTTTGCTCTGTTGCCTAATAAACGCCCCCAGTTGTCCCCTCCAATGCAGCCATTTAGTCCCCTCTAATGCAGCCAGTTTCCCCCCAGCCCTGCACTTACCTTCTTGTGGTCAGCGCCATCCTTCTTCTGTCCTTGATGTCTTCTCCTTCCCTTCATGTTGCATCAGCCAATCATGTTACCATTAAACAGACTTGGTGAACATGATTGCCAGAGCAGCCTGTCAGTGTTTACACAAGGAATGCCCCCTCCTTGCGTCCCCGATTTTTCTTTGAGGAAGCCAATTACATCCCTCAGATTGTAATTTGCAAGACTTTTTTAATACCTGTTTCTGCTCTGCAATTTTAACCCCCTAAATGACGCAATTATTCATATGTCGGTCGCTTTACAAGAGGCCATCCACCTGAATAGTGTGCGGCATAGACAATACATAGGTTCATGCAACGCATGAACCTATGTATTGTTCTGAGTGATGGGCACAGGAGAGAGGGGACAGTGCTCCAGCGCCCACTCTGGACGCACCGCCACTGCAATGCTATCCTGTGGCCAAACACATCTCCCCCCCCCCAAAATAATTTAGTAATGGCCCATCAGAGGTGGTGATGAATATGATAAATGAGCCTTCCATTATACTTTTTTTACACACCTTAATAAATGTATAATTAGATTGATGTTGGTCTCTAATTTTTTGGTTTAGAATTTGCTTGTAATGTATGCCTTTGTTTTTCTAATATTATTTCATCTTGTTTCACTCCACAGCTTCCTTCCACGCCACAGGAATGGCAGACTGTGGCATCGGAGTTTGCCACGCGGTGGGACTTCCCCAACTGCGGTGGTGCCATAGACGGGAAGCACGTCCGCATCGTGCCGCCACCCCGTTCTGGGTCCTACTACTACAACTACAAGGGGTTTCATAGCATTGTGCTGATGGCGGTGGTGTCAGCACGGTATGAATTCCTCTATGTTGATGTAGGGAAGAATGGCCGGATGTCCGATGGGGGATCCTTCATCCAGACGGAGTTTGCCCTCCGTCTCCAGAGTGACGACCTTGCATTGCCACCGGATGCAGGGAATATTGAAGGACTCCCCTTTGTTTTCTTGGCTGATGAAGCCTTCGGACTCGGACGGCATCTTATGAGGCCATTTCCACAGAGGACCCTGACCCCAGAGAAGAGTGTGTTCAATTACCGGCTGGCCAGGGCCCGAAGAGTCGTTGAAAATGCCTTCGGCATAATGGCCAGCCGGTTCCGCCTTTTTATGACTTCCATCCACTTGGCGGACTACAAAATAAACTATGTAGTGTTATGCTGCTGTGTGCTACACAACTTTCTGAGCCAAAAATCTAATTCGTATATGGCCTCAGTTTTGCCAGAGGCTGGACTTTCCCCTGCAAATCCCCTTCCGGGCCTGGAATCTGCCCGTCTTGGCTTGCCCCCCCAAAATGCCCGTGTGGTTCGGGACAAATACATGGAGTATTTCACGGGTAGGGGGGCAATTCCTATGCCAGCCTATGTCTAAGTATCCCAATAAAAATCTTGTTTAAACCTTTAATTATTTGTTCTTTCCTGTCTCCTAGTTTGTCTTTGTGCATTTGTAGTGGCAATTGTATTTTACTTTAGTAAATAACAACCAATTTCACTATGTTACCTTACAAAAGAACCAAATAAGCTTAGAGAGTATTATAAAAAGAAGCTACACGTTGTTTGTGGTCAAATATTTTACTCTCTGCACTTTTTATTTTTTTTTTACTTTGGGGTTGGCCTGGCCACAACCCGGCAAATTTTGGCTTATGAAAATACAAAAATACCACTTGCATTTCTAAAATGACAACATTGGATACCTCTGAGCAATCTGAGACATTCAGTTACACAAACTATGTCTCTATGTGCCCGTCCTAATATGGGGTCCTGCCACCCCTTGCCCAGCCAAAAATTCAATATGCACACATTTTTAATTTTTTGCAAATAGGAAGTTTACAATCCTGATCCCTATTGTCAACATGTGCTATCTGCCATCAGGGGTGATCAATGGACGTGTTTTGGGGGTGCATCCCCTTCCTCAGTTCACCGACTTTTGATACGAGGAAGGGGTTGCACCCACAAAAGACGTACATGGATATCCCCTGATGGCAGATAGCACATGTTCACACACTGTGTGCATATTCAATTTTTGGCTGCTTTGTTACTCAAAAAATTAGTAAAAATATAAAAACAAACATGTAAAAACAAATGTGTTTGGATGGCTTATTGAATTCTCCCCAAAACATCGAGAATGTCTTTAAATGTTTGTTCCATCACATGGATTCTTTGTTTAATTAGGTCCAGTTCCGTGCTACATTCCATCACTTGCTGGATGAGGCGGAGGGCACTGTCAGCAGAGAACGGTGTGCTATCCTTCACAACATTTCCATCCCCTAAAAACCATAAAAAAAAATTAATAAAACTCTGCAGGCCTACCTCGCTTACCTTAAGCTGTGGTGTCAGATACTGACCTGTTGTGGTGACCAGATCCACAACGTCATCCACCTCTCCTTCCTGCACTTCTCCTTCCTCCACCTCAACTTCCTGCACATCTTTCGGTTGTGGATCTTTGGGAGTTTGGGGTTGCTTGGAAGTTGTGGGGTGCATGTGCTCCCTGGAGTGTCCTCCTCCCAGTCTTCTCTCCCCTATGAGAATAAAACCAAAGGTCTATTTATCACACTGTAAAAATCTCATTTTTAAACTTAAAACAGGCTAAATTGTTTGGAAGTGGGGTACAAGTGTGCGTTTGTGCGGAATTTAAAGAAAAATGCATTATTTATGACCCCAAATATGTTTAGTATTCACATTTGGATGTAATTTTTTGGACATGGAGGCACCACAAATAAACTCTGATGCACCTGTGTGGGACACCCAAAAAAGGCGGGTCTGGTGGCCCACACTATAGTGCTCCAAAGTACAGATGTGGAAGCAGCTGCTGAGTGTCCTCTCCTTTACACTGATTAAAGTTTGCATTTCATTCTCCTTACAAACACATCATCTAGACTTAAAAATTAGCCACAATACTTGATCAAAAATGGCAGATGTCTAATTACTTTTGGGGGTCTTAAATAAGCCAAAACCGCGGATAGTGGCCGAACGAAGTGTCGGTAACGTAACGAATGATTACTGTGCCCAACCTAGTTCAAAATATTACATTTTGGAAGGGAGTCCAATATGAAAAAAAAAAAAAAAAGGTCAGTTTCTAAAAAGATTAATAGCAGAAAGGTCGTCATTTTACTTACTTTTAGCGAGCATCCTCTTTATGCTCCTCAACTGGTCTGGCTCCCTCAGTTTGAGGTCTGACCACCTCTTTCTGAGCTGCTCATTTGAGCGTTTCACCCCGAACTTCGCCCTCAGACTCTTCACAACTTTAGTGAGGATTTTGGCCTTCCTTCTATTTGGTTTGCTATACGGCCCATGCTTGGCATCATAATCAGCCTTGACCAAGATGTCCACCATCTCCGCCATCTCCGCCAAAGACATATTCGATGCCTTGAATCTCCTCCTTGATCGTGACGTGTCCTCGGTCTCCGGGCTTGTCTCCTCACTAGTTGCGGAATTATCAGACACCTGCTGTAACTCCGCCATATCTGTCTGCGCGCCGAAAGAGAAGGGGCGGGGAAAAGATGTTAGTTAGAACGTCATGGGCGGGCGACGTGTGCGGAGCGACGTGTTCGAATTTGGACGCATGCGTGGTGTGTATATAGCAAACACACATGTGACTATTGTGAGGGGGTTAACTCGGTAGCGGGTGTGTGTGACCCCCTGGTTGGGCTCCCCACACAAAAACAGGGCCAGCAGACGGAGGTTGTGGTTTTCAAAATCAAAAGGTGCGGTTTATTTCTCTATGTACAGTGACAAAAACACAGCAAAGCCAAAAAGAAACATAAACAAAATAAATCCTGGTCAGTTTGACCTCTGACTAAACATGCAGGTTTCCTAAACTAACAACTGGGATCAGCCTGGTGCTGTCCTAGTCCCTAAGTCCCTGGTTTAGTAAAAGTCCAAACAAATAGCCACACAGGCTTTGCCTCACCGCACAGGGGTTCACTCTCCCTAGACAGTCCACACAGGTCTGGGTCCAGGCATGAGCTAACATCTAATGAAGCTGGGAGTTTTTATAAAGGCCTTAAATGAGCTGACAAGCTTCAGCTGGTCTCATCAACTCCCTGCCTGCACGACGCCCAGCCCTCTCTCTAGAGGTATGAGTCATCCATGAGCCCACTAGCCTCAGCTGGGCTTCATCAACTCCCTAGTTGTATAAGTCGGCATAAAGCCTGAATCTGGGAGAAATATATCTACCCCCCTGGATGCAACCAGGTGACTTTACCTTCCTGCTGTCACATACCCCCCCCTCTTGTTTTAACCTTGGGGTTGGAACACCAGCAATCAGGCATTCATGTACTCGAGACAAAGCATCCACATTCCCCATTTGAACGCCAGGGCGATGCTTTACTGTGAAGTTGAATTCCTGTAGGGCCAGGAACCACCTATTCACTCTTCTATTTGTCTCCTTGTTTTGAGCCATCCACTTTAACGGAGCGTGATCCGTAACCATGTCAAAGTGCCTACCTAGCAGATAGTACCGAAGGGAATCTAGAGCCCACTTCACCGCTAAACACTCCTTTTCAACCGTGGCGTAATTTACCTCATGGGACTTCAACTTCCTGCTGAGGTAAATGACTGGGTGCTCTTCCCCGTTCCAGACCTGGGACAATACTGCTCCTAACCCCACATCTGACGCATCACTTTGTACGACAAAGTCTTTAGAGAAGTCGGGTGAGTACAACACTGGCTGGCTACATAAGGCTTGTTTCAAAAATTGGAATGCTGCCTCAGCCTCGGGGGTCCCTTTAATCATGACCGACCCTTTCCCTTTCGTCAGGTTGGTTAGGGGCACAGCCTTAGAAGCAAAGTGGGGAATGAAGCGCCGATAATAACCCGCGATTCCCAGAAAGGCCCGTACCTGCTTCTTGCTGTTGGGACGTGGCCAACTCTGGATGGCCTCGACTTTGTTGAGTTGGGGTTTTATCACTCCCCTGCCAATGGTGTACCCAAGATATTTGGCCTCCTCCTGCCCAATGGTACACTTCTTGGGGTTAGCCGTAAACCCCGCTTCCCGGATAGAGTCTAGGACTGCTTGCACTTTTGGCAGATGTGAGGCCCAATCTGTGCTATGGACAATTACGTCATCCAGGTAAGCCGCAGCATACTTCCGATGGGGCCTCAGTATCTGGTCCATTTTCCGCTGGAATGTGGCCGGCGCATTCTGTAACCCGAACGGCATTCTCTTATATTGGAACGCCCCGTCTGGGGTTACAAATGCGGTTTTCTCTTTGGCCGACTTGGCCAGGGGAATTTGCCAATACCCTTTTGTGAGGTCAAGAGTCGTCATGTATCGGGCTGTTCCCAGCCGGTCGATCAACTCATCTATACGTGGCATGGGGTAGGTGTCAAATTTTGTAACTTTGTTCAACTGACGAAAATCGTTACAAAATCGCCAGCTCCCATCCAGTTTAGGCACCAACACAATGGGACTAGACCAATCACTTTGGGACTCCTCTATCACCCCTAAGTTCAGCATTTTCTGTACTTCCTCCCGTATTGCCTCCCGTCGGGCCTCTGGGATCCGATAGGGTTTTAACTTCACCCTTTCACCGGGCGGGGTAATAATATCATGCTCTACCCCAGATGTTTGTCCCGGCAGCTCAGAGAACACCTCCTTGTTGCGAAGCACAAACTCCTTAACCTCCTGTTGTTGGGGTTGTGACAAGGTGGCTGCTATTCCAACCTCCGGAATCACGCAACCAGTTTGAGCTGGTGACCAAGTTTCTGCGACTAGGGACTCTCTATCCCTCCAGGCTTTCAACAGATTAACGTGATATATCTGTTCGGGCTTTCGCCTTCCTGGTTGTCTGACCTTGTAATTCACTTCGCTCACTTTTTCCATTATCTCGTAGGGGCCTTGCCATTTGGCAAGGAATTTACTTTCAACCGTAGGGACAAGTACCAATATCCTATCCCCCGGGGAAAAGGTACGGGTCTTTGCTCCACGGTTGTACACTCTCTGCTGTGCCAACTGCGCTTGGGCCAAATGTTCCTTCACGATGGGCATTACCTGTGCAATTCGATCTTGCATCAGGGCGACATGCTCAATCACACTCCTGTGGGGAGAACTCTCACTTTCCCAAGTTTCCTTGGCAATATCCAACAGCCCTCTTGGGTGTCTCCCATACAGTAACTCAAAGGGGGAGAATCCCGTAGAGGATTGGGGCACCTCCCTAATAGCAAACATCAAATAAGGAAGTAGACAGTCCCAATCCTTTCCATCTCTATCCACCACTTTCTTCAACATTTGTTTTAGGGTTTTGTTGAATCTTTCAACCAGCCCATCGGTTTGGGGGTGATACACAGATGTACGCAATTGCGTCACTTTGAACAATTTACACAGCTCTTTCATAACCCGGGACATAAAGGGTGTACCTTGGTCCGTAAGCAGTTCTTTACAAATACCCACCCGGCTAAAAACAAGAGATAGCTCTTTGGCTATGGTTTTGGCCGAGGTATTTCTGAGAGGGATCGCTTCTGGATAACGGGTGGCATAGTCCATTATAACCAATATGTACTGGTGCCCCCTAGCGGACTTGATTATAGGACCTACCAAATCCATTGCGATTCTCTCAAACGGGACCTCAATGATGGGTAGAGGGACCAGCGGGCTACGGAAATGTGGCATCGGGGCCGACCTCTGACACACAGGGCAGGAGGAACAATAATTTTCTATGTCCTTCATCACCCCAGGCCAATAGAATCTCTGTAATACCCTCTCTCGGGTTTTCTCTGTCCCCAGATGACCTCCAAGAATGTGCCCATGGGCCAACTCCAACACCAACTTCCTGTAAGGTTTGGGCACCACAAGCTGCTCAACGGTTTCTTCTGCCCTTTTTGCCACCCGATACAGTAGGTCCTTCTCTACGCTGAAGTATGGGTAAGTGCAGGTATTATCTGGGTTCACTAACTCGCCATCTATTTCCACTACGTTTTCCTGTGCCTTTATTAGGGCGGGGTCTTTTAACTGTTCTGTGGCAAAATTTTCCCTGTGAACCTCCAGATCAGAAAACTCCACAGACGGTAGGTTTTCGTCTGAGGAGGTGGGCTCCTTCCAGTTTCTTGAGTCTCCCCTGCCAATACTGACAAGGGAAATTCTGGAGAGTCCTCACCACTCTCAGAGGAGTTCTGGCTATCACATTCCTGGTACATAGGGGCACCAGTGGGGGGCTCAGGATCATCCCACAGTTCCCAGAACTTCGGAAAATCCCTTCCCACAATGGCATCATGCGGTAATTGAGATACTAACCCCACTGGATGAGAGAGGGTACCTTTGGGGGTCTCGAAACACACTGTAGTCACTGGATACTCTCGGGTGTCCCCATGCACACAAATAACAGCTACCTTGCTATTCCCAGAGACCTCTGTTTTAACTAATTCAGCCTTTATCAGGGTCACAAGGCTACCTGAATCCAGTAATACCACAACATTTCTACCATTAATACACATTTTGCATAAATGTTTCTCAGTTCCCCGAATGGCAGTGCATGCGACTGTCGCACACAGCGACTGACGTCTGTCCATCAGAAAGTCACATTGCATGGGTTCCTCCACAACCGGGCAATTTGCTGCAATATGTCCCGCTTGCCGGCAGCGGTAGCAAACAATCCATTTGGCTGCCTCTTGAGCCCCTGACTTCCCAGGCTGTTCTCGCCAAACTTTGGGTAGAGCTCCCACCCTCTCACTCTCTCCATCCTCACCCCTTGGAATCCTCTTATCCGCCCCTGGGGATGGTCTGGTCTTAGGGTGGAAAGTCCGAGAGTCTCTGGAAGAGGCCGTCAGGTTCTCTGTAGCCAAGTATCTCTCTACACGATCCACAAGTTTACCGGCCGTTTCTGGGTCTCCATGGCTTACCCACTTTTGAATGGCGGTAGGAAGAGCTCTCAAGAAACGATCCATCACAACACGTTCCACAATCTCCGGTGCGGACAAAGTCTCTGGCTGTAGCCACTTCCTGCTCAGGTGAATGAGATCATACATTTGAGACCTGGGGGGTTTTCCAAGCTGGAAAGTCCAGTTATGCACACGCTGAGCCCGGACAGTCAGGGTGACACCCAGCCTTGCCAATATTTCAGCTTTTAGCATCACATAGTCTTTTGCTTGGTCAGGCTCTAGGTCATAGTAAGCCTTCTGCGATTCACCAGTTAACAGAGGAGCCTCCAGTCCAGCCCACTGCTCCTCAGGCCACTTTTCTCTTTCAGCAGTCCTTTCAAATGTGGTCAAAAATACCTCTGGATCATCCTCTCCAGTCATTTTTGTCAATAAACGACTCACCCCAAAGGACGCGGTATTAGTGGGACGGCTTTCCTCACTGGTCTGCGGACGTTGCTGCATTACTGCTTCCATTTGTTGTAGTCTCTGCTCTTGCTTCTGTAACAGGTCTATGAAGCGGGCCTCAGATTGCTGCTGGGCTTGTTGATGAGCTTGCTGCTGGGCTGCAAGGCTCCTTTGCAAACCTGCATTCCTCTATGTTGATGTAGGGAAGAATGGCCGGATGTCCGATGGGGGATCCTTCATCCAGACGGAGTTTGCCCTCCGTCTCCAGAGTGACGACCTTGCATTGCCACCGGATGCAGGGAATATTGAAGGACTCCCCTTTGTTTTCTTGGCTGATGAAGCCTTCGGACTCGGACGGCATCTTATGAGGCCATTTCCACAGAGGACCCTGACCCCAGAGAAGAGTGTGTTCAATTACCGGCTGGCCAGGGCCCGAAGAGTCGTTGAAAATGCCTTCGGCATAATGGCCAGCCGGTTCCGCCTTTTTATGACTTCCATCCACTTGGCGGACTACAAAATAAACTATGTAGTGTTATGCTGCTGTGTGCTACACAACTTTCTGAGCCAAAAATCTAATTCGTATATGGCCTCAGTTTTGCCAGAGGCTGGACTTTCCCCTGCAAATCCCCTTCCGGGGTTTGTCTTTGTGCATTTGTAGTGGCAATTGTATTTTACTTTAGTAAATAACAACTAATTTCACTATGTTACCTTACAAAAGAACCAAATAAGCTTAGAGAGTATTATAAAAAGAAGCTACACGTTGTTTGTGGTCAAATATTTTACTCTCTGCACTTTTTATTTTTTTTTTACTTTGGGGTTGGCCTGGCCACAACCCGGCAAATTTTGGCTTATGAAAATACAAAAATACCACTTGCATTTCTAAAATGACAACATTGGATACCTCTGAGCAATCTGAGACATTCAGTTACACAAACTATGTCTCTATGTGCCCGTCCTAATATGGGGTCCTGCCACCCCTTGCCCAGCCAAAAATTCAATATGCACACATTTTTAATTTTTTGCAAATAGGAAGTTTACAATCCTGATCCCTATTGTCAACATGTGCTATCTGCCATCAGGGGTGATCAATGGACGTGTTTTGGGGGTGCATCCCCTTCCTCAGTTCACCGACTTTTGATACGAGGAAGGGGTTGCACCCACAAAAGACGTACATGGATATCCCCTGATGGCAGATAGCACATGTTCACACACTGTGTGCATATTCAATTTTTGGCTGCTTTGTTACTCAAAAAATTAGTAAAAATATAAAAACAAACATGTAAAAACAAATGTGTTTGGATGGCTTATTGAATTCTCCCCAAAACATCGAGAATGTCTTTAAATGTTTGTTCCATCACATGGATTCTTTGTTTAATTAGGTCCAGTTCCGTGCTACATTCCATCACTTGCTGGATGAGGCGGAGGGCACTGTCAGCAGAGAACGGTGTGCTATCCTTCACAACATTTCCATCCCCTAAAAACCATAAAAAAAAATTAATAAAACTCTGCAGGCCTACCTCGCTTACCTTAAGCTGTGGTGTCAGATACTGACCTGTTGTGGTGACCAGATCCACAACGTCATCCACCTCTCCTTCCTGCACTTCTCCTTCCTCCACCTCAACTTCCTGCACATCTTTCGGTTGTGGATCTTTGGGAGTTTGGGGTTGCTTGGAAGTTGTGGGGTGCATGTGCTCCCTGGAGTGTCCTCCTCCCAGTCTTCTCTCCCCTATGAGAATAAAACCAAAGGTCTATTTATCACACTGTAAAAATCTCATTTTTAAACTTAAAACAGGCTAAATTGTTTGGAAGTGGGGTACAAGTGTGCGTTTGTGCGGAATTTAAAGAAAAATGCATTATTTATGACCCCAAATATGTTTAGTATTCACATTTGGATGTAATTTTTTGGACATGGAGGCACCACAAATAAACTCTGATGCACCTGTGTGGGACACCCAAAAAAGGCGGGTCTGGTGGCCCACACTATAGTGCTCCAAAGTACAGATGTGGAAGCAGCTGCTGAGTGTCCTCTCCTTTACACTGATTAAAGTTTGCATTTCATTCTCCTTACAAACACATCATCTAGACTTAAAAATTAGCCACAATATTTGATCAAAAATGGCAGATGTCTAATTACTTTTGGGGGTCTTAGATAAGCCAAAACCGCGGATAGTGGCCGAACGAAGTGTCGGTAACGTAACGAATGATTACTGTGCCCAACCTAGTTCAAAATATTACATTTTGGAAGGGAGTCCAATATGAAAAAAAAAAAAAAAAGGTCAGTTTCTAAAAAGATTAATAGCAGAAAGGTCGTCATTTTACTTACTTTTAGCGAGCATCCTCTTTATGCTCCTCAACTGGTCTGGCTCCCTCAGTTTGAGGTCTGACCACCTCTTTCTGAGCTGCTCATTTGAGCGTTTCACCCCGAACTTCGCCCTCAGACTCTTCACAACTTTAGTGAGGATTTTGACCTTCCTTCTATTTGGTTTGCTATACGGCCCATGCTTGGCATCATAATCAGCCTTGACCAAGATGTCCACCATCTCCGCCATCTCCGCCAAAGACGTATTCGATGCCTTGAATCTCCTCCTTGATCGTGACGTGTCCTCGGTCTCCGGGCTTGTCTCCTCGCTAGTTGCGGAATTATCAGACACCTGCTGTAACTCCGCCATATCTGTCTGCGCGCCGAAAGAGAAGGGGCGGGGAAAAGATGTTAGTTAGAACGTCATGGGCGGGCGACGTGTGCGGAGCGACGTGTTCGAATTTGGACGCATGCGTGGTGTGTATATAGCAAACACACATGTGACTATTGTGAGGGGGTTAACTCGGTAGCGGGTGTGTGTGACCCCCTGGTTGGGCTCCCCACACAAAAACAGGGCCAGCAGACGGAGGTTGTGGTTTTCAAAATCAAAAGGTGCGGTTTATTTCTCTATGTACAGTGACAAAAACACAGCAAAGCCAAAAAGAAACATAAACAAAATAAATCCTGGTCAGTTTGACCTCTGACTAAACATGCAGGTTTCCTAAACTAACAACTGGGATCAGCCTGGTGCTGTCCTAGTCCCTAAGTCCCTGGTTTAGTAAAAGTCCAAACAAATAGCCACACAGGCTTTGCCTCACCGCACAGGGGTTCACTCTCCCTAGACAGTCCACACAGGTCTGGGTCCAGGCATGAGCTAACATCTAATGAAGCTGGGAGTTTTTATAAAGGCCTTAAATGAGCTGACAAGCTTCAGCTGGTCTCATCAACTCCCTGCCTGCACGACGCCCAGCCCTCTCTCTAGAGGTATGAGTCATCCATGAGCCCACTAGCCTCAGCTGGGCTTCATCAACTCCCTAGTTGTATAAGTCGGCATAAAGCCTGAATCTGGGAGAAATATATCTACCCCCCTGGATGCAACCAGGTGACTTTACCTTCCTGCTGTCACATACCCCCCCCTCTTGTTTTAACCTTGGGGTTGGAACACCAGCAATCAGGCATTCATGTACTCGAGACAAAGCATCCACATTCCCCATTTGAACGCCAGGGCGATGCTTTACTGTGAAGTTGAATTCCTGTAGGGCCAGGAACCACCTATTCACTCTTCTATTTGTCTCCTTGTTTTGAGCCATCCACTTTAACGGAGCGTGATCCGTAACCATGTCAAAGTGCCTACCTAGCAGATAGTACCGAAGGGAATCTAGAGCCCACTTCACCGCTAAACACTCCTTTTCAACCGTGGCGTAATTTACCTCATGGGACTTCAACTTCCTGCTGAGGTAAATGACTGGGTGCTCTTCCCCGTTCCAGACCTGGGACAATACTGCTCCTAACCCCACATCTGACGCATCACTTTGTACGACAAAGTCTTTAGAGAAGTCGGGTGAGTACAACACTGGCTGGCTACATAAGGCTTGTTTCAAGAATTGGAATGCTGCCTCAGCCTCGGGGGTCCCTTTAATCATGACCGACCCTTTCCCTTTCGTCAGGTTGGTTAGGGGCACAGCCTTAGAAGCAAAGTGGGGAATGAAGCGCCGATAATAACCCGCGATTCCCAGAAAGGCCCGTACCTGCTTCTTGCTGTTGGGACGTGGCCAACTCTGGATGGCCTCGACTTTGTTGAGTTGGGGTTTTATCACTCCCCTGCCAATGGTGTACCCAAGATATTTGGCCTCCTCCTGCCCAATGGTACACTTCTTGGGGTTAGCCGTAAACCCCGCTTCCCGGATAGAGTCTAGGACTGCTTGCACTTTTGGCAGATGTGAGGCCCAATCTGTGCTATGGACAATTACGTCATCCAGGTAAGCCGCAGCATACTTCCGATGGGGCCTCAGTATCTGGTCCATTTTCCGCTGGAATGTGGCCGGCGCATTCTGTAACCCGAACGGCATTCTCTTATATTGGAACGCCCCGTCTGGGGTTACAAATGCGGTTTTCTCTTTGGCCGACTTGGCCAGGGGAATTTGCCAATACCCTTTTGTGAGGTCAAGAGTCGTCATGTATCGGGCTGTTCCCAGCCGGTCGATCAACTCATCTATACGTGGCATGGGGTAGGTGTCAAATTTTGTAACTTTGTTCAACTGACGAAAATCGTTACAAAATCGCCAGCTCCCATCCAGTTTAGGCACCAACACAATGGGACTAGACCAATCACTTTGGGACTCCTCTATCACCCCTAAGTTCAGCATTTTCTGTACTTCCTCCCGTATTGCCTCCCGTCGGGCCTCTGGGATCCGATAGGGTTTTAACTTCACCCTTTCACCGGGCGGGATAATAATATCATGCTCTACCCCAGATGTTTGTCCCGGCAGCTCAGAGAACACCTCCTTGTTGCGAAGCACAAACTCCTTAACCTCCTGTTGTTGGGGTTGTGACAAGGTGGCTGCTATTCCAACCTCCGGAATCACGCAACCAGTTTGAGCTGGTGACCAAGTTTCTGCGACTAGGGACTCTCTATCCCTCCAGGCTTTCAACAGATTAACGTGATATATCTGTTCGGGCTTTCGCCTTCCTGGTTGTCTGACCTTGTAATTCACTTCGCTCACTTTTTCCATTATCTCGTAGGGGCCTTGCCATTTGGCAAGGAATTTACTTTCAACCGTAGGGACAAGTACCAATATCCTATCCCCCGGGGAAAAGGTACGGGTCTTTGCTCCACGGTTGTACACTCTCTGCTGTGCCAACTGCGCTTGGGCCAAATGTTCCTTCACGATGGGCATTACCTGTGCAATTCGATCTTGCATCAGGGCGACATGCTCAATCACACTCCTGTGGGGAGAACTCTCACTTTCCCAAGTTTCCTTGGCAATATCCAACAGCCCTCTTGGGTGTCTCCCATACAGTAACTCAAAGGGGGAGAATCCCGTAGAGGATTGGGGCACCTCCCTAATAGCAAACATCAAATAAGGAAGTAGACAGTCCCAATCCTTTCCATCTCTATCCACCACTTTCTTCAACATTTGTTTTAGGGTTTTGTTGAATCTTTCAACCAGCCCATCGGTTTGGGGGTGATACACAGATGTACGCAATTGCGTCACTTTGAACAATTTACACAGCTCTTTCATAACCCGGGACATAAAGGGTGTACCTTGGTCCGTAAGCAGTTCTTTACAAATACCCACCCGGCTAAAAACAAGAGATAGCTCTTTGGCTATGGTTTTGGCCGAGGTATTTCTGAGAGGGATCGCTTCTGGATAACGGGTGGCATAGTCCATTATAACCAATATGTACTGGTGCCCCCTAGCGGACTTGATTATAGGACCTACCAAATCCATTGCGATTCTCTCAAACGGGACCTCAATGATGGGTAGAGGGACCAGCGGGCTACGGAAATGTGGCATCGGGGCCGACCTCTGACACACAGGGCAGGAGGAACAATAATTTTCTATGTCCTTCATCACCCCAGGCCAATAGAATCTCTGTAATACCCTCTCTCGGGTTTTCTCTGTCCCCAGATGACCTCCAAGAATGTGCCCATGGGCCAACTCCAACACCAACTTCCTGTAAGGTTTGGGCACCACAAGCTGCTCAACGGTTTCTTCTGCCCTTTTTGCCACCCGATACAGTAGGTCCTTCTCTACGCTGAAGTATGGGTAAGTGCAGGTATTATCTGGGTTCACTAACTCGCCATCTATTTCCACTACGTTTTCCTGTGCCTTTATTAGGGCGGGGTCTTTTAACTGTTCTGTGGCAAAATTTTCCCTGTGAACCTCCAGATCAGAAAACTCCACAGACGGTAGGTTTTCGTCTGAGGAGGTGGGCTCCTTCCAGTTTCTTGAGTCTCCCCTGCCAATACTGACAAGGGAAATTCTGGAGAGTCCTCACCACTCTCAGAGGAGTTCTGGCTATCACATTCCTGGTACATAGGGGCACCAGTGGGGGGCTCAGGATCATCCCACAGTTCCCAGAACTTCGGAAAATCCCTTCCCACAATGGCATCATGCGGTAATTGAGATACTAACCCCACTGGATGAGAGAGGGTACCTTTGGGGGTCTCGAAACACACTGTAGTCACTGGATACTCTCGGGTGTCCCCATGCACACAAATAACAGCTACCTTGCTATTCCCAGAGACCTCTGTTTTAACTAATTCAGCCTTTATCAGGGTCACAAGGCTACCTGAATCCAGTAATACCACAACATTTCTACCATTAATACACATTTTGCATAAATGTTTCTCAGTTCCCCGAATGGCAGTGCATGCGACTGTCGCACACAGCGACTGACGTCTGTCCATCAGAAAGTCACATTGCATGGGTTCCTCCACAACCGGGCAATTTGCTGCAATATGTCCCGCTTGCCGGCAGCGGTAGCAAACAATCCATTTGGCTGCCTCTTGAGCCCCTGACTTCCCAGGCTGTTCTCGCCAAACTTTGGGTAGAGCTCCCACCCTCTCACTCTCTCCATCCTCACCCCTTGGAATCCTCTTATCCGCCCCTGGGGATGGTCTGGTCTTAGGGTGGAAAGTCCGAGAGTCTCTGGAAGAGGCCGTCAGGTTCTCTGTAGCCAAGTATCTCTCTACACGATCCACAAGTTTACCGGCCGTTTCTGGGTCTCCATGGCTTACCCACTTTTGAATGGCGGTAGGAAGAGCTCTCAAGAAACGATCCATCACAACACGTTCCACAATCTCCGGTGCGGACAAAGTCTCTGGCTGTAGCCACTTCCTGCTCAGGTGAATGAGATCATACATTTGAGACCTGGGGGGTTTTCCAAGCTGGAAAGTCCAGTTATGCACACGCTGAGCCCGGACAGTCAGGGTGACACCCAGCCTTGCCAATATTTCAGCTTTTAGCATCACATAGTCTTTTGCTTGGTCAGGCTCTAGGTCATAGTAAGCCTTCTGCGATTCACCAGTTAACAGAGGAGCCTCCAGTCCAGCCCACTGCTCCTCAGGCCACTTTTCTCTTTCAGCAGTCCTTTCAAATGTGGTCAAAAATACCTCTGGATCATCCTCTCCAGTCATTTTTGTCAATAAACGACTCACCCCAAAGGACGCGGTATTAGTGGGACGGCTTTCCTCACTGGTCTGCGGACGTTGCTGCATTACTGCTTCCATTTGTTGTAGTCTCTGCTCTTGCTTCTGTAACAGGTCTATGAAGCGGGCCTCAGATTGCTGCTGGGCTTGTTGATGAGCTTGCTGCTGGGCTGCAAGGCTCCTTTGCAAACCTGCATTTGTCTGCTGTTGATTGGCATTTGCTAGAGCCAGCTGTTTCAGTATCTCCTCCATGCTGGCTTAAAAAAAACTGCCCGCATTCTCCACCAACTGTGAGGGGGTTAACTCGGTAGCGGGTGTGTGTGACCCCCTGGTTGGGCTCCCCACACAAAAACAGGGCCAGCAGACGGAGGTTGTGGTTTTCAAAATCAAAAGGTGCGGTTTATTTCTCTATGTACAGTGACAAAAACACAGCAAAGCCAAAAAGAAACATAAACAAAATAAATCCTGGTCAGTTTGACCTCTGACTAAACATGCAGGTTTCCTAAACTAACAACTGGGATCAGCCTGGTGCTGTCCTAGTCCCTAAGTCCCTGGTTTAGTAAAAGTCCAAACAAATAGCCACACAGGCTTTGCCTCACCGCACAGGGGTTCACTCTCCCTAGACAGTCCACACAGGTCTGGGTCCAGGCATGAGCTAACATCTAATGAAGCTGGGAGTTTTTATAAAGGCCTTAAATGAGCTGACAAGCTTCAGCTGGTCTCATCAACTCCCTGCCTGCACGACGCCCAGCCCTCTCTCTAGAGGTATGAGTCATCCATGAGCCCACTAGCCTCAGCTGGGCTTCATCAACTCCCTAGTTGTATAAGTCGGCATAAAGCCTGAATCTGGGAGAAATATATCTACCCCCCTGGATGCAACCAGGTGACTTTACCTTCCTGCTGTCACACTATAGTACGTTCGGTGTGCGGAGAGAGGAGTTGAAGTGACGGACGTGCGAACGAAGGTATGTGATTTTGTGAGACTTGTAAAAATTGTGGGCCTATACTGTCTTGAGATTGGTGGAGGATATATATGGTGACTAGGATGTGAAGGAGGTTAGACTGTTTGCCTCACATTATTTAAATATAAATTATTTTACTTGCAGATACAATATGAATGTCTTTATTAGCGACAAAGAGTTCCTGGCAGAATTTATTGACCGGGTAAGGGAGCTGCCGGCTCTGTGGGAGACCAAAAACCCCATCCATAAAAAAAAAGGGGTGAGAAAAGCAGCGCTGGAGAAGCTGCTCCCATTTGTGCATACCAAGGTGCCCACAGCCACAGCAAAACAAGTGGACACTAAAATTGGGAGCTTGAGAGGTACCTACAGGACTGAACGCTCTAAGGTGCTGGCTTCTCAGAGGTCAGGAGCAGCAGCAGATGATGTTTATGTCCCGGTTTTGTGGTACTACAGCAGGATGTCCTTCCTGGATGACCACATTGAGCCAAGGCCATCACTCTCCACTCTTCCCCCCAGACTTCCCTGCAGCCAACCTGAGCCTTCTCTGGAGCAAGAGGAGGCAGCCATCCTGGATGATCCTGATTTGTCCATCTGGAGCCAGGTATAGTATTAACTGAAAATGTAGTGGGATAAAATTAATGTTTCCCAAATATGTCAGGATGAGAAACATACATTATTTTGTATTCCACAAGTGAAATCATGATCTGTAGACATTATTCTGCACTTAATTGTGTGGTAAATAGTCAAGCTGATGTAGTGGTAAATTTAAAGCAAGGATTTATGCATTTACATTCTAATTGCTTCCATCAGGATTACAAAGTTTGAGGCAAAGATTAAACCAACATATTAAACTATGTTTCTTTTTCATACACAGGATGAAATCAGCCAGGAGGAGGGTCTGGAAACTGTCAGGCAGGAGGAGGAAGGGCCCAGTGGCAGCCAGGAGGTGGCAGGGCCCAGTACCAGCCAGGAGGTGGCAGGGCCCAGTGGCAGCCAGGAGGTGGCAGGGCCCAGTACCAGCCAGGAGGTGGCAGGGCCCAGTGGCAGCCAGGAGGTGGCAGGGCCCAGTGGCAGACAGGAGGTGGCAGGGCAAAGGAGAAGCACCAGATCCCAGGTGCCTCCCATCAGGCTTCACAAAAGAGGCAGGAGGGACAGGACCACCAGTGACGCAGCAATGGCCCTTATTAAAGAGGCCCATGCCACCCTCAAGGAGCCCACATCCCCTGAAGAGGCCATTGCCGGCCTAGTGGAGGCTAAGTTCAAGGTGATGAGCATGGAGCAACGCCTCCTATGCGAACCCCTGCTCATCACCTTGCTCAACAAGGGGGTGATGGAGCAAATTACCCCCAATACCGCCATATGTGAGGTGGCCCAACTGACCCAACCTCAACCTCCACCTCCACCTTCCTCTTCTGCCCCACCCCCTTCTGCTACCCCTCCACCTTCTGCCCCACTCCCTTCTGCTACACCTCCACCTTCTGCCCCACCCCCTTCTGCTACACCTCCACCTTCTGCCCCACCCCCTTCTGCTACACCTCCACCTTCTGCCCCACCCCCTTCTGCTACACCTCCACCTTCTGCCCCACCCCCTTCTGCTACACCTCCACCTTCTGCCCCACCCCCTTCTGCTACACCTCCACCTTCTTCTTCTGCCCCACCCCCTTCTGCTACACCTCCACCTCCTCCTCCTGACAGGAGTACCCCTCCAGTGGGCCAGCCTCCAGCTAAACGAAGAAGGAAGGCTGCAGGAAAGGCTGCAGGAAAGGCTTCAGGAAAGGCTTCAGGAAAGGCTGCAGGGAAGGTTGCCAGGAAGAAGAGGAAGTGATGGCCTTGCTTCATTGTGGTCGCACTGGTCGGACAGAAGGCAGCCTGTTGTAGTACCACACACTTGGGACATATATCTCACCTGCTGCTGTTCCTGACCTCTGGGAGGCCAGCATCAGATTGTGTTCTGAAATGTGGGCCTTCTCAAGCTCCCAATTTTAGTGTCCACACAGGGTTGGTGTGTGCTCTGGGGTCCCTGGGATGCACAAATGGCAGCAGCTTCTCCAGCGCTGCCTTCTCTTTATTTAATTTATAAACATGAATAAATGTGTTTTTTGTTTAAGTTCATACTTGACTATGTGTATTTTTAAATAAAAAAAAAAAGCTTTGGAGTAAGCAGATACATTTGACTGACAATAAAAGGCACAGATATCACCCCCCCAAAAGAATAACTAAATCTGATTAGCTCAAAAACATGGTGTGAAATTTTAAAAATATAGATTAGAAAATTAAATGTGAGATCGCTATCAAAACATTGAGAAATTATAATTAACATCATTTTGAAAAATCTAACCATTTAAATTATTCCTAAAAACTTGCACGATATAATACACATAAATCTTATAAAGAGCAGCAAGAAAAAGGTTAAAAATAAGGCAGAACTCTGTGTGAATATCAGCAGCAAAAGAAGGTCTCTCGTTTTGATTAATGTAACATTCTAACGAAGAATTCAATGCAGAACATTTAAACGATGAAATATTCATGAGCGTGACGAATGTGCTCTCTCCATTATGAAGGCTTGTTTTACCAGAAGATGCGCTCCCGTCTCATAGTTGCTTGTGAGCATGCGCGCTTTTGGAAGAGTCGTAAAAGCATACACACGAACCATTTTCTCGTCACAAAACAGGCCGACGAGAAACACGACGAGGAAATCTGGAATCCTGACGAGAAAATAGAGAGCAGGTTCTCTATTTTCTCGTCGAGATTCTCGTCAAGTTTCTCGTCGTAAAACCATACACACGAACGTTTTTCTAGACAAAAAAACTCTTGCGGCACTTTTCTTGACTGTTTACGACGAGAAAATCGGTCGTGTGTACGAGGCCTTAGGCTACAAAAACTCCTTTCAAATATTGTGGCATTGCTCTTGTACCAAAAAAAAGTTTTTATTTTCTTCTCTTTATTTTTTTGACAGTAATAAAATAAAAAAATAAACAGATAAACTAATAATGTAAAGTAACAGAACACAAATAATGGTAAAAAAAGGCAAAAAAACACCCCCAAAAAAACACAATTGAAGCTGCCTGTGTCTGCAATGTAAGGTGCATTCTGGAAAAGAGCAAGCTGTGATTGGGTAAGTTAAGGGCCCATTCCCACCATATGTGTTGGGCTGTGCTGGACTTTTTGACTTTTCCTTTAAGTTGAAAAACAGAAAAAAGTATAATACGGCCACTGGTGGGAACAAGCCCAGAGTGGCTTTACATTTAGCACAGTGTTTCCAGTATTGTGCACCTCCAGTACACCTCTTGTACAGTTCACCAAATGCTGTTCTGCATAAGTCCTGCTTGACCCCCTGAAGCCCACTAAAGCCGCGTACACACGATCGGTTTTACCAATGAAAACAGTCCGATGGATTTTTTTCATTGGACAAACCGATCATGTATGGGCCCCATCTGTCTTTTTTCCATCGGTGTCAAAAAATAGAACATGTTTTAAATTTTTCCGATGGATAAAAAACCGATAGCAAATTCCGATCGTCTATGGGCAAGTCCATCGGTTAAAAAACCCATGCATGCTCAGAATCAATTCGACGCATGCTCAGAAGCATTGAACTTAATTTTTCTCGGCTCATCTGAGTGTTTTACGTCACCGCTTTTGGAACGGTCGGTTTTTTGACTGATGGTGTGCAGGCAAGACTGATGGAAGTCAGCTTCATCGGTTTTCCGATGGAAAAATCCATTGGTTTAAAAACCATAGGAAATCCGATCGTGTGTACAGGGCTTCATGGTCATTGAAACTGTAGCCACACTAAAGGACCAATAAGAAGACTTAGGAGGCAGACCTATGTCTGACTTTCACTTAATAAGTCAAGGTTTGAATATAAATTCATGTTGCCTCTATCACTAGATCTACTGATCATTTTACCACAAATTTTAATTTCTACTCAAGGTAGCCTCCACATTTGTTCATCATACACGGTCTGGATTGCGCTGGCTTGTGATAGGCTCACTTTAAAAGATGAGGGATTCAGGGAGCATTCTTTCTCAAATATCCCTGTTAAAGAATGACTATCTGACAGCTTGTTGAGACTGTGGCCTCGTACACACGACCGATTTTCTCGGCAAGAACCAGCAAGAAACTTGCTGGCAGAGAGGTCTTGCCGAGTAAATCGGTCGTGTGTACGCTGCTAGCGTGTTTCTCGTCGAGAAAACCGACAAGAAACCTCGACGAGAAAATAGAGAACCTGCTCTCTATTTTCTCGTCGAGATTCTCCTCGGCGTGTTTCTCGACGAGAAAAGTGAGTGTGTGTACACTTACCTGTCCGCCCGGAAGCCCGCGCATGTTCGAAATGAATTTGACGCATGCGCAGTAGCTTCCTAGGCATACGTAGGGTGTACCAAGATGGCGGCGACGGCATCGAATGTGACGAGCGCATGCTCGACGTAGTCGATGACGTCACCGCGTACACTCCTTTCAAAGAACCGCGGATTCTTTGAAACGAGCGTGTGTACACTCGGCCGGGACAAGTTTCTTGTCCAAGAATCTCGTCGAAAAAAACGACATGTTTTTCTCAACGAGAATCTCGGCCGTGTGTACGAGGCCTGACTCTTCTTCTGTAATGAATTCTAAACAGGGCTCCTAGTTGACTCAGATTTGCATGTAAAGTTAAGAAGAACATTGCAGCTGTGGAGGCATCGGACTGTGAAGCTGGAAGCTTCAGCCTGACACCTGGTGAATATGCCTTTGGCAAATGTGTCATCTTTGTGCCTTTGCCACCAAATTTAGACTAAAGGTCTCTGTGTAGCAATTTATTCTGCTTTCCTGACCTGCATATATGCTCTGGGTAGCAACATACTTTTTTGTTAAATGAACAACCGAAACACAACAGATCTGTTTAACAATGCACAGGCATCCCTGCATTGTGGCTGACTATGGAGCGATGCTTCTGTACAAAAACATTTTTAGTATTGGTGAAAAAATAACTGAAACAAAATAACGGTTAAGGTAATTTCACTCGATGAATCAATTTACTGAGATTTTTCATAGCTTACTTTCATAGTGTCAGGGAGAGGTGTGTGCCTGTGATAGGGGAGATAAGTATAAAATGGGGTGAAATGCTGTATGGGTTTTACATTTTTATATGTTCATCATTTTTTTACTTTGTTGGTCAGCCAACAATGCCCAATGCCATTGGAATGCTTCTTGGTATAAAGAGGCAGAAGAAATTCAATGTGCCACTACACCACCACCATCAGGCTGAGCAAGACTTGATACACAGGGCACTATTCCTTCTGTTGACACTAATGATGGGGCACAATTCCTTTCACTGATACCAACGATGGGGTATTGCTTACTCCAACTGGACCCCAGGACATTTTCTACTCCCACTGGCCCCAGTCCGGTCCCCCTAAAGTCTGAAGGACAGTAAACTGGCCCTTTGTTTGGGTCTGTAGCCCTGCATGTGATGACATGGAAGGGACAGTCCAGCACTGCGGGAATAGAATTTCAGGTAAGTAAAAGTGCTTTTACGCTTCCTTAGACTAAGCAAGCCGTTTGTTCTTGAAGTGAGAAAGCAGAATTTTCTGATTTGCCAGAGTTGGGCTTTAATGAGTTTGGGGAATTCCTGTTGAAAGGGGGAAAAATGTCCTTGCAATGATTTGACAACTTCCCAACTGCCCTTGAAGAAGCCACATGTACCTGGATTCTTCAGATAGGTTCCATGCAGAAATATATTGCAAAATTGTCTCAAAGATGCAACACAACTTAAGCTGACCATTCATGGATTGAAATTTGGCTGGTTCAGCAGGATTAAGTCCAATTTAGGTCCATGTATGGCCATTCGATCAACTTCTCATGAACCAACTTCTTGAAATATTTTCAGCACATGTAGCCAATCATCTGCAGTGCTGATCAGTGAATTCTGATAGTGGGGTGATTTCCCCATCAATCTCGATTGTGTACATGGGGGAATTGGTTCCATTTTTTTTTTTGTTCAGCCGGCATGGCTGAATGAAAAAAACTGAATCATGTATGGCCAGCTTTACACAATTTACTTCAACATGGAAGAGGTCTTATTTAACCTTTCCTTATCACTGATATGGTGGTATTTCCATAACAATTTATTGTGAAAAAGCAGCAGACAGTAAAGTGTCACAGACAGGAACTACATGCCCACACAAACTTTTGGTCACCCTGTTTAAGCGATTCAGTGCTGGCTTACTGTAGCCTCAGTTTCTTATTATATTAGTTGACAAGAGTGGAGTCTCTTGGAATTTTCTGTAGCTGTAGCTCATTCAAATTATTTTGGGCTTCTTCTCAGCTTGAGCAGGTCTGATTTGCTTCCAAACATTTTTTTTTAATAGAGTGGAAAACTTTCTGCTATGGTTTTATTTCTGTCTATTAATCCATTGAGGAGATTTCCCTTGATTTCCTGTCCCAGTGACAGCCATACAAGAATAAGGGGCCCAGGCGTCATTGGGACAGGAAGGTACAGATAGTAATAAAAACATTTTATAAAGTTCTGTTTCAGTTGACTTCAGTCTGCTAAAGGGTCTATTTATAAATATTTTTTACCCTAGGTTCACACAACTTTCAGGCATTTTTCTATTTGGATTCAATAGGGAAAATGTCAAAACTGTGTAAATCTTGGGTAAAAAATAACAGGATCCCTCAAAGTGTGGTTTTGTGTTTCAACTGCATCCCTGTTAGGTAAATTTCCCATCACTTCCACACAGATTACAACGAAAACCTGACCTAGACTCTATGGTGACCCCAAACTGAAATAACAGGTGCCGCTCAAGGCTTCCCCAGTTCCTCTTCCATAGCAAACTGCTGGGAGTGCAGGAAAGGACAGAGCTCATCCCAGCTCCAAATATTAGATAGAAAGGAGGAAGGTCCTATAAGTTGCACAACTCTGCATAACCCTATGGATAGGTGTATCCTTAGCCGAGGATCCAAACAGGCCATGCCCACAATGCGTTTTGCTCCACCCCGGAGCTTACTCATGGGGAACCATAACTAAGCTCCATGAACAGAGAAAAATGCATTGGGGGGCATGGCCTGGTTGGAGCCCAGGCTAAGGCTGTCATACTCATACACCTATCCATAGGGTTATGCAGAGATGTGCAACTTATTAGACCTTCCTTCTTTTCTATCTGACATAGACTTTAACCATTCCCAGCTCCAACCAAACCCAAAATAAAAAGTTTCATTTGGACTTGGCTCTAAGGTGTTATTGCCCCAAAACTGTTGGTCACTGTTTTTTTTTTTTTCTACACCATTCGCTGTAAACTCTAGAAAGTAGAATGCAAAAGACATCCCAGGAGGTCAATGGTTTAACTTGCAGCCATCACATCTTTTATTAATAATCATACTATCGTCAAAGTCACTTAGATCACGCATCTTCTCTGATGTTTGGTTGAATAACAACTGAACCTCTTGACATTGTCGGCATGTTTTAAATCACAGCCACGTGATTTACTGTTTTCAATTGTTGTGCTGCTGTGCTGAGCAGCTTCACCTAAAAAAAACAACTACTGACTGTAAAATGAATAAAATAAAATCACCTCTTCAACCCATTGAACTTTCAAAAGGTATGTTCAAAACCTTATAGGATTCATTTGTTAAACTATTTTTTTTGCTAAATAAGTCAATTTTTTGGGGTTCTCCTGCATGCTAGTTGATAGGATGGTTTAGCATGCAGTGCCATATATCATGGCTGTTTAGTGACTTGCCTTCCCCACCTCCTAAAGATACATTTCAGCTGCACCAAAACAAAAAGTTTTAAAATATTAGTTTGTTTTCTTCAGAAAGAAGCAGCAGTCTGAGTAAGAAAAAATGCCTCCTGCCAACATGCTGTAGAGAAGGATCCTTGTATTCTGTGTGGACCCAGTGGTCTCTCTGCATCCCCTGACTAGTCAGGTCTGGAGTTCTCCAATCAGCAGGGGCCATGAAGTTTGCTTAGTCTATAGGTCTGACTTAATATAACATGCTGGTAGGACACTGGCTTTTCTACTTGGGCTGTGGTTGCCTTTTGAAGAAAACAAACTTTAGAATTTGCACATGTTTTGTTTTGATGCATATGGAAAATGTAATTAGGCTTTGATTAAAAAAATAAAATAAACACTTCTGGACTTTACATAACTCTTTTTTATTTGCTTCCATTACAAGTTTATTTTCATTTTATTTTTATTCAGTAAAGCACACAGATGTGAACAGACCCTAATCTGCCTACATGCAATAGTCTGATAGCTGTGGAAATGTAGCATTGTTGGAAGACAACATGGATATGGCTTGGAGGAATTCAACTTACTGAGTATTTTTTTTTTTTCAGCTTCGATAGTCATTGGAAAGTGGTGGTGTGAAATGGAGCCATGTTTAGAAGGAGAAGAATGTAAGACCCTCCCAGATAACTCAGGATGGATGTGCGCAACTGGCAATAAGATAAAGACCACAAGAGTAAGTATAGTCATACTATATAATCAACAGTCAAAAACATAGAAAATTTAAGAAAATGGAAAGAAAAAAATGGATTGTCAACAAGACCAATACATTTTATTTGAAAACTCTAAGGACAACTTAAAAGCAGCATTCCAGCGAAGCCTTCAATCATAATGTATACCTTTAGACAATTTACTGTAAGACAGTTTTACTATACTGTAAATGTATAAGCTTGTTGCTGGCTTACTGCTTACTTACACTCAGGGCTTTTTTTTCTCAGAGAATAGGTGCAGGTACTCCCCTGCAGAGTCACTCCTTGTCTCCACCCTCTACCCATCTCCGAGCACCGTCCCTTGGTTCCACCCCCTACCCACCTACCCACCTCCCAGCACTGCCCCGTTTAGAGAATATAGAAGAAAAACAGTCACAGATCCCCTGTAGCCAGCAGAAATACCCCCCCCCCCCACCTCAAAACACAAAATCCCACAAGCAGCAATAAATTCTCCAGCAACAATAGATCCCCCCAGGAACAATAGACACCCGCAACATAATACCTCCCCCAGTAACAATAGATTCCTTCCAGCAACATCTACCCCCCAGCAACATTAGAGCCACATCAGCGACAATAGATCCCCCAGCAGCCTGCATCAATAGACTCTCAGGCACCCCTTGCCATTGCATGCATTCAGTGCTGGAGGTGCCGAAACTGCGTCCACCCACGTTCTGAAAAACTGGGGGCTGGGGGCTGAAAAAAAGCCCTGTTTACATTCACTCTAAACAGAAGGTATTTCTGCCTTGTACTGTCCCAGGGAAACTTTGGGGGATCACCTTGTTCTTTGAACATAGTTTAAGGCCCCTTTCACACGGGCGGACCATTTAGGACCGCCTGTCAGTTTTTTCGGCGGACCTGAAAGGCCGCTTTATGCTTATCTATAGAGCGTCGGATGTTAGCGGTGACATGATCTGATCCGTTAAAATCAGACGGATGGCGATACGTCGCCATCCGTCCATGGCGGATCGGATCAGGTGAGATCTGATGAAAACGGACATGCTGTCCGTTTTCGTCCGATCTCTCTGTAGCAAGCAGCGGCGCTCGACAAGCCCCTCCCCGCTCAGTGAGCAGAGAGGGACCTGTCATCCGCCGGCTCAGCGGAGATCAACGGAGAGATCTCCCGCTGAGTTGGTGGACGCCGCTGACGGATCCGTCCCCGTGTGGAAGGGGCCTAAAAGCAAACACCTAATTTAAAATGTCTTTCAGTTCAAATGGAAAGGCTAGACATTCTGTATATCTTCAAACAATTAGTCATTTTGATGCTGGAACATATTTTTATTGGGTCAGCCCACCCAAAAGTAACATTTTATTTATATGTGGATTAGAGTTCAGCTCCAGCAACAATATCTTTTTAGTATAATCTCTGACTCTGTTCCTGTCCACATTGTTATTTTAGCTGTTGCTATCTATCTTTTCAAGTTCCCCTGTTACTTTTTTATTATATAAATAAATCTAGCAGGGAGGGTTGACCCTTGCCGATTGTGCAGACCATTACAGAAATGTCACTAATAGAGTCCACCTAAAAAATACGCCAATATGTGGGTACAGACAGTACTCTGGTATAAAGACTGGACCCCATTGGGTCAGCAGGGGTACCTGGGTTCAGCAGCGGCTGGGTTGGCCCTGACCAGTTGTGCAGACCCATTACAGAACTGTCACTAACAGTCAGTCTGCCAAAAAAAAGCCGCCAATAGGTGGGTACAGACAGTACACTGCTACAAGGCCTGGACCCCATCAGGTCAGCAAGGGTACCTCTGTCCAACAGTGGGCAGCCCCAGAACAGCCTACACAGCTTGGTTTGGGAAATCCTGCTCCCCAGGTTTGGGGCCCAAGTTGCCATCTGGTTTCATAGCCGTCATATGGGATGATGGAGACAGGACTACTAGAGCTTTTGATCAGGTTAGGCAGCCAGGCATGGTCTCAAAGTAGAGCATGTAAAGCTACTGCATTGACTGCTGCAAAGTCACTGCACACTGAAAAGCAAGAGGAGCCCAGAGAGGGGGTGGATGAGCAGAGATCCACGTCACTGTCAAAAACTTGTCAAATAAAATATTGGAGTGTGGGGGGGGGGGTTGAACCCGCCAGGTAGGCTGTACGAGGCCTCATGATTTCTAATGGTGGCACTGTCCAACAGTTAAAGTTACAGCATCTACTAAATTAAGCTGCCCTTTACAGTACACAAGGCCATGCATTTATTTAGAGATCAGGGAAACAGAAGGTTCACTCCTATTTTTACGGTGCCTGTCTTATGGGTGTAAGAAAGGACAGGAAGTTACAGGAAATTGTGCAAAAAAATAACATTTTTGTACTAGACTTATGAAGGCTTAGGACCTCAGAATTTTATTGCCATCTGTGGACACATGAAAATTTCCCTTACTTCCTCTCCAGGTGACAGGTATCAGACACAACTGGAAGAGAGGTTAAATCTCCCCTATGAGGACATAGACAGGACAATGTCAGTAGGAGAGCAGCTAAGGACAGAAGTTTTTTTACCATCATGTATTCAATGCATGAGGGTACAGTAAAAAACCTTCTGTGTGCAGCACCCCCCCCCCCCAATCCTTACCTGAGTTCCATCTCAATCCAGCAATCCAGCGATGTGCACAAGAGCCTCAGCCATCTGGGGACTTTCACTCCTCATTGGCTGAGACAGCAAGGGGCGCCATTGGCTCCCGCTGCTGTCAATTAAATTCAGTGAGCCAATGAGAAGAGAGAGAGGGCAGGGCCTGAATGGACACACAGAGCAGCGACTCCAGAGCGAGCCTGCTCAGGTGGCCCCATAGCAAGCTGCTTGCTGTGGGAGCACTCGACAGGAGGGAGGGGCCAGAGAAGAGGAGGATCTGGGCTGCTCTGTGCAAAATCACTGCACAGAGCAGGTAAGTATGACATGTTTGTTATTTAATAATAATTTTTAAAAAAACATAGCCTTTAATATCACTTTAAATCTGGCAGTAGTTGTAACCCCCCCCCCCCCCCCCCCAATCAAAAACTATTTTGTGTGCGGGAAGGGTTTAATATCACCCTTCCAAAATAATTGATACTACTCATAGCTGAAGTACAGTATGTTACCTATCTTCACACGTACTATGTGCTACCAATCAGCAGACATAATCAGTGGCGGCTGGTGCTCAAATTTTTTGGGGGGGCGCAAACAAACTGAAAAAAAAAATCATCAATTGCCGCCACTGTGCCCATTAAACGCAGCCACTGTGCCCAAACGCCACTAGTTTGTCCCCAAATGCAGCCAGTTACCCCCCCCATATGCAGCCAGTTTCTCCCCCATATGCAGCCAGTTTCTCCCCCATATGCAGCCAGTTTCCCCCCCATATGCAGCCAGTTTCCCCCCCATATGCAGCCAGTTTCTCCCCATATGCAGCCAGTTTCTCCCCCATAATACAGCCAGTTTCTCCCCCATAATGCAGCCAGTTTCTCCCCCATAATGCAGCCAGTTTCTCCCCCATAATGCAGCCAGTTTCGCCCCCATATGCAGCCAGTTTCTCCCCCATAATGCAGCCAGTTTCTCCCCCATAATGCAGCCAGTTTCTCCCCCATATGCAGCCAGTTTCTCCCCCATAATGCAGCCAGTTTCTCCCCTATATGCAGCCAGTTTCTCCCCCATAATACAGCCAGTTTCTCTCCTATATGCAGCCAGTTTCTCCCCCCATAATACAGCCAGTTTCTCCCCCATAATGCAGCCAGTTTCTCCCCCATATGCAGCCAGTTTCTCCCCCATAATGCAGCCAGTTTCTCCCCCATATGAAGCCAGTTTCTCCCCCATAATACAGCCAGTTTCTCCCCCATAATGCAGCCAGTTTCTCCCCCATAATGCAGCCAGTTTCTCCCCTATATGCAGCCAGTTTCTCCTCCATAATACAGCCAGTTTCTCTCCTATATGCAGCCAGTTTCTCCCCCCATAATACAGCCAGTTTCTCCCCCATAATGCAGCCAGTTTCTCCCCCATATGCAGCCAGTTTCTCCACCATAATGCAGCCAGTTTCTCCCCCATATGCAGCCAGTTTCTCCCCCATAATACAGCCAGTTTCTCCCCCATAATGCAGCCAGTTTCTCCCCCATAATGCAGCCAGTTTCTCCCCCATAATGCAGCCAGTTTCTCCGCCATAATGCAGCCAGTTTCTCCCCCATATGCAGCCAGTTTCTCCCCCATAATGCAGCCAGTTTCTCCCCTATATGCAGCCAGTTTCTCCCCCATAATACAGCCAGTTTCTCTCCTATATGCAGCCAGTTTCTCCCCCCATAATACAGCCAGTTTCTCCCCCCATAATGCAGCCAGTTTCTCCCCCATAATGCAGCCAGTTTCTCCCCCATAATGCAGCCAGTTTCTCCCCCATATGCAGCCAGTTTCTCCACCATAATGCAGCCAGTTTCTCCCCCATATGCAGCCAGTTTCTCCCCCATAATGCAGCCAGTTTCTTCCCCATAATGCAGCCAGTTTCTCCCCCATATGCAGCCAGTTTCTCCCCCATAATGCAGCCAGTTTCTCCCCCATAATACAGCCAGTTTCTCCCCCATATGCAGCCAGTTTGTCCCCCATAATACAGCCAGTTTGTCCTCATAATACAGCCAGTTTCTCCCCCATAATACAGCCAGTTTCTCCCCCATAATAAAGCCAGTTTCTCCCCCATATACAGCCAGTTTGTCCCCCCAGCCCTGCACTTACCTTCCTCGAGTCAGCGCCGTCCTTCTTCCGTCCTCGATGTCTTCTCCCGCCCTCGATGTCACTTCAGCCAATCAGGTTACCGGTAACCAGACCCGGTGAACCTGATTGGCCAGGGAACGCACCCCTGTGCGTCCTCTCATTAAATATTTAGAAGCCGATTACAGCCCTCAGGCTGTAGTCGGGAAGCCTATCAGAGCCTGCTGGCTCTGATAGGCACTTCTAAAGGCCAATCAGACGCTGTGATTCAGATGGCCGGCGCTCAAGGGGCCGGCCATCTGAATAGTGGGCGGCAGCAATACATAGGTTCATGCAATGCATGAACCTATGTATTGTTGTGAGTGACGGCCGGGCGCAGAAGCGAGCGGTAGCGGCGCTTCTGTGCCCACTATGGTCGCGCCGCCATGTGTGAAAAAAAGACATAAAAAACCCCCAAAAAAAATTCTTAAAGGGCCCGTTTTTTTTTTTTTTTGGTGACCACAGGAGGGGGGGCAGCGCCTGGGCGCCCCCTATGGACGGGCCGCCACTGGACATAATATATTTATAATGTTCCTCCTTTTCTCCAGTGTAGCAAAGAGAAGTACCCACTACTTTCTGATATGGTGGAGTATGTGACTCACTACTCTAATGCTTACATGACAACAATGGTGCCCGTTGATTGGCCCAAAGCTGTCCCTTGGGGGTGAGAACAAGTTGGCTTAGAGCGTACACAAGGCTTTATTTCCTTGCTCTGAAAGGCCTTCTGAGACAATCATTGCAAAGAGAAGGTACAGTATATGCTGCTGAGGAGAGGGAATTTAAAGCTTAACTCCAGGCAGATATAAAGGCAGATATAAAAGACACACATTAATGGAGCACATTAATTTAGCACTTTCATTTGACTTGACATCAGCCTCTTGCAGCCCCTGTACAGCAGAGCACAGGCTGGGGGAAGGAGCAGCAGCACATGGAGCAAATCAAGGAGCCTGCTAAAAGGAGGAGCAGACTGGTAGAGAAATAAGGTCATCACTACTGTATGCTGCTTCTCCTTCACTGTCCAGTTACAGGGTGAGGGTGTGTCAATGACAGCTCCTGAACTTAGAGGAAGAGCACTGAATGATGATGGATGTCATTCAACTCGGAAATTGAAGACATCAAGTGGAGAAAGGGAAGTACTGTGGAGCACTGCTCCGGATTGAAGGTAAGTATTGCAGCAATATGTGTGTGTTTTTTTTAAATCTTTTAATGGCCTTTTATTTATTTTTACTTACATTTTTGTAATGAAGGTCTGTTTTAAATGACCATGTTGCTTTATTCTACATGGGTAAAGAAATGGATCATGTTAAGAAGGCCGACGTGTTTTCTCTACTGACCCATTACAGAAATCCCCACCTTTCTGCATAATAGTTAAGCACTCATTAGAGTGTGAGGGTCCCCAGCCTATTATGACTCTTTCTTATGACTGTTTGCAGCTGTACCCTGTAGAGGTGATAAATAGGATAAATAATTACACCTGCAATTTACACGCAAGCATTATTACTGGCAAATGATTATGTGAGCGGATTTTAAATTAGACGAGAATATAAAAGACAAGCTCGGTGAAATTCACTCCATTACATGTAAAAGCTTATCAGAGATTTCCATCTTAATCTCAGGTATATGCTAGAGACAGAGAATTACGTTTTATAGATGCTATACAAAATCCCAGAGTTTCTATCAATTACAAAGCCCAGAAGCTTTCTCTGTAGGAACTGCTGGCAAAACAGATGTGAGTTCCTGCTTACTAAAGTGGAACAAAAAAAAGTCATTTTCATTACACAGCTTGGGTTATTGCGATATATTTATAGCTAGAATTTAAAGGAGAATTTCAGCCAAAATGCTATTCTAGGGGTTTTAAGCCCCTTTTCAGGGATTACAAAAAAACAACCCTTGCACTGCAATAGGTGCAATACTTGCAATCTCCATGCTATGGCAGGCTCTGGTGCTCTCCTCCACTCCAGCTTGTGGGTGGTGATTCTCACCTCCTATGCAGAGCTATTGGCCCTTCACTGTAGCTGATAATGTCACTGAGCATCTTATAGAAAAGGCAGATATAGATAAGGTTACTTTCAGGTGGACAAATAGCAGCGGCAAGAGGAGGTCATTGGCAAGAATCAGTATATTCTTGCTGGCAGTTGTAAGCGGTGCCCGCACACACTATGCTCTATACAAATCAATGTCTGGTGCCACTGCTGTTTGCAAGTAACCACTCATCCATGGTTACATGCAAATAGATCCCTCAGCTGACCCTGGATGCAGCCATCTAGGAGTAAGGTCAAGCCTGCTCCTTGGTGGCTTCCATAAAATGTAAGTCTTTATTGGCTACATAATAGAACATAACAGGCTAACTAAATAGCCTCATAGATAGGCTGTTTTAGCCAAAACATGTTAGCTTGTTACTGTTGTGTTTTACTATGTAGCCAATAAAGACTTACATTTTATGAATGCCACGAATAGACAGCAAGTCAGCTTGTCCTTACTATTAGTTCTACTATTAGAGTGTGGAGGCACTTTAGCCAGATCACTGGTTCCCAGCTATAAGAAGCTGTTTTTGCGGTTGAGTGTGGGTCCTGTTTTCTTTCTACAGAAAGAGTTGCAATTTCTGTGGAGTTTTGCGGCCAGTTTCCCCTACTTGGGATAGGCGGTACACTTTGGTGGGGGTGGTTCAGCCACGCCTCTTGACCATTGACCTCTCGGGAACCGCCTGCTGACTTTTGACCTTTGGAGGAGGTCCCTTTTCCAATCCCTGAGTCCTAACCTTATTCTTCAAGGGGAAACCCTAACCCTAGCCCCAACCCCAACCCCAACCCTAACTGACCTTTGACCTATGAACTTTAACCCTAACTATAAGTGCATCTCCACTTAGTGACTCCCCCACCCTAAAACCCCTACCTTTCCCAGATCCTGCTTGGTTTGTCAGAAAAAGGGTTAAAAAAATTGTTTGGCTCGCTCGCCGGCCATACCACAGAGTGTTGCTGCATCCAGAAGCGGTGTTTATCCACCTCTGAATGCAGCAAACAATCTGCCCTGGCCCCCCATGTGAATGCAGAATTACACCCTATTCCTCATCCCCTAGAATTACCATGCATTTTTACCCTTGCTGTGCAGAGGAGGGGGTTGTATAGCAAGGGTAGTTTTTCTTTGTAAATCCCAAAAATGGGCTTTTAGGCTTCAGGTACATGGGACATTTTACAACCTCTCCTGAATGATTTAACTTGAGAGATAGTAACCGATAGTTTAACCATTTGCCGACCAGCTCACATACTTATGCTGCAGCAGGTTGGCAGCGCTGCGTGAATCGCCGTACCTGTACCCCAATCCACCCGCGGGTCGGGCGGACTCTATGTCCGCCGATGACCCACGATCGCATAGTACAGAGGCAAAATGGGGATCTGCCAGTGTAAACAAGCAAAAACATTCAGGGGCAACCACAATTGGAAGCGCTGGTCGGGACAGTCTTGAAAGGACAAACAATCAAAAAGCTCAATGAGATAAAACCATGTGTAGCGCCCCCCCCCCAATATTTGGGGGTGCTATGTGGAAATTTAGGGGTAGTCTGAGCCGGTAGTTGGGCTCAGAGCAATCAATGGTTCAATATTGCTTCTGCTCTGGGTGTGATACTGCCTGGCAGTAGTGTTCTCTGTTGCCGGTAGGTGGCACTGTCACCGCCGGCATAGGTTGAACTACGCGGGGGTTTTACAACACCTTGGGTGTCCTCTTTCAGGAGACATGCAGTGGGCGTGGTCTACCCACTGTGCATGCTGGGAGAGGGTACATAAGGGGCAGACGCCATTAGGTGTGAGGAGTTCCAGGGGACCCATTGGTCCTGGGTGTGTGCCTCATGGCCCGTATGGCATGAGGTGCGTGGGTGTTTTCGGGCCTCAGGCACCTTCAGCCCGAGGCTGCTTCGTTTCAAGGTAGGCCCAGCTCCACTGGCAAGGGCCTACACCTCAGAGAGGGATCCCAGGCTGCCAACTTCTAGGGGGCCCAACTTTAGGAAAGGAGACCAGGGGAGGATCAATCCCAGAGGAGACTAGCGACGGTACTGCTGTCTCGGGAAGAGGCCTGGAAACTCGCCTAAAGAGGGATCCATCTTCAAAGTTACAAACCTGCAATATGCCAGTCTGGCGTAGATGTTCTTATTCAGTATTGTTTGGCTGGGAGGTTCGGGACTTGGATTCTGTGGCAAAGGATTCCCCGATCGCATCCCCAGATACTCAGGAAAGGAAAAAGATTGATTTGTGCTCCATCCCGGCTGCTAGGACCGCTCTCATAGGGACTATCCGGGTGAGCAATACCCACTCAGGCTTAAATGGCGATGAAAGATTGACATTGAGCTTTAAAGTGTTGCATGCCTGAACCTTCCCCTACTTCTCTCAACTTCCTACTCCCTCTCTCTTCAAGTTTAACTCAAAGATAAAGAATAAAACCTTGCTGATTAGGTTTTACTCCTGTGTGGACATTGGCCTTATTCCAAGAGATTTTTACCTAGGCAATGGAGAGAAGGGATCCACTCTAGAGAGGCAAAACCAGCCGGTCCCTTAAATGGGGGTAAGTGCTACACATGTGCCGATTTAATAATGACATATACTTAGATGAACAATTATCAAAAAATCTCTTTGCATAGATGGAGCGACTGCAAAGCTCGCTCCTCACTGTGACATTACCTTGAGCAACATTCGGTGGTGGACTGGCTTGGTGAAGCAATGCTGCGATGGCAAAACCTTCATGTATTCCTGGATGTCACTAGGAGGAGGGAAGCCAACTTGTGCAGAGCCAGATGGACAATATGGGGCCTCGATCAAATCCCCAATGATATGTGGCAGGATGGTGAAACAGCCACCGACTGGAGCTGGGGGATGGAAACACCCAAGCGTGGCGTTATACGATCGGGGAACACAAGTCCAAAACGAGGCTTGAAGCACAAAGGGTGGAGAGCAAGCTGCAAAAAAATAAAAACCGCAGAGGTGATCAAATGCCACCAAAAGAAAGCTCTATTTGTGAAAAAAAGGATGTAAATTTTGTTTGGGTACAGCATTGCATGATCGCGCAATTACCAAAAATGGCCTGATCTATAAGGGGGCAAATCTTTCCGGTCCTTAAGTGGTTAAAAACATCAGTTTTGACATGTTTACATGCCACGTTGTTTATTCACATTTGCATTTAGAAGCGTTTTTTTTTTTTTAAATAGTCAAAAATTGTAAGCCAAATGTGGCATGTAAGGGGGCGAGGAGTGGTTTAAGCGGAAGTTCCACTTTTGGGTGGAACTCTGCTTTAAATCAGTTCAGCTAGGCTCCCAGGCCACACCTCTCTATATCAATCTGTTTGATTGGCAGTGCTGGCTGACCTAAATGAGAATGATATACTTACAGCAGAAGTGCTTTTAATGAGAGACGAGTACATTGATTCATGAATCTGGCACACTTGTTAAATGTCACCTTCTTTCCAATCAGACATTTTCAACGTGCCTGATTATATGGATGTAGATTTGTCCAGCCTGCAAATTATCTTTATGATTGACTTCATTCGAAAATTTCCTGATTCTCCGTAAATCGTTTAATTCAGGAAGCGCCATGATCTGCCGAGAGAAAGGTGAGATTCACCGGCTTTTTCCTAATTGGAAAAATTATTCGCTCATCTCCACTTTTAGCACCAATCTTAGAAAATTAAACCTTGCAAACAAGAGTGATCATTTTCAAAGGGCCTGATCAAGCAATTAAAAGTAATCTTTATCAAGGTCAGAACTTAACCACTTCAGCCCCGGAAAATTTTCCCCCTTAATGACCGGGCCAGTTTTTGGCCGGCACTTCATTGCTTTAACTGACAATTGCGTGATCGTGCGATGCTGTACCCAAACAAAATTGACGTCCTTTTTTCCCACAAATAGAGCTTTCTTTTAGTGGTATTGCAAAGTGAAGCTTTACCTCATTTGCTAAGCTTTGGAGCAACTGCAAAAAGTGCACAGTGTATTTACCTTGTTGTGTGAGCCAATGAGAGAGAGATTCAAGAGAATCGATACTCTCATGCATATCGCTGGATCGAGATCAGGTTTAGGTAAGTATAAAGGCGGGCTTGGGGGTAGCTGCGCCCAAGTTTTTGACGTTAAAGTGATTGTAAAGCTTCCTTTTTTTAAGAAAATAACAAACATGTCATACTTACCTCCACTGTGCAGCTCGTTTTGCATAGAGTGGCCCCGATCACCGTCTTCTGGGATCCCTCGGTGGCTCCCCGCATCAGATAACACCCTAGGAGAAGCACTCTCCCGTGGGGGGGGGTAACCTTGATGGCGCCCTCCTGAGTCGAGCATTTGCATCCATAGACAGGAATGCCTGACATGGCCCCGCCCCTGGCGCCCGCATCATTGGATTTGATTGACAGCAAAGGGAGCCAATGGCTGCGCTGCTATCAATCTATCCAATCAAGAGCCGGGACCCAGTGCAGAGAGGGAGAGCACGTCTCCGCCGAGTGAATAAAGGGGCTCAGGTAAGTAAAACAGGGGGGCTGGGAGGCCGGTCACTGCATAGAATGCATTAAGGTCAAAACCTTGAGCCTTTAGAACCACGTTAGGTATGCTCCCTGTCAGGACATGTGCATACATCAGATTCTAATCAGCTGTGAATATTCCCCTCTATCTCCCAGCTTGTTGCTGTGCAGGAGATTACAAGAGGCTGATATCAACACTAATTGCATTAAAAAGTACTGTATTTATTGGGGTATAACACTCGCTTTTTTACACTGAAAATAGAGGGTAAACTGTGCCTGCGTGTTATACGCAGTGGGCTGTGGAATGTTTTTTTCCTGAAACTTCTCTCTTAAAGTTAGGGTGCGTATATATCATTTATTTTAAACAACTACATCACTGCATTATATTGTATCTATCTGACTGGTGTTAAGTTTTAGGGTCGGCTCACACCAGAATCGCACAGGAACGCAGTCTCCATTCCTGTAAGTTTCCTGTGCGTTCCTCTGCAGTGCGATTGAGAAATGCATCAGTATGCGCAAAAAGCAGTGCATGCACTATTTTTGAAAAACACGCCGCACCAAAATACATATTACTTCAGTACCATGCAATCTGGTGCTCACAAACACACTGCGTTTGCAATCTGCGTTTGAGGTGCCGTTAACAATGTATTGGTACCTGCAGCAGATCGCAAAGACAGTGTGTTTTGAATGCGGTGCGGGAAACACGCATTGAACGCCTTTCCCACACCACGTTCTGGTGTCAGATAGAACATGGCGGCGTCGGATGGGGCTGTAGCCAGCCATGAGATGATCTCAGCGGGTCAACGCTTGATACACTGGATAGGTGAGTATGTAAAATGCGCAGGTACCACCATCAGGTAAGTGGGGGGAAGTTGGCCGGAGTTCCTCTTTAACTTCAATTGCAGTAAGGAAGTCAATTTAAAATAAATGGACCTTGTGGGTGTATTTATAAACAAATGTTACAAGCATTTGCACAGCCGCAACTAAAAATGTTGTATTTTGTTTAATATGATTATTTTCCATGGTCGTTAGCGCCCTCTAGTGGTCATAACAGGGTATTTTTTTCTTGAAATTCTTCAATCAAGAAAGTTTCATATTATGGTCACTAGATGGAAAACTGAGGCTGATCAGGATGGAAGTGATAATGATGGTGATGATAATAAAGCAACCTAACGGGGAAGGAATCAGTAAATGGAGCTTGGTTACTGTGGGTTTCATTTGTTGGTAAAGCCTTTCCATTTTTTAGCATCCCTGATTTGTTGCTTTTCATAACACCTTACAAAAATAAAATGTGATTAGTTATCAAATTGCTACTGTTTAATGTATTCCAGATGTACAATACATTTCGGTCCATGTAGTATTTATAAATACATAAAGAATTAACCACACTGTTATGTCCTCCAGTAAAATATGTCCTTTTCCTGCAGAAATGTTATAATAAATGTACAATAATAATTACGGTTTTAATTATTGATTAAGGTTAAACCATTAAAACTGCAGAATGAACTAAAATAGATTTTGTATATGGCTATCCTGAATATGACTTCACTTAAGCGTAATGATTACACGGCAGAATATTTAATTTTAGTACAGGAAGTATATATTTCATATTTTTTTATTTTCATGCTTTATTCTATAAAATTCTATATGTATATTTCTGGTGGAGGTTTACATTTTTTGTTTTGTTTTTAAGTTTCAGGGTCACTCATGACCACCTTCATGCAAGGCACGATGGCATCTGAGAGGCCCTGAAACCTAGTAGGTATAGTTATTGTTGTCACCCTAAAATAATTAGTACAGTAATTGGTAGTTGTTGTATTTAATTTTTATTTGCACAACATAGGAATCCCTGCGGTTAGCCTACACTAGGCAAACAAAATCTGTGTATTAGATTTACTAGACGTTGGTTTAACCCACTTAACCACTAGACTAGGGGTTTTCAATAGCCCATTGGCTAAATCCGGCCCACTGCAAGATTTTTTTTGGCCCTCTGATGTAAGAGACCCTGATGTAAGGGGAGACTGACAGGGACTGTCATATAAGGGGGGACTCTGATGAAAGATGGTGGCCGATTTAAGGGGGATTTTGATGGAGACTGTCATATAAGGGGGACTCTGATGTAATGGGGGACTTTGATGAATACTCTGTTGTAAATTGAATCTTTTGATGAATGGGGGACTCCGATTTAAGGGGGACTTTGATGGGGACTCTGATGGAGACTCTCATATAAAGAGGGGGGACTCAGATGTAAGGGGGACTTCCATTTAGGTGGGACTTTTATGGGGACTCTGATGTAAGTGGAGACTAACTCTAATGAATGGGGGACACTGATTTAAGGGGGACTTTGATAGGGGCTCTGATGTAAGGGGAGACTGTAATGGAGACTATCATGTAAGGAGGGGGGACTTAGATGTAAGGGGGACTTCCATTTAAGTGGGACTTTGATGGGGACTCTAATGTAAGGGGAGACTAACTCTAATGAATGGGGGACACTGATTTAAGGGGGACTTTGATAGGGGTTCTGATGTAAATGGAGATTCTGATGGGGACTTTCATATAAGGTGGGGGGGGGGGCTTTGATGTAAAGGAGACTCTGGTTTAAAGGAGGACTTTAATGGGGACTTTGATATAAGGGGGCTCTGATGGGAACTCCTATGTATGGGGGAACTCTGATGGGCTGAGGTGTATTTGGAATGTATATGCTCTGTTTTACTGAAGTTTGTTTTTCTGTGGTTCTAAATCATATCCTATTGATTACAAAAAAATTAAAAGGTATTCATTCATCCAAATTTGATTCACTCATTTATAAAACTGAAGCCCATGAATATTTCTAAAATATATGATGTGGCCCTTGTAGTGAAATGTTTGGAGACCCCTGCAGCAGACCATTAGAGCTTACTTTTTTAAGCGCTGCACTATTTATTTTTATACTTTTTTAGATAGCAAAACTCTTCTCTTCCTTCCTTCCCTTCATTCTCTTCCTTCCTTCCCTTCATTCTCTTCCTTCTTTCCTTCCTTCTCGTCCTTCCTGCATCTCTTCCTTCCCTTCCTTCCTTCCCTCCTTCCTTTTCTTCCTTCCTTCCTCCTCTTCCTTCTCTTGCTTCCTTCCTTCCTTCCTCCTCTTCCTTCTCTTGCTTCATTCCTTCTTTCCTTCCTTCCTTTTCTTCCTTCCTTCCCTCTTTTTCGTCCTTCATTGCCTTCTTTCCTTCCGTCCTTCCCATCTTCCACAGGAAACAGTTTTGACAAAATTATTTTGATGTCTGTGACACTTTATGCTTGCACTTAGAAGTTACAAAATGTACTACTTGTTGGGGGTCACAGAAGCCTACAATACCAACATTTAGGACACCCCAAGTGATGGCACACTCACTCTTAGGTGGTCATGAAGCAATAGTGCACCTATATGGGGCGAAGGGGGGGATCATTAAGCAATCCAATCCTCACTAATACTGGGGGAGAGGGGGCGTATATAAACAGACCCCTGATATCTCACTTTTGAGACAGAGAAAGGGGCTGAGGACAGAAATTCCTGAGTCCCTTTCTCTGCAGCCAAGCCGCAGGGAGAATCTGTGCAGCACAGGGTGATTAGGGTGTGCCTGGGCACACCTGCCACACCCTGTGTGCATGCCTTTGGCTGTGTCTTAGATGCCCGTGTGAATGAGCCCCTAGTGGTCATGGTACCGTATCACTAAGGAGGTCATTAGGCAATTGTTTGGCTGCTGTTACCAACTCATTAGCCAGGGGTTCAAATTATGTCAATTCAAGTAAAGACTTTGAAGCTGAAAAGAGAACATGAAATGATATTGGAAAGTATTGTATGTGTGTGCTTGTGGTAAAAAGATGAAAATTGCTACTGTCAGAAAGTTTTGTGACTCTTCTGATTTGCAGTAAATTGCGGGTTCGTATGACAATCATATGGTTTTTGTACAGTAAAATAAAGCCATAGCACTGTCTAGATGCTAGAAGGAATCAGCTGTCAGGTTTGAAATGTATTGTAGCAGTGCCCATACATAATTAATACTGTGTACTGTGTACATGATTTGGATGTACTCTGGGAGAAAACAGTGACAAGGTAAACAAGCGCCTGAGTGTTACGTGGAAGAACTGCCGACATTTGTAAGACTTTGTCAGTGGAATCTGAACAAGCAGCCCTAGAGCTATGACATTAATTGACTGCACTTCAACAGTCAACCTGCACACTCCATGCCACTCGATAACCGAAGAAAAGATGAACATTTTGTCTTATATCACAGTATAGAGCAGCTAGGGTATGTAAAGTGAACCGACAAGGGCGAAGACAGAGCAGATTCTATCAAAGTGTATGTCTTGGCAAAATAAAAAAATAAAAGATAAATAAATATATATGTATATATATATATATATATATATATATATATATATATATATATTTATATACACTATATTGTCAAAAGTATTGGGACACCTGCCTTTACACGCACATGAACTTTAATGGTATCCCAGTCTTAGTCCGTAGGGTTCAATATTGAGTTGGCCCACCCTTTGCAGCTATAAAAGCTCCAACTCTTCTGGGAAGGCTGTCCACAAGGTTTAGGAGTGTGTCTATGGGAGTGTTTGACCATTCTTCCAGAAGCACCCTTGTGAGAGGTCAGGCACTGATGTGGACGAGAAGGCCTGACCTGCAGTCTCCGCTCGAATTCACCCCAAAGGTGTTCTGTCTGGTTAAGGTAAGGACTCTGTACAGGCCAGTCAAGTTCCTCCACCAAACTTGCTCATCCATGTCTTTATGGACCTTGCTTTGTGCACTGGTCCAAATAATTTGCTGGAGGGGGGATTATGGTGTGGGATTGTCTTTCACGGGTTGGGCTTGGCCCCTTAGTTCCAAGGAAGGGAACCCTTAAGGTGTCAGCATACAATGACATTTTGGACAATTTCATGCTCCCAACTTTGTGGGAACAGTTTGGGGACGGCCCCTTTCTATCCCAACATGACTGTGCACCAGTGCACAAAGCAAGGTGTATGAATGAGCGAGTTTGGGGTGGAGGAACTTGACTGACCTGCACAAAGTCCTGACCTCAACACGATAGAACACTTTTGGACTTTTGGGATAAATTAGAGCGTAGACTGTGAGCCAGGCCTTCCCATCCAACATTAGTGCCTGACCTCACAAATGCGCTTCTGAATGAATGGTCAAACATTCCCATAGACACTCCTAAACCTTGTGGACAGCTTTCCCAGAAGAGTTGAAGCTGTTATAGCTGCAAAGGGTGGGCCAACTCAATATTGAACCCTACGGAACTAAGACTGGGATGCCATTAAAGCAAGGTCCATAAAGACATGGATGAGCAAGTTTGACTTGACTGTCCTGTACAGAGTCATGCCCTTAACCCGACAGAACAACTTCGGGATGAATTAGAGGAAAGACTGCAAGCCAGGCCTTCTCGTCCAACATTAGTGTCTGACCTCACAAATGCGCTTCTGAATGAATGGTGAAACATTCCCATAGACACACTCCTAAACCTTGTGGACAGCCTTCCCAGAAGAGTTGAAGCTGTTATAGCTGCAAAGGGTGGGCCAACTCAATAATGAACCCTACGGACTAAGACTGGGATTTTATTCTTAAGGTTTACTTTATTGCAATTTAAGGTAGCGCCCTTATTTTTCACCGTTTGTTATAGTAATAGTGTTTATCACCATTAAAGGTGCAGCAACCTTTTGTGGAGTTTTGATTTTGTGATTGCACTGTAGGTACCTTTAATAATTTACTATTCTGTTCAAATGCTGCTTATGCATTGACAGTCTGTCCAGACAGTATGGTCCCCTGCTGATTCAGCACTATCCACAGGCAGCTTAACTCTTCAATACCACACAGAAATTGGACTCAATACCATTTTACTTCAGACAATTGCAGTATGGAGGATGTTTTTTCAGTCTTTACAAGTATAGGAGGCCCCATCTCTGTAATAAACTAGCATTGACTGAGGGAACATGGAAGAAAATGGGGAGGGTCTAACCAGGACTAAGCTAACTAGCACTAAACTGGGAAGAACAGAGGAAGAATCCAAATCACAACGTAAACAAGTTGTAGTGACCCAAAACTGTCAGCATACTACAGAACAATAATACCTTAATGCAGTTCTATAAAACAGAGAAATTACATGAAAGTGAGGCAGATCAATATATATTCACTATAAGATTCAATGACCTTTAGGTAAACCCGAACTCCAAGTTTTTTTTTGTTTTTTTTTCCTTTTTTTTTTTTATGTGGGGGGGAAGAAGATAAAATAAGAAATTATATACATACATATATATATACATACACACACACATATATACATATCTACATATACATATATATATATATATATATATATATACACACACACACATACGTACACACATACATACATACACATTCACCTACACATACACACGTATATATACATATATATATCTATCTGTGCCTCGTGTCCATTTAGGTATTAATTACCCATAGTTGTGTATAGTGGCCTCCCTGGCCTAATTCCCAAGGTTGAGAAAGAACAAGCAAACTTTAGAAGAAAATAAAAAATAAGTGTTTATCTAATGATTCCCTTCTACCAGTGCCTCTTAAGAGACCACTAATGGCCATAGTGTTTAAATATAAATAATTATACCTTGTGATATCTTCACCCATGTTTACATTCAGGCGGTCTTCCCCTCGACCTACTCTTCCCCCACTTTTAAGTGACAAACCCATATTCCCCAGGGGAATGCAAAATGCAAAATTGTGATGTCCTCGCAGTGATCATATACACTCTCTATCCTAATATTACTTCCAGGCCCTCTTCTCCTTTATGTGCCCTACTCCTTGTCCTCCCTCCCCCTCCCAGCCCTCCCCTCCCCTCCCCGCCCTACCCCAGCACGACTCCACTCCCTCTCTCCCATTCAGGGGCATACATCTCACTCCACCCCCTCAACGCCGTCAGAATTTATTAGGGAGGTCGATGAGAGAGAGAGGGAAGAGAGAAAAAAAAAACCTATATCAATCCTGGTCAAAGTTCCTGATCAGGTTCTTTATACTTCTATGGCTTACCCCATGAGCTACTATACTGGGGGTCCTTATAAATGCACTATGCCCCCTACTTTCCCCCTCCATATCTCCTATCCTCAGCCAATTTCGTGAGCACACTGTATCCAACCTGTCCAAGTCCTCTCAAATTCCCCTTTTTTGTCCTTCACTACTTGAGTCCATCTTTCGGCTTCCATTATCCGATTGACCTCCTTTTTCCAGTCTTCTAGTGTTGGACAGGTGGCCTGTTTCCAAAATCTAGGGATCAATAGTTTGGCTGCGTTCAATAGGTGTGGTGTAATACTCTTCCTATAAACTTTAATGGAGCCGGGTATTCCATGAAATAAAAAGCATAGAGGAGTAAACTCCATAGGTCTAGGGGTCAACCTCTCAATCCATGGTGCGATTGATACCCAAAATGTTCTAATCATGGGGCATTCCCACCACAGGTGGAGAAATGTACCCCTCTGCTTACATCCTCTCCGACAACATGCATCTGCCTCTGGATACATCTGAGTTAGTCTTACTGGTGTCCTATACCACCTTGTCATAAATTTATAGGCCATCTCTTGAACGTACGAACTTATAGATGTAGAGTAAGTTGATTTAATCATTTTTTTAATTTGTTCCTCAGACAGTTCTTTTTTTTAATTCTTTTTCCCACTCTCTGATAAAATATGGTACTGTACGAGGTTTCATCTTGTTAAAGAAACCTGTCATTTGATAGTACCTCCAACCTGATGTGGGTATATTCCCTAGAGCTGTAACCAGCTCCGGATAAGTTGCTAGGGTTCCTCGCGGGGCGAATTTACCACACGTGGTATCTCCATCCCGACCCCATGCCCCCAGGAATCCCCCCCTCCTCCGGGGGAACCATGGGAATCCCTCCAATGGGGCTAGGGGGGACACCTGGGGGGAATACTCTCCTGTTTTATTCAACTTATCCCATATTAACAGGGAATTCCATGTCAGAGGAGATGTCCATTTCGAAAGTCCTCTCGACGTACTCGGGATCCAAGGGGCCCCTGCAAGATTCCTCCCAGCTACTGTTTTTTCTAGTGGGACCCACATTTTATTAGAGGAATCATGGCACCAGTTCAAAATTCGAACCAGCGACATTGCCTTATAGTAGACTGATATGTCTGGCAGCCCCATTCCTCCCTCTGCTTTGCTTCTACACAGGATGTCATATGCCAACCTTGGTCGTTTATCATTCCACACGAATGCTACAAAAGCCTTCCGTATCTGTTTAAAAAAGATTTTTGGTAATTTAATCGGGACTGTGTGTAATATATAGATAATTCCAGGTAATATACACATTTTAATGGCACCTACTCTTCCAAACCATGTTAGGTATTGTCCTGTCCATTTCTTTAAGTCCCCCACTGTCCTGGCCATTAGGGATGCATAGTTAAGGTCATATAATATTTTTTGATCCGCGGTAATATGTACCCCCAAATAAAACAGGGAATCCTTCTTCCATACAAAGGGGTACGCCCTCCTCAATATCTTTGCCATCTTTTGGGGAACATAGCTGGGTAAAAGTATTGATTTTTCAAAATTAATTTTAAAGTTAGATAGGTACCCATATCTGTCCACTTCCTGCATAAGAGCTGTTAAGGATGTCTGTGGTGTTGAAAGGTAGAATAATAGACCGTCAGCATAAGCCGATACTTTATGTTCCACCTCCCCAATACATGTCCCTAATATCTCCCCATTACTTCTGATCTTGCAAAGAAATGGTTCTAATATTATAGCAAATATTAATGGTGAAAGTGGGCACCCCTGTCTTGTCCCGTTTCGTATGTTAAGATAATCTGATACTGTACCATTTACTTTGACCCTTGCTCTTGGGTTTGCATACAGGGCCATTATCCATCCCATCATGCGGTCACCCAGGCCCACCCCCCTCAAGACTTCACTCATAAAGCCCCAGTTCACCCTATCGAAAGCCTTTTCAGCATCCATTGATAGAACGATCTTTGGGGCTTTCTCTGGGCCATATTTCATCCAATGAAGAAGATGAAGTGCCCTGATGGTGTTATCCCTTGCCTCACGTCAATCATAAAACCTGTCTGATCTGGATGCACTAGCCCCCCGATATGTTCTTGCAATCGTAGTGCTAGGATTTTGGCCAACAGTTTAGTATCCGAGTTGAGCAGAGAAATAGGCCTGTAATTAGCACAACACTGTGGATCTTTCCCTTCCTTTGGGAGTACATTAATGTACGCCAACAGGGCTTCTGATGGTAACGGATTAGTCGCACTTATTGTATTAAAATAATTACATAATGGTCTTATCAACTCAGAAGAATTTTTTTTATAGTAAATATTTGTCAAGCCATCTGGGCCAGGGCTTTTCCCTATCGGCAAGGCTGCTATTACTCTGCTCAACTCTTCAACTGTAATTGGATGTTCCATTTCTGCTGTAACTATCTCCGATAGGGTGGGCATTGATGATTCCTTAATATATTCTCGTATCTCCTCCCTTCTTTGGTCCTCCCTATTTTCTATTTGTGAAGTCTCGGGTGTCTGGATATTATATAGTATTTCATAAAATCTATGAAATTCTTTTGCTATGGCCTGGGTTTCCACTATCTTTTTATTTCGACTTAACAGGTTATGGACATGTCTAGATTCTTGTTGCTTTTTAAGTTGTTTAGCCAGTAACCGACCGCATTTGTTCCCTTGCTCATAGAACCTATGAGCAAAGTATCTTCATTTGCTATTAGTTTTTCGATCTAGACATTGTGCGAGTTCTGCTCGAAGGTTCCCTAATTGTTGGCTTTCTAAGGGGTCAAGGTTTTTTTTATGTTTAATCTCCAGTACGTTGATTTTCTCTAATAAATCTGTCACTTCCTTCCTTCTTTCCTTCTTGATGTGAGCCCCATAGGCTATTAGTTCTCCTCTTATTACCGTTTTATGAGCCTCCCACACTGCCTGATCTGACACCTCACCTGGTATATTCCTCTCAAAATAGTCCCTTATTTTAACTGACAGTTCCTCTGTTATCTTTTTGTTATCTAATATTGATTTGTTCAGTCTCCACGTCCGTTCTATATAGCCAGACTGGATCGGAGAGAGTGTCAACGTTATTGGGGCGTGATCTGAGAGGGTTATGGACTCAATGGTGCAATTTCGAACCTTTTCTAAATAGAATTGATCTACCATAAATACATCAATACGCGAGTACATTTTATGTGTTTTAGAGTAATAGCTGTAATCCTTTACTCCATTATGCATTACCCGCCAACTATCGACCAAATGTTGAGTGCGTAGAAGTTGTTTTAAATGCTTTAGAGCTCTAAAGGATAGGGATGTTTTCTTTGATGTTGTGTCCAGACTTGGATCCAGCACAATATTGAAGTCTCCGCCCAAGATCAAACAGCCTTCCCTAAACTTCTCCAGCATCTTCAACATTTTAGTAAGAAAGTTACTTGTCCCTATATTTGGTGCGTAAATCGCAGCAAATGTGTATCGCTGGCTATGTATTGTACCTTTAACAAATAAAAAGCGACCTTCTCTGTCAGCTTGTACAGACTTCAATACCCATAGGCACGTTTTCTTAAAAGCAATTGTAACCCCCCTTGCTCTAGCAATGGGCGATGGTGCATGGTACCAGCAATTGAACATGTGTCCAGGCATAACAGGTATAGACCCCTCCCTAAAATGCGTTTCTTGTAAAAACGCTATATCCACAGCATAATGATGCAGTTCATGCCAAAGATGGCCTCTTTTATGCTGTGAACACAGTCCCCTCACATTATATGATACAATTTTTAATGGTATAGTCATCTCTCAAAATACCAGCCATATCTTGTACTCCTTGCCCTTGACCAGAAAGAGAAGAAAAAAAAAAAAGAGAGAGAAGAAGAGAAAAAAAAAAAGAAAAGAAAAATACACAAAAAAAAGCTCTATTGCATCCCCTCCCTCCCCTCCCCCCTTCCCCAGAAATACTCCGAGTATATCTCCCCTCGGAGCATCCCAGCTAACTGGTAGGAGGGTCTGCGCTCACTCCCTGTGCCCAGACCCCTCCACCCCCTCACTGATACCAGTTCAACCAATCCCATTATATCGGGACCGTCCTAATAGACCAGGATGTCCCTGAGTTCCCCACTCCGGTTCCCTCCGCCCCAGGCACTATTCTTTTATATTTGCCCAATATCTAAGTCTTCTAATTGTACCATCCAGAAAGCTTTTTTAAGATTAAGGTGCCCTATATATCCTACCCCCATACTGTAACTCTTTATACTAGCATAAACACTTTTTTCCCCCGTAACAAAAATTAGTTTCTTCCACACGCACATATTTACATATACAGCATGTTTAACATATACCGGAGGCCGTGGCCCATCTCCCCCTATATCTATTCACCTGGGTTTTTAATCCCAAACCCCCCCCCCACCAGAACAAAAACAAAAACAAAAACAAAAAAATCCCCTTGCCATATATAAATTTTGTCCCATCATTCCTAAAAGGAAAGGGGAATGAAAGGGGAAAGAAAAAAAAAACCCCACCCCTTCTTAGATCCACATAAAAGACGAGATGGCCGAAATCTCCCTTAACGATTTCTGCGTTGGCCCCTAGTGGAAACTTGTTGCCACTGTTCAGGCCGCTGTACGGGTATCCCAACTTTATAAGTCCTCCAGTCTATAAATTCTACTAATGGGAGATCCAATGTTTCAGAGAAAAACTGCAAATCGTCTTTAGTCCGTAAAGTTGCTGTTCTGCCATTCCTAGAGGCCGTCAAACTAAATGGAAACCCCCAGCGATAATAGACCCCCTTTGAACGCATGGCTTCCAGCAGGGGCCGAACTGCTCGGCGTTGGTACAAAGTCCTGCGTGTTAAATCTGGGTACAATGATAGATTCGTACCATCAAGAGATATTTCAGGACTACTGCGGGCCATTTTCATAATAGTTTCCTTTACTACATATTTATGTAATCTACATATGACATCCCTAGGTTTCTCTATACTCTGAGTAATGTGCGTTGGGACTCGATGTACCCGATCTATCTCGATACATTCAGGCGCAGAGGCCCCCATAATCTGACCAAATACTTTTTGAACTACTGAGGCTAGTTCGGCTGTTTGGATTGTTTCGGGTAACCCTTTTATACGGATGTTCTGCCTTCTGTCTCTATTCTCATAATCGTCCAATTGATCCTTGTATGAGTTTAGGGCGTCCTCATGTTCTTTAATAGAGTCTTGGACCTCCGCCACTACCTGTACCATTACCTCCTGGCTCTCTTCCACACTTTCCACCCTATGCCCCAGTGCCCGTGTATCTTCTCTCAGGTCATCTACCGCTTGCTGACAAGACTGCTCCACCGCACTAATTAGCTGCTGGATGTCAGTCTTTGTAGGAAGGGCCCTCAGTAGTTCCCGAATTTCCCTGATTTCCGTCGCTGCAACCCCCCCGGCACCGGTGTCTGCTTCTCCCCCTCTTCCAGTGTGGGGCTTGTGGGTTTTATGAACTGTGGATTCAATTTCTCTCCTTGTATTCCAGAGCTATGGCTGGGACCCGCCATTGCTTGGTTCTCCTCCCCAATTGCCAAGTCCTCCTCCAATGTCAGGGTTCCTCTCTCCACTACTACCGGGTCCCCCTTTAGGAATGTTGTTAATCCATTTGAAGGTTCGGGGGGGGCTATCTTGGGCAGTTTCTGCCCTTTCCATATTGGGGCTCCCTTCTTCATGCATCGAGCAGCCTTGCCCCCACACTGCAATTTCTTTACCCTCGCTCAGGGGGGGGTATTGTTCTACATTAGGGGGGTCCCTCTCTGGAAACTTCCTCCCCGTCCTATTGTTGGCGATCCCCTTCCATACTCTGCATGGGCCCTTCCAGCTGCTTGGACACCGCGACTTGGTGTCAGGGACTTACGATCCGATCGCTTTCCACTATCTCCCTTAGTGTCCATAGCCCCACGTCCCCTCTCTTCCTGTTTTCCTAGATGCAGTCCCTGCTCTGCCCGGGGGGACATATAAGCTCGTATCCCTCCTGTCTCGTTCCAGCTTCCCTTAGCCGGCTGCTGCTTAGCTTGACGGCGTGTAGTCATTGCTGGGGTCGATGTTTCAGAGGCAGCAGTATCCCACAGGGATAATGTATATAGATTATTAAGTGGGCAGGGGGGTGGGGAGGGGGGAAAAATAAAATAAAAAATAGTAGCACTAATTTGACTCTATTATAGCTTTACAGTCTCTTTCACCTCCTATTTCTCCCCCTTCTCATTACTCAGCCTTTATGGACCGTCATCCCTCAATAAATCGCTCAGATCAGCGTAATATTGCAAGAGATAGGTTGATAAAAATCTATTTAGGAATTTAATTAAATGCTGTGCTGTTTAAAAGTCTTTGATAGTATACACTTTCCAGTATTCAATATTCAATACTCAATGGAGCAGTTCAGTGTAGCCCTATATCAGCCTAGCATATCAGATATCAGAAATCAGATATATTTTTCAGTAGTTTGTTAGTTTTGTTAGTTTCAATAGCAGATGAAAATAACTGATTAACAAGATATGGATGAGAGTGACAGTGTAACAATGTATCATGTATCATATAGTGATATAGCCGTGTAGCAAGTAACAAGTGGCAGGCTCCGTTAATACAGTTAATGCACTTGAGGGGGGCTCTCGCACAGAGAGGTCAGTCCTGTTCACTCACTCTAAAGTCCACTTATCCACATGGATATGCACGGCAAAACAATGATGAGAGTAGCAGTATGGCAAGTATAAAGCAGCATAACTAGGTCGTAGTGCATCAATGTAGGAATATATCAATATAGCAGTGCAGTCTCAATAGAGCGATAATAGCAAGGTAGCAAATAGCCAAGTCAGTTAATAGCTCACATAGCTTGTTTAGTACAATTGATACACTTAGGGATTCTCCCAAAAAGGGCTCAGCTTTGCTCCGTCTTAGTCAATCTGAAGCCCATTTGTCCATACCGTTAACCGATAACAAACACCCTTGCGGCTTTTCTGATGTAATTTAGTACTCACAACTCCGGATGGCTCTGCACGGATGACCAAGCTGATCCGATTCGGATCGTGCATCACCAAAAACTTCCGTGATGTCTTCTGTGATAGATGACTGGCTCCAGGCAGCTCCAACACCTCAAACCATGAACCTGACAAGCTCCTTGGGAGGTTAGGAGATTACAGCACCGCCCAGCGCAGCACGGACCCAAGCAGACATCTAGCATCAGGGGATTGTCCCGAGCACGGCATTAGCATCGCGGGGGTTCAGCAGAGGGTTTCCCAGCGCAAGGCATCAACAGGCTTCAAAGGAGAGGCTTCAGCAGCGGCAGCGAGGACAGTTAGCTTTAGATAGCTCAGATCCCCATAAATCTCTCCTGCTTAATGGCAGGTGTATGAGCTCTCTGGCTTCATGTCCAGCTGCTGATGTTTAGCGGGCTCAGCTAGCAGTCCAGCTTAGGAGTCTAAGGGCAGCGTGGGAGCTCCGGCAGAGGACGTGCTCACACCCACATGTCCACACTCACATCCAACTCCAAGTTAAACCCCTTCATTTAAATATCTTCAGTAGCCACAAATAATTTAACTCCCTTTTATATGCACCAATGTGCATGTTATTGCCTTGTAAATGTAGCAGTTACATCATCAACGTATCTTTTGTAGACTTCCAGTAAGAGTCGGTCATCTTCTGGAGCTTTACAGTTGGGGAAGGAACTGGCCACTACCTGAACCTTGTTTAACATGATAGGGGAGTCTAGATACGATCGTTGAGATGTGGACAATTCAGGCAGGTCAACGGATACCATAAACTGCATGAGAGATTCCAGTGTGTACCAAGTCTTAGATTGGTAAATATCTGAGTAATACCGGACTAACTCTACCATGAAAAGTTTTTTGGATGGTACAATTAGAAGACTTAGATATTGGGCGAATATAAGAGAATAGTGTCTGGGGCGGAGGGAATGGGAGTGGGGAGCTCAGGGATATCCTGGTCTTTTAGGACGGTCCCGATACAATGGGATTGGTTGAACTGGTATCAGTGAGGGGGTGGAGGGGCCTGGGCACAGGGAGTGTGCGCAGACCCCTCTACCAGTTAGCTGGGACGCTCCGAGGGGGAGATATACTCGGAGTATCTCTGGGGAATGGGGGAGGGGAGGGAGGGGATGCAATAGAGTTTTTCTTGTATTTGCTTATTTTTTCTGTGTTTTTTTTTTCTCTTTCTGGTCAAGGGAAAGGTGTACAAGATATGGTTGGTATTTTGAGAGATGCCTATACCATTAAAAATTATATCATATAATGTGAGGGGACTGTGTTCACAGCATAAAAGGGGTCATCTTTGGCATGAACTGCACCATTATGCTGTGGATATAGTGTTTTTACAAGAAACGCATTTTAGGGAGGGGTCTATACCTGTTATGTCTGGACACACGTTCAATTACTGGTACCATGCAACATCGCCTATTGCTAGAGCAAGGGGGGTTACAATTGCTTTCAAGAAAACGTGCCCATGGGTATTGAAGTCTGTACAAGCTGACAGAGAAGGTCGTTTTTTATTTGTTAAAGGTACAATACATAGCCAGTGATACACATTTGCTGCGATTTACGCACCAAATATAGGGACAACATCAAAGAAAACATCTCTATCTTTTAGAGCTCTAAAGCATTTAAAACAACTTCTATGCACTCAACATCTGGTCGATAGTTGGCGGGTAATGCACAATGGAGTAAAGGATTACAGCTATTACTCTAAAACACATAAAATGTACTCGCGTATTGATGTATTTATGGTAGATCAATTCTATTTAGAAAAGGTTCGAAATTGCACCATTGAGTCCATAACCCTCTCAGATCATGCCCCAATAACGTTGACACTCTCTCCGACCCAGCCTGGCTATATAGAACGGACGTGGAGACTGAACGAATCAATATTAGATAACAAAAAGATAACCGAGGAACTGTCAGTCAAAATAAGGGACTATTTTGAGAGGAATACACCAGGTGAGGTGTCAGATCAGGCAGTGTGGGAGGCTCATAAAACAGTTATAAGAGGAGAACTAATAGCTTATGGGGCTCACATCAAGAAGGAAAGAAGGAAGTTACAGATTTATTAGAGAAAATCAATGTACTGGAGATTAAGCATAAAAAAAACCTTGACCCCTTAGAGAGCCAACAACTAGGGAACCTTCGAGCAGAACTCGCACAATGTCTAGACCGAAAAATAAATAACAAATGCAGATACTTTACTCATAGGTTCTATGAGCAAGGGAACAAATGCGGTCGGTTACTGGCTAAACAACTTAAAAAGCAACAAGAATCTAGACATGTCCATAACTTGTTAAGTCGAAACAAAAAGATAGTGGAAACCCAGGCCATAGCGAAAGAATTTCATAGATTCTATGAAACACTATATAATATCCAGACACCCAAGACTTCACAAATAGAAAATAGGGAGGAACAAAGAAGGGAGGAGATACGAGAATATATTAAGGAATCATCAATGCCCACCCTATCAGAGATAGTTACAGCAGAAATGGAACATCCAATCACAGTTGAAGAGTTGAGCAGAGTAATAGCAGCCTTGCCAATAGGGAAAAGCCCTGGCCCAGATGGCTTGACAAATATTTACTATAAAAAGTTTTCCTCTGAGTTGATAAGACCATTATGTAATTATTTAAATACAATTAGTGCGACTAATCCGTTACCATCAGAAGCCCTGTTGGCGTACATTACTGTACTCCCAAAGGAAGGGAAAGATCCACAGTGTTGTGCCAATTACAGGCCTATTTCTCTGCTCAACTCGGATACTAAACTGTTGGCCAAAATCCTAGCACTACGATTGCAAGAACATATCGGGGGGCTAGTGCATCCAGATCAGACAGGTTTTATGAAAGGACGTGAGGCAAGGGATAACACCATCAGGGCACTTCATCTTCTTCATTGGATGAAATATGGCCCAGAGAAAGCCCCAAAGATCGTTCTATCAATGGATGCTGAAAAGGCTTTCGATAGGGTGAACTGGTGCTTTATGAGTGAAGTCTTGAGGGGGGTGGGCCTGGGTGAACGCATGATGGGATGGATAATGGCCCTTTATGCAAGAGCAAGGGTCAAAGTAAATGGTACAGTATCAGATTATCTTAATATACGAAACGGGACAAGACAGGGGTGCCCACTTTCACCATTAATATTTGCTATAATATTAGAACCATTTCTTTGCAAGATCAGAAGTAATGGGGAGATATCAGGGATAGGTATTGGGGATGTGGAACATAAAGTATCGGCTCATGCTGACGACCTATTATTCTATCTTTCGACACCACAGACATCCTTAACAGCTCTTATGCAGGAAGTGGACAGATATGGGCACCTATCTAACTTTAAAATTAATTTTGAAAAATCAATACTTTTACCTAGCTATGTACCCCAAGAGATGGCAAAGATATTGAGGAAGGCGTACCCCTTTGCATGAAAGAAAGATTCCTTGTTCTATTTGGGGGTACATATTACCGCAAATCAAAAAATATTATATGACCTTAATTATGCATCCCTAATTACCAGGACAGTGGGGAACTTTAAAGAAATGGACAGGACAATACCTAACATGGTTTGGAAGAGTAAGTGCCATTAAAATGTGTATATTACCTAGAATTATCTATATACTACACACAGTTCCGATTAAATTACCAGAAATCTTTTTTAAACAGATACGGAAAGCTTTTGTACCATTCGTGTGGAATGATAAACGACCAAGGTTGGCTTATGACATCCTGCGTAGAAGCAAGGCAGAGGGAGGAATGGGACTGCCAGACATATCAGTGTACTGTAAGGCAATGTCGCTGGTTCGAATTTTGAACTGGTGCCATGATTCCTCTAATAAAATGTGGGTCCCATTAGAAAAAAACAATAGCGGGGAGGAATCTTGCAGGGGCCCCTTGGATTCCGAGTAAGTCGAGAGGACTTTCGAAATGGACATCTTCCCTGACTTGGAACTCTTTGTTAATATGGGATAAGTTGAATAAAACAGGAGAGTATTCCCCCCAGGTGTCCCCCCTAGCCCCATTGGAGGGATTCCCATGGTTCCCTCTGGGGGAGGGGGGGGGATTCCTGGGGGCATGGGGTCGGGATGGAGATACCACGTGTGGTAAATTCGCCCCGCGGGGAACCCTAGCAACTTATTCGGAGCTGGTTACAGCCCTAGGGAATATACCCACATCAGGTTGGAGGTACTATCAAATGACAGGTTTCTTTAACAAGATGAAACCTCTATTGAGATCATTAAACTCAATTACGGTGTTTGAGGGCCAGTGTGTGCGTTTGAGGGATGCCAGGCATCTGCTGTCTCAGATGTATAGACTGATATTAGGCGCCCAAAAGAGTACAGTCCCATATTTTATCAGAGAGTGGGAAAGAGAATTAAATAAAGAACTGTCAGAGGAACAAATAAAAAAAAATGATTAAATCAACTTACTCTACATCTATAAGTTCGTACGTTCAAGAGATGGCCTATACATTTATGACAAGGTGGTACAGGACACCAGTAAGATTAACTCAGATGTACCCAGAGGCAGATGCACGGTGTTGGAGAGGATGTGAGCAAAGGGGTAAATTTCTCCACCTGTGGTGGGAGTGCCCCATGATTAAAACATTTTGGGTATCAATCGCACCATGGATTGAGAGGTTGACCCCTAGACCTATGGAGTTTACTCCTCTATGCTTCTTATTCCATGGAATACCCGGCCCCATTAAAGTTTACAGGAAGAGTATTACACCACACCTATTGAACGCAGCCAAATTATTGATCCCTAGATTTTGGAAACAGGCCGTCTGTCCAACACCAGAGGACTGGAAAAGGGAGGTTAACCGGATCATGGAAGCCGAAAGGTGGACTCAAGTAGTGAAGGATAAAAAAGGGGAATTTGAGAGGACTTTGGCAGGCTGGATACAGTGTGCACATGAAATTGGCTGAGGATAGGAAATATGGAGGGGGAAAGTAGGGGGCGTAGTGCATTTACAAAGATCCCCAGTATAGTTGCTTATGGGTTAAGCTACAGAAGTATAAAGAACCGGATCATGAACCTTGACCAGGATTGATATAGGTTTTTTTTTTTTTTCTCTTTCTCCCCTCCCGCTCTCTCTCATCGACCTCCCTAATAAAGTCTGACTGCGTTAATGGGGTGGAGTGAGATGTCTGCCCCTGAATAGGAGAGAGAGAGGGAGTAGAGTCGGGTTGGGGCAGAGAGGGGAGGGTTGGGAGGGGGGGGGACAAGGAGTAGGCCACACACAGGAGAAGAGGGAATGGAAGTAATATTAGGATAGAGAGTGTACATGATCACTGTGAGGACATCACAATTTTTCATTTTATTCCCTTGGGGAATACGGGTTTGTCACTTAAAATCGGGGGAAGAGTAGGTCGGGGGGGGGGGAGGATCGCCCGAACGTAAACACGGTGAAGATATCACAAGGTATAATCATATATATTTAAACACCATGGCCATTAGTGGCCTCTTAAGAGGCACTGGTAGAGGGGAATCAATAACAAACACGTTTTTTTTTTTTCTCTTCTTCTTTCTAAAATTTGTTTGTTTTTTTTCAAACTGGGGAATTAGGCCAGGGGGGCCGCTAAACACAATTATGGGTAATTAATACCTAAACACGAGGCACGGATGGATACATGTATGTATATATATATATATATATGTATATATATATATGTATGTGTATATGTGTTGTGACAGAGCATCCCAGAGAGAGCCTGGGAAAGTCCTATTCGGGGTTTATACATCTCCCAGGCTCCTCTCATATACATTCAGGGATCTCTGAGCCAGGATCCACTTCAGGTGTTGGTTCTCTCCCCCAGGTTAATTAAAAGCTCACCTGAGCAGACAGCCTTTGCTCAGCCTGGGAAACACAGACAGCATTGGTCTGTGAGAGCAAGAAGGTGCGTAAAAACTTGTTTCTCTGTTGGATGTGGAAGCTGACAAGCAGTAGGCTTGTCCAGCCTGGTAGTGAGGGCCTGTACATACTGTGTAGTTAGAGCCGAGACACGGCTAGGCTTTTGTTTAGATATTTTTTCTTCTGTTTGTTTTCAGCACACTGTACAGCACCTGTCATTGACATTGTATATAGCACCAATAAACCACACTGTGTTTTCACTGATCCAATGGACTTGGTATCTGTGCCTGCTCATCCCAGGGAGCTTTTGTACCGACTACCTGTCCCCCAGGTTACATATGGTGGAGGCTGCGACCAGCTGTAGTAAGTTACTACTTAAAAGGCCAGTACCTAAAGTGACAACATGGAGGATCTCCTCAAACAAATGGTGTTGGCAAACGCTGCACAACAGCAAACTAACGCTGAATTGCGGCAAGCAAACGCTGCATGGCAGCAAGCAAATGCTACACAACAGCAAACTAACGCTGCACAACAGCAAGCCAACGCTATCGCACAGGAGCAAACCAAGGTGCTGTTCCAACAGATTGGTGCTGTACAGGAGCAATCGCAGAGGCTGTTTGAACAGCTTGCCACTGCTGCAAAAGCGGATAGGAAAACCCTTACTGAGGTTGTGGAGACGCTAGCACAGGGGTCACCTGCGATAATGAAGGATGTTGGAGACAAGCCCTCAGCCATCCATGTGGGTCGCTTTCTTTCAAAGATGACGGCAGATGATGATCCAGAGGCCTTCCTACTAACATTTGAACGGACCGCTGAGAGGGAAGGTTGGCCCCAAACCCAGTGGGCAGGACTGATCGCCCCCTTACTTTCTGGAGAAGCGCAGAAGGCCTACTATGATCTGGAGTCAGCAGAAGCGGGAGATTATGAGAAGGTCAAGCGGGAAATCCTGGCACGACTTGGCGTTACCTTGGCTGTTCGAGCTCAGCGGGTCCACAGCTGGTTCTTCCAAGAAAAGAGGCCCCCAAGATCGCAGATGTTTGATTTGATCCACCTGGTGCGGAAATGGCTACAGCCGGAGTCCCTGTCTGCACCACAAATAGTGGAGCGTGTGGTCATGGACCAATTCCTGAGGTCACTGCCAATTCCCCTGCAGAAGTGGGTGAGTCAAGGAGACCCCAAGTCAGCAGACAACCTGGTGGAGCTCGTTGAGAGGTACTTTGCTGCAGAGAACCTGGTCACCACCCCTACAGCCGCACGGACTTTCCACCCAAAGCCACGGTCTCCCCAGGCAACCGGTAAGACTGTTCCAGGGGAAGTGGGTGATAAGCATGGCAAGGAAATAGGGGGGAGGATTTTTGGTGCCAGGACTGAAGTTTGGCGGCCCAAACAAGGGAAGCCACTGCCTGTCAGCAAACCAAACTGGGGAAACATCAGGTGTTTTCGTTGCCAAGAACTGGGACATGTTGCAGCAAACTGTCCATTGACAGATGAACCAATGCAGTGTGATCTATCTTTTAGAAGGCAGTCTATGTTTGCTGCTGTTTCATGCGCTGCAATGCCAAATGTGGGAAAACACATGTGTCATGTGACTATTAATAATAAGCCTATTATGGCCTTGCTGGACTCTGGAAGTCTGGTTACTTTGGTTACAGCTGAGATGGTTGAAACTGTGAATTTTCATGCAAAAAAGGTTGCTGTGATCTGTGTACATGGGGATACCCGCGAGTATCCAATAGCCACTGTTCAGTTTAAAACTGGCTTAGGTACGGTGACCCATTCGGTCGGACTGGTGCCCCACTTGGTGCATGAGGCTATCATTGGTAGGGACTTCCCTAAGTTTTGGCAACTGTGGGATTGTCCCGACCCAGTCGCAGTACCCAACTCAGTCGCAGAGCCAGAACTCGTGGCCATTACTGACCTTGTGAGTTCAGGGGACTCCTCTCAGGGCTCTCCGGGTGATCCTTTCTCAGTTATGGCAGGAGAGCTGGGGGAGCCAGAAGAAGTCCCCACAACAAGTAGAGCTGGACAGCCGTCTGCTGAATCTGAGCCTACGTTAGAGTTTGCCAATCTTAATGTGCACAAGGAAAATTTTGGTACGGAGCAGAGAAAAGACCCTACCCTTGCCAAGGCCTGGGAAAATGTAATAGTGATTAATGAGGTACCTGTCGAACCAGGGGACAGGCTCTGTTTTCCATATTTCTGCAGCAATGAGGATTTACTGTATCGTGTATGTAAATCTAATCATGAAGTGGTTGAACAGTTGGTAGTCCCTAAGTTATACAGACGGGTGGTGTTGGAACTTGCCCATGGGCACTTGCTAGGAGGCCATTTAGGGGTTGAGAAAACCACTGAAAGGGTGTTGCGCAGGTTTTACTGGCCTGGGATACGGAAAAATATAGAAAATTATTGTCAATCCTGTCCTGTGTGTCAGATGTCAGCCCCCCAACCCCACTTCCGAAGTCCGTTAGTGCCCTTGCCCATTATTGAAGTGCCTTTTGAGAGGATTGCCATGGACCTTGTGGGTCCACTCCCCAAATCTGCCCGCGGTCATCAACATATCCTCGTGATCATGGATTACGCTACCCGTTACCCCGAGGCCGTTCCCTTACGCACTGCATCTGCTAAAAACATTGCCAAAGAGCTGTTTATGGTGTTCAGTCGGGTTGGCATCCCGAAAGAAGTCCTTACAGACCAAGGTACCCCATTCATGTCACGAATAACTAGGGAGCTCTGCAAGTTATTTAAGGTGACGCAGTTGCGTACCTCAGTGTACCATCCTCAAACGGATGGCTTGGTGGAACGCTTCAATAAGACATTAAAGAGTATGTTAAAAAAGGTTGTTGATAAGGATGGGAAAAACTGGGACTTCCTGATACCTTACTTGATGTTCGCCATCAGGGAAGTTCCCCAGTCCTCTACGGGGTACTCTCCATTTGAGCTGCTTTATGGGAAACACCCTCGGGGACTCTTAGACATAGCCAAGGAAACTTGGGAGGGGGAGCAGACACCTCACAAAAGTGTTATTGAGCATATCGCTCAAATGCAGGATAGGATTGCAGCAATCATGCCGGTAGTAAAAGAACATTTACTGCAGGCCCAAGCAGCCCAACAGAGGATATACAACAGGGGGGCCCAACTTTGTGTTTTCTCACCTGGTGACCGGGTCCTCGTGTTAGTTCCCACTGTTGAGAGCAAATTCCTGGCTAAGTGGCAGGGACCCTTTGAAGTAATTGAAAGAGTTGGGGAGGTCAATTACAAGGTGTATCAACCAGGTAAAAGGAAGCCCGAACAGATTTACCACATAAACCTGTTAAAGCCCTGGAAGGATAGACTGGCATTAACTGCGAGGTCCCTCCCGGTAACCCTTAAAGGTACTGAATCCCCTCTGATCCCTGAGGTCACGATTCCAGACACCCTGTCATGTTCCCAAAAACAGGAAGCTAGAGAGTTCCTGATGAGGAATAAAGAGAAATTTTCAGAGTTGGCGGGCACGACTTCAGCAGTTCAGCATGATATTGTTACTGAACCTGGAGTCCGTGTCAAGCTCAAACCATACCGAATTCCCGAAGCTAGAAGAAAGGACATCGGTGAGGAAGTTAAAAGGATTTTGGAGCTAGATGTTATTGAGGAATCCAATAGTGACTGGTCTAGCCCCATTGTATTGGTCCCAAAACCGGATGGCACTTGGAGGTTTTGTAATGACTTCAGAAAGCTTAATGCGGTAACAAAGTTTGACACATACCCAATGCCCAGGGTAGACGAGCTTATAGACCGACTTGGCAAGGCCCGTTATCTGACCACTTTGGACTTGACCAAAGGATATTGGCAAATACCCCTGACTGGTAGTGCCAAAGAAAAGACTGCATTTGTGACCCCGGAGGGGTCGTTTCAATATAAGAAAATGCCTTTTGGGTTGCAAAATGCCCCTGCAACATTTCAGAGGGCTATGGACAGGACCCTAAGACCTCACCGACAGTATGCTGCAGCCTATCTGGACGACATAGTGGTGCATAGCACTGACTGGGAGTCTCACTTGCCCCGTGTGCAGGCTGTCCTGGATTCCCTCTTCAAGGAGGGGTTCACGGCAAATCCAAAAAAATGTGCCATTGGGCTAGAGGAAGCCAAGTATTTGGGCTACACTATTGGCCGGGGTGTCATAAAGCCCCAGGTGAATAAAATAGAAGCCATCCAGGAGTGGCCATGTCCTGCCAACAAGAAGCAGGTCAGGGCCTTTCTTGGCATTGCAGGGTACTATAGAAGATTTATCCCAAATTTCGCAACTATAGCTGCCCCACTGACAGACCTTACGAAAGGGAAAGACTCCGTAATGGTGAAATGGTCTTCAGTAGCAGAAGAGTCTTTTCAAGTCCTGAAGAAGGCTCTTTGTGCACAGCCAATCCTATACTCCCCCGATTTCTCCAAAAACTTTTTGGTCCAGACGGATGCGTCTGATGTTGGTATCGGGGCAGTACTATCACAGGTACACAATGGGGAAGAACACCCTGTGGTGTACTTAAGCAGAAAGCTCAATGACCATGAAAAAAAATATGCAGTCGTTGAAAAGGAATGTCTGGCCATAAAGTGGGCCGTGGACGCGCTCAGGTACTACTTGTTGGGGCGCCAGTTTGAGTTAATAACTGACCATGCTCCCCTGAAATGGATGGCCCAAAAGAAGGAGACTAATAGGCGGGTGAACCGGTGGTTTTTGGCCCTACAAGATTACGCCTTTACGGTAAAACACAGGCCAGGTGTTGAGATGGGGAATGTAGATGCCCTCTCCCGTGTTCACTCCTGTTGGGCTACAGGTGTTCCAACCCTGGGGTTGAAACAAGGGGGGAGGATGTGTGACAGAGCATCCCAGAGAGAGCCTGGGAAAGTCCTATTCGGGGTTTATACATCTCCCAGGCTCCTCTCATATACATTCAGGGATCTCTGAGCCAGGATCCACTTCAGGTGTTGGTTCTCTCCCCCAGGTTAATTAAAAGCTCACCTGAGCAGACAGCCTTTGCTCAGCCTGGGAAACACAGACAGCATTGGTCTGTGAGAGCAAGAAGGTGCGTAAAAACTTGTTTCTCTGTTGGATGTGGAAGCTGACAAGCAGTAGGCTTGTCCAGCCTGGTAGTGAGGGCCTGTACATACTGTGTAGTTAGAGCCGAGACACGGCTAGGCTTTTGTTTAGATATTTTTTCTTCTGTTTGTTTTCAGCACACTGTACAGCACCTGTCATTGACATTGTATATAGCACCAATAAACCACACTGTGTTTTTCACTGATCCAATGGACTTGGTATCTGTGCCTGCTCATCCCAGGGAGCTTTTGTACCGACTACCTGTCCCCCAGGTTACAGTGTATATATATATATATATATATATATATATATGTGTGTATGTGTATATATGTGTTTTTTTTTTTTCTCTTTCTTTTCCCACACATAAAAATAATAGACACCATGGCCATTAGTGGCCTCTTTGGAAGCAAGAGGGAGCACTGCCCAAGGGACAAATAAGAACACAGTAGGATAATACACGACATAAGTAGAAGGGATGGCGTGAGTAGGGACAGAGTAGGCTTACTCCACCGCAGTCAGGGATGGCGCTGAGGGAGGGGGGGAGAGGGAATTATATGTTTGTTTTTTTTCTCCTTTTTCCTCCTTTTTCTTTTTTTTCTTTCTCTTCTTTCCTCTCTTGGGGGGGGGGGGGGAGGGGGTATATTATTATTACTATTATTTCGATAAGATAATTTTGTACATGGCTCTGTCTTGTAATGCTCATTTGTTCTTATGTAATATGTACAATAGAAAGGGCGAAGAAATTTGAAAGTAAATGGGAGCAAGGAGATGAGTTTCGCGTTGTTCAAACTAGTGGGATCCAGTGAGGGTTTTTCAAGTATAGGGATGACCAGTGCATGTTTTACAGAGATTGGGAAGATGCCAGAAGTAGACATGTGCAGTTTGTTTCTTTCTGAATTGAAATTCATGTATCCAAATTTCTGAAATACAATAGTAATGAATTTAAACGAATCAGAAATGACAAAACGTAATTTGGCCGAAATTCAAATCTAATCTGAATCTAATTAGAAAATGAATTTGAACTCGAATTTGAAAAATAAAATAATAGAATAGAATAGAAAACAAAATAATTAAATATGGAAAAACAGAACAGAATAGAATAGAAAATAAAATAATAAAATAGAAAAGAAAACAAAATAAGCAAATGGAATAGAATAGAGTAAGATGAAACAGAATATAAGAGAAAAAAAAACAATAGAAAAGAATAGAAAATAAAAGAATAGAAAGAATATAACTGTCTTCCGAAAGTCAAATTTTGAATAAAATGAATTTTAATAGATTAGAATAGAATAAAAATAATGGAATGGAAAAGAACAGAATAAAAAATAAAAGCCTAGAATAGAAAAAAAACAATAGAACAGAATAAAATACAATATAACTGCCTTCTGAAATTCGAATTTCCAATAGAATATATTTGAATTAGAATGTAAAAGATTAAAATAGAATAGAAAAGAATAGAATAGAAACTAATAGAATAGGATAGAAAGAACTATAGAATAGAATAGAGTAAAATAAAAAGAGTATAACTGTCTTCCAAAATTAGAATTTGATTAGAATAGAATAGAATAGAATAGAAAGAAATAGCACAGAATAGAAAAAACAATAGAATAGAATAAAATAGAAAGAGTATAACCATTGTCCGAAATTTGAATAGATTAAAATAGAATACAAGAATATAACCGTTATCCTGAATTCCCATTTCGAATACAATAAATTTAAATGCCAATTTGAATTTGAATGCCGATTCGATTTTACCGAATTCAATTTGAATTCAATTTGACCAAATTCAGAAAATTTGAATCAAATTTGAAAACAAATACAGTAAAACCTTGGATTGTGAGCATAATTTGATCCAGAAACATGCTTGTACTCCAAAGCAAATTAGCCCATAAGAAATAATGGAAACTCAGATGATTCGTTTTACAACCATTTATTCATTAATCCTTCAGTTTATAGTCCATTTAAAAAGATTATAGCAATGTGATAGGTTGTGTAACCATAAAATGTCCATTCACAAATGGAAGCCTCCACAAGGGGATTAGAAGCAAAATCCAGCAGGAGCTACAGAGTATAAAACAGAAGAGAGGCGCCTCTAAGTGTAGTAATATGTTGCTAAATGTTGTACCTTCATTAAATGTAACCATATTGCTGCTACACTTAGTGGCGCTTCTCTTCTCTTTTATACTCAGTTGTGACATGATGCTACTTGTATATCAAGACATCGCTTGTATATCAAGTCAGAATTTATTTAAAAATGTTGCTTGTCTTGCAAAACGCTCTCAAACTAAGTTACTCTCTAACCAAGGTTTTACTGTAAATGAAACTAAATTAAACCAAACGAATTCCAAAAACTAATTAAACAAATTTAACTAAACAAAATATTTGAAATAACGGATCAAATTGAAACAGATTTTTTTGTTCTGCACGTGTCTAGCCAGAAGTTCTGACTTCACTCTGCATACTTGTTTAAGGCCAAAGACTGAGGCTGGCCATACATGGTCGAATTTTGAAATAATTTTCTTTTGAAAATCAGAAATTTTGTGTGTTTTCGTGGCAGGGAATCTTCTTTTCCTTCTAGATTTTTCTTTTCTTGCACATGCGCATTTCTTCTTTGATTACATTTCTTGCACGATTTTCCCATCATTGATTAGAAAATTGTTTGTTTTTCCAAAAATTTCCAATATGCTCAAATTCAAAGGCCGCATGAAAATCGGCTGTTGCTGCAGTCCACCAATGGTGCGAAATTCGAACGAAAATTCTTAGATAAGATTTTCGAAAGAAAATTCTTTCAAAATTCGACCCATGCCTTAGACAGTACTGAAGAAAAGAATCAACTCGACACTGCAGAAAGTTGTATTTCGGAAGCTGGGTTAGGGTTATGGTTAGCAAAGGAAGCCACCTTGCTGTTCTCAGCACAAGCCTTGTTTTAAAAAACAGCTTCCCTGCTTGCATACTCACAGGATTCCTTTAACCACCTGCCTACCGGGCACGAAAACCCCCTTCCTGCCCAAGCCATTTTTCAGCTTTCAGCGCTGTCACACTTTGAATGACAATTGCGCGGTCGTGCGACGTGGCTCCCAAACTAAATTTGCGTCCTTTTTTTCCAACAAACAGAGCTTTCTTTTGGTGGTATTTGATCACCTCTGCGGTTTTTATTTTTTGCGCTATAAACAAAAGAAGAGCGTCATGTTTGAAAAAAAACACAATATTTTTTACTTTTTGCTATAATAAATATCCATTATTTTAATTTTTTTTTTTTTTAAATCCTCAGTTTAGGCCGATACGTATTCTTCTACATATTTTTGGTAAAAAAAAATCCCAATAAGCGTATATTGATTGGTTTGCGCAAAAGTTATAGCGTATACAAAATAGGGGATAGATTTATTGCTTTTTATTTTTACTAGTAATGGCGTCGATCTGCGATTTTTTATTGTGACTGCGATATTGCAGCGGACACATCGGACACTTTGACACATTTCTGGGACCATTCACATTTATACATCCCTGCTATAAAAATGCATTGGTTACTGTATAAATGTGACGGGCAGGGAAGGGGTTAACACTAGGGGGCGAGGAAGGGGTTAAATGTGTTTCCTAGATGTGTTCTAACTGTGGGGGGAGGGGACTGACTGGGGAAAGTGACCGATGGTTGTCCCTATGTACAAGGGACACACCATCGGTCCCCTCTCCCTGACAGGACGTGGATCTGTGTGTTTACATACACAGATCCACTGTCCTGCTCGGTTACTGGGCAATCGCGGGTGCCTGGCGGCCATCGCGCATCGGGTCCCCAGCGACGCGGTGGGCGCGCGCGCGCGCCCCCTAGCTGCTTTTGAAGGCAGGACGTCATATGACGTCCTGCCAGAACAAGAGAGTCTTTCCCCCGCCGTCATTTGACGGTGGGTGGTAGACAACTGGTTAAAATGCCAATATAATCACCATTTTAACACATTTTAAAAGAATTCCAGATGTACAGATTGTCTGGTGTTAAGGCAGATCTCACATACAACACTGAGCAATCATCTGTAAAGTGAAACACCCCCAGCCAGGTCTACTTCACATATTGCATAGACTCTAGAAAACCTAGTTTAAGTTTCCTTTCTGTTTCAGTTGGAGTGATAGTATGAACAATAGCTTTCTATGGGCTGGTTTAATATTTTAAAATAAGAACTGCATTGTTAGGTACATTAAGATTGTGCTCAAGCCAGTTCTTTCCTTGAACGCGGATTATCATGCCTGGTCAACTCTTAGCAGTCTGAGGGTGTAATGATGCAAGCTAAATGGTAATAATCGATGATGTTGAAATGATTGTGTACACAACTGTGGCTAATGTTATAGTAATTCGGAATCAATTTACCCAAAATGCTGTTTACTTATTTTGGACAGTGTGAGGTGCTTAGATTGTCTGTCGCCATAGGAGACCTCTTAAATCAGTCATGACTCTTTGGTTTAGCATACAATAAAGGAGATGACACTTCATGAGAGTTCAGAACTCAACGGCTATTTTGATACCTCTTAGGGCTCTTAGGGCTCTTGCACACAGACATATACAGCCCTACAATGTAAAATACAGAAATATTTCTCACACCCAGGAGCCACAGGTGTTGTGTACAGCCGTCTGTACAAATCCGGCTCTAATAAGTGCTTCAAAAAATCCATGCATCGGTGTCCTGAAAGGGGCCGGGCGCATTAATGGGGGGCGGCAATGGACAGGGGGGGCGGCGCCTGTGCACCCTTAATGGACGGACCGCCCCTGATACAGCTGTATGCAGGTATACGCTGGTCCTAGCGTAAACACATCTTATGCCACATACACACGATCGGAATTTACGACAACAAATGTTCGATGTGAGCTTTTGGTCGGATATTACGACCGTGTGTAGGCTCCATCGGACATTTGCTGTCGGAATTTCCAACAACAAATGTTTGATAGCAGATTCTCTATTTTTCCGACAACAAAAGTTCTTGTCAGAAATTCCGATCATGTGTAGCCATTTCCGACGCACAAGAGTGCTGCGCATGCGCGGAATCAATTCGACGCATGCTCTGTATCATTGTACTTAATTTTTCTCGGCTCGTCGTAGTGTTGTACGTCTTTGCGTTCTTGACCATCGGAATTTGCGAGCAACATTTGTGCGACCGTGTATATGCAAGACAAGTTTGAGCCAACATCAGACGGAAAAAAAAACACGGTTTTGTTGTCGGAAATTCCGATCGTGTGTATGCGGCATAAGTGTATGAACATACATTCTTGAATGCAGGCAGTCTGGGTCCTGGGGTGTCATCCTTATGTCATCCTTATACATACACATATATATATACTGAGAGCAATATACACTAAATTGCCAAAGTGTTGGGACGCCTGCCTTTATACGCACATGAACTTTAAAGTGGTTGTAAACCCAGAAAAGTATTTTTTTTTTTTATTAAAACCTGCAAGAAAAAGGCATAATGAGCTAGTATGACTAGCATACTAGCTCATTATGAATTACTTACCTTAGATGGAAGCCCCCGCAGCGGTGCTCGGACACCTCCGCCGCCGCCGCCATCTTGCCTCGATGTCCCTTCCGTGAATCGCCGCTCCGGCGCTGTGATTGGCCCCGGAGCGGCGGTGACGTCACACGCATGCGCGCTCGGGCCGGCTAAATCCATTCAGAAATCCGGCTACTATGCCGACCCGCTAGTGCGCATGCGCGTGACGTTAGCGGCGCTGTTTTTAAAAGCAAAAATCTCCTTAACCGTGTAGGTTAAGGAGATATTTCATGCACCTACAGGTAAGCCTTAATCTAGGCTTACCTGTAGGTGCATGTTGTGTAAGTGGGTTTACAACCACTTTAATGGCATCCTAGTCTTAGTCCGTAGGGTTCCATATTGAGTTGGCCCACCCTTTGAAGCTATAACAGCTTCAACTCTTCTGGGAAGGCTGTCCACAAGGTTTAGGAGTGTGTCTATGGGAATGTTTGACCATTCTTCCAGAAGCGCATTTGTGAGGTCAGGCACTGATGTTGGACAAGAAAGCCTGGCTCGCAGTCTCCACTCTAATTCATCCCAAAGGTGTTCTATCGCTCATCCATGTCTTTATGGACCTTGTTTGTGCACTGGTGCGCAGTCATGTTAGATCAGGAAGGAGCCATCCATAACTGTTCCCACAAAATTGTCCAAAATGTCTTGGTATGCTGACGCCTTAAGAGTTTCCTTCACTGGAACTAAGGGGCCAAGCCCAACCCCTGAAAAACAACCCCACGTCATAATCCCCCTCCACCAAATGATTAGGACCAGTGCACAAAGCAGGGTCCATAAAGACATGGATGAGCGAGTTTAGGGTGGAGGAACTTGATTGGCCTGCACAGAGCCCTGACCTCAACCCGATAGAACACCTTTGGGATGATTTAGAGCGGAGAGCGCGAGCCAGGCCTTCTCGTCTAACATCAGTGCCCGACCTCAAAATTTACACTTCTGGAAGAGTTCAAGGAATGAGGGGTAACGCCTGAAAGTCGCAAATCTATGATGTCCTACTGCGATGAATGAAGTGGCAACCTCGGCCTGGGCAATGACCAGGCCATGCTCCCAACGCGTTTCATTCCACCCCCCAGAGCTTAGTCATGGAAGAATGATCAAACATTCCCATAGACATACTCGTAAACCTTGTGGACATCCTTCCCAGAAGAGTTGAAGCTGTTAAAGCTGCAAAGGGTGGGCCAACTCAATATTGAACCCTACAGACTAAGACTGGGGTGCCATTAAAGTTCATGTGCATGTAAAGGCAGGTATTCCAATACTTTTAGTAAAACCGTGTATAACCTCATACAATACAGGCAGCTCTACACAACACCTGTGGCTGCTGGGCACCTAAATGTGGGCAAATTTACATTGTACAGCCATAAACACCTGTGTGTATGGGCCCTTATCCAGATAACAGGAAATCAGACAGAGAACATCCTAGAGACACTCCAGAAGAAGTACATAAGTGTGTAAGTTGTTAACTATTCAACTAGCACATAACAATGTGTAGCGGACATAGAATAGTTAGGCTCAGGCTGTTGAAATTCTTTCAATAGGCCTCTGCTCTGTTGTGATGTCGTCTGGCAGTACGGTTCCCTGTGATCTGTAGGTGGCGCTGTTGCCCAGGTCTCGGGTCGAACCACAGGTGGCATTACGGCGCTATTGGGTGTCCTCTCTCGGCAGTCGTGCAGTGGGCGTAGTCTACCCATTGTGCATGCTGGGAGAGGGTACATAAGAGGCAGAACGCCATTATTCGGGGAGCAGTTTGCGCCCTTTGGCCCTTCAGGCCAGGGGTGCGTGTGTGTGTTCAGTCCCAGGCACTTTTAGCCCGAGGCTGCATCGTTCCAGGTAGGCCCAGCCCCTTTAGCTGAGGCCTACACCAGAAGAAAAACAGCAGAGTCCCAGGGTACCCGTGGGAGGGTGACCCACTCTTAAAGAGAGGAAACCAGGGGAGGACCTATCCGGAGATCGGTGAAGGAAGTCGCTGTCTCGGGAGAGGCCTGGTTACCTGACAGAGGGAAGGATTCCATTATCCGCCAAAAGCCTTGTAACGTGCCCCATTGGCACCTAAGGTCTTAAGTGTTACAAGTGCTGGGAAGTTTGGGACTTAGAGGCTAACGTCCTGATCGTATCCTTAGGAAGAGAACTTAAAAGTAAATGTTCGTGCTCCACACCGGCTGCTTGGACCATGAGAGGGGACTATCCGGGCGAGCAAAACCCACTCAGGCTTGAGTGGCGACGAAGGTAATTAAGTGCAGCGTGCCTGAACCTGCCTCCCTGTTCAACTCTCTCTATCTCCAATCTTTCCTGTCAAGTTGTGAGCAAGCAAAATAAACTCTTTTATTGGGTTTAATACTGTTTGGACAATGGCCTTCTTAAAAGAGAGAGAGAGAATAGACTTTTCCCTACACTCTAGGGGCGAGAACCAATGGAAAGAGGTAACTCGCTGCAGGACCCAAAACTATTAACACCGCTCACCCTCTACAGGATGGAGGATACTGGGCATGTGGCATGGTGTGTCCCACTCTGCAGGTGGAGGTAAGCAGGAGAGAGGGATATGTGTGCTACAAATGAAATATTGCCTATTTGGGGCACCTTTCACATATTTTTAGGCATTCCTTATTTCTGCTAAAAAAAAATATAACTTCACCCTATACACTAAGCTAGATACAAAATCATTTTGTAAAAAGAAAATTTTCATGTTAGTGAACAAGGTAAAGTTGTTAATATGCTTAATTTGGTTTCACTTCATTCACTAAGCTAAGTGAAAATTCAATTGAACAGTGGACATGCTCTACTCCTTTATTAAATGAACCCTTGACATGCTCAAATGGGAACAAGAGGCAAACTTCACATATTCTACTGTTAATTGGGATAATTGCATAAATAATTTGCATAAATGCACTAAGTCCATTGCTATTAAAGAGACGGCCTTGAAACTATTTACAAGATGGTACTATACTCCAATTAAACTTCACACTATTTTCCCTACTCCCCCCCCCCCCCCATCATGCTTTAAGGGATTGCAGTTCCATTGGATCATTCTCGCACATCTTTTGGAGTTGCGACAAGATCATACATATCTGGAAACAGTTAGAAAAATTTGCCACCAAAATCTCAGACAATAATATTGTTCTAACTTTACACAATTGCCTTCTCTTCTCTCCCATTATAGGTCTCTCTGTCCATAATATGAGATTAATACACACAATATGTGTTGCGATACACTGGTTAATTGCATTCCACTGGAAATCACCATCTGTCCCACTAGCACATCTCAAAACAAGAATCAATAACATAAATTTAATGGAAAAAATGTATCACACAATACAGAACTCAAACCATATATACAAAAAAAAATGGGATCCATGGTTCGAGCATTCCACCTCGTTCTTTAACCCAGACTAACATACCCCTGCATAGTTTAAAGAGATCATTTTTATGGATCAATGCAACTAATAGTATAATGCCTGTCTTCAGTTTACGTATTAACCAAAATACATTACTATTACCTATATGTGTTATATTGTCCATATATGCAAAATTACTTTCTGTAATTTTTTCTGTACGTATGTCAAGTCGGTTTTGTACCACCTTCTGTACTCAATAAAAAAAAGTTTGTAAATAGTAAATGAACCCTTCACAATGTCTAATGGTTGTGACCTGATACTTGGTCTGGTAGATTTTGGTAATAAAAATTAAACCTGCATGACTGAGTGTAGTGTAAACCCTCAAGAAGCAAGAAATGCATAGCAAGATAGTAAATTGATCAAGTTCAAACTATTCTAAATATAGTACTGTTCTAGTACTTTTAATGTTGTTCCAGAAGAAGTCATAAATGAAAGCCCATCTAGGCAGCTTTCAATTTCCTGTATCTTCGCAATGGGGAAAATAATTCCATCTCAGGCCTGACACTAGATTAATTACATCAAAAATCCTATGTATTACATCTGTTAACCTCCCTGGCGGTAATCCCGAGCGGGACTCGGGGTTGTTTTTTTCTGCTAGGATCGGTAACCCGAGTCACGCTCGGGGTAACTTTGCAGAGCTGCCAGCGGAGTCCCCTTACCTTCTCCTGGCGATCCAGCGATGATGTCTGTGATCGCCGGTGAGATCACCTGCGAGAATGCCGACCCCATCTGACTTCCTGGTTCCGTTCCCTGCGAGCAGCAGTGGTGCATGGGAGCGTAACTGGGTGGGAAATTCAAAAGTTTAAAAGTTCAAAAAGTGACACAAACATAAAAGAGGTGATAGATTATAATCTGAGAGGATTGCACTGTATCATCTCTGTATCATCTCAGATCTGATCACTGTACAGTGCTCCTTGCCTGCCATTTTACTGTCATCTGTGCCCATAAAATTATTTATAACATGGCATCAAAAAAGCGCCACTTTACTACAAGGGCGCTTTTGGACCAGTTGAGTGACAGCGGCAGCGACACGGAGTTGCTCGCAGAACTCAGCGGTAGTGAGGTGTGGGGAGATTTGTCGTCTGACACTGACACTGATCTGGCAAGTGACAACAGCGATGATCCTGCACCTGACCTCAGTGATGTGCGCACTTGGTGCCCTATAGACTGCGATACGGACCAGGCAGCGCCCCCAAGATTTCCGTTCTCTGGATCACCTGGGACGAAGGTAGATGTTGAGCGTGACAACCCTCTGGCATACCTGCAATTATTCCTCACTGAAGAGGTAATTGAAAAAATTGTCACAGAGACAAATCGCTACCAAGATCAGCAATCTGCTACGCTGCATGCCAGGTTTTCCAGAAGCAGAAAGTGGGAACCGGTGACCAAAGAGGACATCTGGCAGTTTCTGGGATTCATCATTCTTCAGGGGGTGGTGGGGAAACCCCTCCAGAAATTGTACTGGACCACCAATAAGTTACTGGCCACTCCGTTTTTTGGCACCGTGATGTCAGAATACCGGTTTTCCCTCATCATGAAGTATTTCCACTTCACGAACAATGAAGAATTTAATGAGGCCACGCATCCTGCGCCCAAACTAAAAAAAATCTGGGAGGTATGCCAAATGATTGTGACCAATTTCCAGCGGACCTACGTGCCAGAAAGGGACGTCAGCGTTTAATGAAAGTTTGATGGCCTACAAGGGACGCCTAAGCTGGATACAGTTTATTGCATCCAAAAGAGCACAGTTTGGCATCAAATTCTACATGCTCTGCGAGTCATCCACTGGGTACTGTTAGGCCTAACCAACGTGACATGCCATCTATGTTTGCCAAGAAAAAACTTAAAACCGTAGAAATGGTTGCCTTTCAGAAGGGTAAGATGATGGCAATGCGATGGCGAGATAAGAAGGACGTGTGTCTCACAAGTACTGTGCACAATACCGCCACTGCCATGGTCCACACAAAAGGTGGGAAAGATCTGCTGAAGTCGTGATGGACTATAATAATACAATGGGAGATGTCGACAGAGCCGATCAGGCAATGACATTTTACCCGGCTATGCGCAATCAGCAAAAAAAATACTGTAGCGGCCTCACCCCTCTCTCCCCTTCTCATGCTCGGCTTGTCTTTCTTCGTCTAGGGGTCTCAGTGCTGGGGGGAGGAATGAGATACACCACGGCCCATGTCCTCCATAGCTAAGAGGTGAAGGCCAGAAGATTGGGTTTTGTGTAGGTGTCCTAGAGTCAAGTCCAGTACTTCGTCCCTGACTCCTTTGCTCCTAGTAACCAGAGTTCCACACAGTGAATAGGTCCAACTCAGTTTTATTCTTCTTGGCAAACAACAAACAGTTTCTTCTGCTGAGTAGTAATGGGGAATAGATCGAGGCACAATCCTTTCCCTTCTCCTGCTAACCACTGTAATATCACCAGTGGCGAATAGTCACTGCCACTGACTATGTGAGTTAGAACATGAATAACCTTCGCTAGCACCACCTCTGTCAGGGGAAAGAAATCCGTCCAAGGGAGAAACTAGAGGCCTCTCTGTCACCAGAGAAGTTCCGCACACCAGATCTCACGAACTCAGACACGGGCACCCAAGGAGTTAGGGCCCCCTCGGATTCCTCCACCCTCACGGAACTCAGTCGAAGGTACTGAGCCCCAGGCATCCGCCATAGTACCTCACCCCAGGCTAAAGGTGCCTGAGATGGACTCCATCTTCGCTCAGGCCAGGCCAAGGGGCACCTAGGCCTGGAGCACTGGAATGCCAGCACCCGAGCGGAAGGTGCCTGGGTGCAGCCGAGTCCTCCGACTCCCACTCCGAACTCTCAACTCTGAACCCCGTGGTAAGGACGTCCGCCCCTTTTATCCCCTCTCCTTTTGCGTCACAGCGGGTTCCCCGCCCCGCTGTACCAGCTCCAGGGGAGGACAAAAAGGTACAGTCTTGCGGTGTGAGTTCAGCTCCGGCCCAGGGCAACAGCGCCACCCGTGGACCGCAAGGAACCTCACACCACCAGAGTCTTCCAAGAACCAGAAAAAGGTCTCAGATCGCCTAGCAATTTGTGTATCTGGGTTACACTACCACCCAGATGCCTCCTTTAAATTCAAACACCCGCTACAATACTATAAAAAGATTTTCAGGCATCTTCTGGAACAATGCCTTTGGAATGCATATATCCTGTACAAAGCAAAGAGTGACGTGCCTCTTGTTCATTCTGACTTTATCTGGAAGGTGGCTGAGCAGATTTTTGTCAACCACCAGACACCATCAGTAGCTGCTAACAGATCCGGACGACGTGCTGTTGGCGTTGTCAACCCAGAACACCTTACTGGTCGGCACTTTTTGGACTACATACCGCCAACCGCAAAAAAGGCAGCACCTACCAGGATGTGCGTGGTTTGCTGTTCAAAGAGAGATGGCAATGGAAAGAAAGTCCGAAAAGAAACAAGGTACCATTGTCCAGATTGTGACGTTGGACTTTGTCCAGTTCCATGCTTTAAAATTTATCACACTCTGGATTTTTATTGAATTTTCTTTGTTTGACAAATTTCATTATTTTGAATTCCATTATTGAATAAAATTATATTATTTATTAGATTATAATTCATGATTTTGTGTTTCAAATTTATCACATCTGGGATGTCTACTAGAGTCTTGTTTGGTCAGGTTTAAAGCGGGATTCCACCCGCAATTTTTTTTTTTTAAAGTCAGCAGCTACTAACAGTGTAGCTGCTGACTTTTAATAAGGACACTTACCTGTCCTACTAGCCCGCGATGTTGGTCCCCCGACGGCGATCGATCGCTGCTGGCAGGTCCCGGCTCCTCCATCCTGACTAAGGGAAACGGGCAGTGAAGCCTAACGGCTTCACTGCCCGTTTCCTACTGCGCATGCGCCACTCGCACGGCGGTTTGTGAATAGGCGGCTTGCCTCCTGGGATACACACAGTTCCCAGAAGGCAGCGCGCCCCATTCACAAGAAGAGGAAGCGGAAGGACATAATCTGAGGCAAAGGAAGAGGCAGATTAGGGGACTTCCGCATAGCAACGGGCATTTCGGGTGAGTATATATATATATATTTTTTTCTATTAATTTTTTCCTCTTTTTTTTGGAATTTTAGTGTAATTTTTTTTTTTTTTTGGGTGGACCTCCGCTTTAAATAAGTAATTACTTAGAATTGCAGGCCTACATCACATAACGCCAAATTTCCATGCAAAATAATTGTACCGCTTTTGGTACATAATTCCAGACAGAATCATACCGCCAGGGAGGTTAAACGGTGTTCTCTCCCCAACCCTCCAAAAATATAAAGTCAGCAGCTACACATACTGTAGCTGCTGACTTTTAATATTAGAGCACTTACCTGTGCTGGAATCCTGCAATGTCGGCACCCCAGCTGATGTTTCTCTCAGCTGTCGGGTGCTGCCGCTGCCATTCCAGGTAAGGGAACCCGGCAGTGAAGCCTTGCGGCTTCACAGCCGAGTCCCTACTGCACATTCACTGCGCTCTCTTACTGGCCCAGCAGCAGGGGATATGGGAGGGAGGAGAAGGGTGCTCAACTTCTGACGTACCTCGTCGTCGCAAAAACAGGTACCCGTTCCCGTTCCCTCCCGAAAGGTGCCAAATTTGGCACCGGAGGGGGGGGGTTAGATAAGCGAAAGTTCCACTTTTGGGTGGAACTCCGCTTTAAGGTGTTCTCTAGAAAGAACAGCATACATACCCACCTTATGATAGGAAAATAAATGGCTGACCACTGTTTTAGCGAAAGACCCCATTCTAAGCAAAATAAGGATGTTCCATTTTAGTACATGTACAGACCTAGCAGTGAGAAACCCTTGAGAATTTCTTATTGACTTACATACCAAAATAAAACAGAAACAGGAACTTTGCCATTTAGGCATCCTCTGGTGCTGGTACTTACCTCCCACTTGTCCCCTTGCCACCCCATATGACTGCCGGTGTCGATAGAAGACCCAAATACACTTGGGGAGCATGGGACTCTCTCCCCTGCCTTTAGCAGTGCACATGAATGATTGAACAGCCCAGGTTTCCACATATAACGGTGGGTAAGGGGTCCTAGGAATTTAATCCCAGAGCTTTCAGGTGTAGTTTATAATTATTGATTAATTTGCTAATTTTTTCCATTTTTTTATTGGATGTGTTTTATAGCACAAAGTAAAAAATAATGTTTTTTTTTAAATTGTTGGTCTTTTTTTGTTTACAGTGCAAAAAATTTAAACCGCAGAGGTGATCAAATACCACCAAAAGAAAGCTCTATTTGTTGGAAAAAAAGAACATCAATTTTATTGGGGTGACAGAGTCGCACGACCACACAATGGTCAGTTACAGTAACGCAGTGCCATATTGCAAAAAATGGCCTGGTCATGAAGGGGGTAAAACCTTCCGGGGCTGAAGTGGTTAAACAAGTTGAAGTTAGAAGCTGATTGGCTACCATGCGCCACTGCACTAGATTTTGCACTCTCCAGTTTTAGTAAATCAACCCCAATGTGTTGTTATTCATTTTCCTGTTACATAGTTGGTAATGTTGAATAAAGACACAAGTCCATCCAGTTCGACCTGAGAGTGTGTGTGTGTGTGTCACTACCATTTTCGATATCCCTGTACATTGTGCTTGCTAAGAAACACATCTAAATGTTTTGTTTTTATTTATCTACACTCCCCCCTGACACCACCAACTGTGGAGGGGAGCTTTACATCCTTACCGCTCTAACAGTAAAGAACCCCTTATGCCGTTTAATATTGAACAGCTTCTTGTCCAGCTTTATTGTGTGGCCGCATGTCATCTTTAGAGACCTTAAATTAAACAATATTCTCACAATGCTAGACTCACTATTTAAAGATTTGTATATTGCGATCATATCCACTTTTAAGCTCCTCTTCCCCAAGGAGAAGAACGTTTAATGTTTGTAGTTGTTCCTCATAACTGAGGTTCTCCAGTCCCCTTATTGGCTTCATTGCCCTTCTCCTGACCCTCTCCAGCTCCAGCACATCCTTCCTGAGGATTGGTGACCAAAACTAGACAGCATACTCAAGATGTGGCCGAACCAGAGTTTTGTAAAGAGGTTCAAGTTTTATCTTTGGAGTAAATACCCATTTTAATGTTTGTAGTTGTTCCTCATAACTGAGGTTCTCCAGTCCCCTTATTGGCTTCATTGCCCTTCTCCTGACCCTCTCCAGCTCCAGCACATCCTTCCTGAGGATTGGTGACCAAAACTAGACAGCATACTCAAGATGTGGCCGAACCAGAGTTTTGTAAAGAGGTTCAAGTTTTATCTTTGGAGTAAATACCCATTTTAATGCATGCTAATAGTTTGCTGGCCTTGCTTGCTGCAGCTTGGCATTGATTGGCACTGTCTTCAAAATTTGAATAAAATCACTTGATTTGTACCAAATTAGGTATTATGTGGGCAATGCTCTTATGTGTATAGCAGGGCTGTCCAAACTTTTTTCAAAGAGGGCCAGATTTGATGAAGTGAACATGCGTGAGGGCCGACCATTTTGCCTGACATTCTTTGAACCAAATTGTATTTAAATTTTAAATAAAGGTCTGTGAAGCAGACCCCCAGTCCATCACAGATCCCCAATCCATCACAGATCCCCACTCCATCCCCAGTCCATCACAGATCCCCAGTCCATCACAGATCCCCAGTCCATCACAGATCCCCAGTCCATCCCCAGTCCATCACAGATCCCCAATCCATCACCAGTCCATCACAGATCCCCAGTCCATCACAGATCCCCAGTCCATCCCCAGTCCATCACAGATCCCCAGTCCATCACAGATCCCCAGTCCATTACAGATCCCCAGTCCATCACAGATCCCCAGTCCATCACCAGTCCATTACAGATCCCCAGTCCATCCCCAGTCCATAACAGATCCCCACTTCATCTCCAGTCCATCACAGATCCCCAGTCCATCACCAGTCCATCACAGATCCCCAGTCCTTCCCCAGTCCATCACAGATCCCCAGTCCATCCCCAGTCCATCACAGATCCCCAGTCCATCACAGATCCCCAGTCCATCACAGATCCCCAGTCCATCACAGATCCCCAGTCCATCACAGATCCCCACTCCATTACAGATCCCCAGTCTATCACAGATCCCCAGTCCATCCCCAGTCTATCACAGATCCCCAGTCCATCCCCAGTCTATCACAGATCCCCAGTCCATCCCCAGTCTATCACAGATCCCCAGTCCATCCCCAGTCTATCACAGATCCCCAGTCTATCACAGATCCCCAGTCCATCCCCAGTCTATCACAGATCCCCAGTCCATCACAGATCCCCAGTCCATCACAGATCCCCAGTCCATCACAGATCCCCACTCCATCACAGATCCCCACTCCATCACAGATCCCCACTCCATCACAGATCCCCACTCCATCACAGATCCCCACTCCATCACAGATCCCCACTCCATCCCCAGTCCATCACAGATCCTCAGTCCATCACAGATCCCCAGTCCATCACAGATCCCCAGTCCATCGCAGATCCCCAGTCCATCACCAGTCCATCACAGATCCCCAGTCCATCCCCAGTCCATCACAGATCCCCACTCCATCACAGATCCCCAGTCCATCACAGATCCCCAGTCCATCCCCAGTCTATCACAGATCCCCAGTCCATCACAGATCCCCAGTCCATCACAGATCCCCAGTTCATCACAGATCCCCAGTCCATCACAGATCCCCTTTCCATCACAGATCCCCAGTCCATCATATATCCCCACTCTATCACAGATCCCCAGTCCATCACAGATCCCCAGTCCATCCCCAGTCCATCACAGATCCCCAGTCCATCACAGATCCCCAGTCCATCACAGATCCCCAGTCCATCACAGATCCCCAGACCATCACAGATCCCCAGTCCATCACAGATGCCCAGTCCATCACAGATCCCCAGTCCATCCCCAGTCCATCCCAGATCCCCAGTCCATCCCAAATCCCCAGTCCATCCCAAATCCCCAGTCCATCACAGATCCCCAGTCCATCACAGATCCCCAGACCATCACAGATCCCCCAGTCCATCACAGTTTCCCAGTCCATCCCCAGTCCATCACAGATCCCCAGTCCATCCCCAGTCCATCACAGATCCCCAGTCCATCCCCAACAGTAAAGAACCCCTTATGCCGTTTAATATTGAACAGCTTATTGTCCAGCTTTATTGTGTGGCCGCATGTCATCTTTAGAGACCTTAAATTAAACAATATTCTCACAATGCTAGACTCACTATTTAAAGATTTGTATATTGCGATCATATCCACTTTTAAGCTCCTCTTCCCCAAGGAGAAGAACGTTTAATGTTTGTAGTTGTTCCTCATAACTGAGGTTCTCCAGTCCCCTTATTGGCTTCATTGCCCTTCTCCTGACCCTCTCCAGCTCCAGCACATCCTTCCTGAGGATTGGTGACCAAAACTAGACAGCATACTCAAGATGTGGCCGAACCAGAGTTTTGTAAAGAGGTTCAAGTTTTATCTTTGGAGTAAATACCCATTTTAATGTTTGTAGTTGTTCCTCATAACTGAGGTTCTCCAGTCCCCTTATTGGCTTCATTGCCCTTCTCCTGACCCTCTCCAGCTCCAGCACATCCTTCCTGAGGATTGGTGACCAAAACTAGACAGCATACTCAAGATGTGGCCGAACCAGAGTTTTGTAAAGAGGTTCAAGTTTTATCTTTGGAGTAAATACCCATTTTAATGCATGCTAATAGTTTGCTGGCCTTGCTTGCTGCAGCTTGGCATTGATTGGCACTGTCTTCAAAATTTGAATAAAATCACTTGATTTGTACCAAATTAGGTATTATGTGGGCAATGCTCTTATGTGTATAGCAGGGGTGTCCAAACTTTTTTCAAAGAGGGCCAGATTTGATGAAGTGAACATGCGTGAGGGCCGACCATTTGGCCTGACATTCTTTGAACCATTAAAATTCGGTCTAAGTGTGTTCGTTCGAGCACTAATACACTGCCAGTGCCCAACAAGAATTATCTTGCCTTTGTGGCTGTGTGTGAGTAAAGAGATGAGCTCTGTGTATTAATTGGATATACTGTATTTATTGGCGTATAACACGTACCTTCACTTTAAAGAGGGAAGTTTCAAGAAAAAACTTAAATTTTAAATAAAGGTCTGTGAAGCAGACCCCCAGTCCATCACAGATCCCCAGTCCATCACAGATCCCCACTCCATCCCCAGTCCATCACAGATCCCCAGTCCATCCCCAGTCCATCCCCAGTCCATCACAGATCCCCAGTCCATCACAGATCCCCAGTCCATCCCCAGTCCATCACAGATCCCCAATCCATCACCAGTCCATCACAGATCCCCAGTCCATCACAGATCCCCAGTCCATCCCCAGTACATCACAGATCCCCAGTCCATCACAGATCCCCAGTCCATCACAGATCCCCAGTCTATTACAGATCCCCAGTCCATCACAGATCCCCAGTCCATCACCAGTCCATTACAGATCCCCAGTCCATCCCCAGTCCATAACAGATCCCCACTTCATCTCCAGTCCATCACAGATCCCCAGTCCATCACCAGTCCATCACAGATCCCCAGTCCTTCCCCAGTCCATCACAGATCCCCAGTCCATCCCCAGTCCATCACAGATCCCCAGTCCATCACAGATCCCCAGTCCATCACAGATCCCCACTCCATTACAGATCTCCAGTCTATCACAGATCCCCAGTCCATCCCCAGTCTATCACAGATCCCCAGTCCATCCCCAGTCTATCACAGATCCCCAGTCCATCCCCAGTCTATCACAGATCCCCAGTCCATCCCCAGTCTATCACAGATCCCCAGTCCATCCCCAGTCTATCACAGATCCCCAGTCCATCACAGATCCCCAGTCCATCACAGATCCCCAGTCCATCACAGATCCCCAGTCCATCACAGATCCCCACTCCATCACAGATCCCCACTCCATCACAGATCCCCAGTCCATCACAGATCCCCAGTCCATCACAGATCCCCAGTCCATCACCAGTCCATCACAGATCCCCAGTCCATCCCCAGTCCATCACAGATCCCCACTCCATCACAGATCCCCAGTCCATCACAGATCCCCAGTCCATCCCCAGTCTATCACAGATCCCCAGTCCATCACAGATCCCCAGTCCATCACAGATCCCCAGTTCATCACAGATCCCCAGTCCATCACAGATCCCCTTTCCATCACAGATCCCCAGTCCATCATATATCCCCGCTCTATCACAGATCCCCAGTCCATCACAGATCCCCAGTCCATCCCCAGTCCATCACAGATCCCCAGTCCATCACAGATCCCCAGTCCATCACAGATCCCCAGACCATCACAGATCCCCAGTCCATCACAGATGCCCAGTCCATCCCAGATCCCCAGTCCATCCCAAATCCCCAGTCCATCCCAAATCCCCAGTCCATCCCAAATCCCCAGTCCATCACAGATCCCCAGTCCATCACAGATCCCCAGACCATCACAGATCCCCAGTCCATCACAGTTTCCCAGTCCATCCCCAGTCCATCACAGATCCCCAGTCCATCCCCAGTCCATCACAGATCCCCAGTCCATCCCCAGTCCATCACAGATCCCCAGTCCATCACAGATCCCCCCCATCACAGAGCCCACTTCATAGACCCCACTCCATCTCAGACCCCCCCCCCCATTACAGACTCCCTCCATCACAGTCCTCCCTCGATATTAGAGTCAGACTGTCCCTTTCATCAATGCAGCATTCCCCCTCCCCACACTGCCCTACCTTAATCACACAAGCCGGGAAGCACGCATGGCAGGTCCAGACAAAGGGCGGGACTTTTCAAGTTAAAGGCGGGTGATTGGTTGCTGGGACCTCCCCACTGTCTAGCAACCAATCACCTGCTTTGTAACTTGAAAGATCCCACCCTTTGTCCGGACCTGCAGCGCTTCCAGGCTTGTGTGAATAAGGTGTGTGGGGAGGGGAGGAAGGGGGAGTGATGCGATGATGTAAAGGAGAGACCTGCCGCGCCTCCCATATAATTAATGATGTTAGCGGTGGGCAGGCGAGAGCCAGCAGAGGGGAGAGAACACTCACTATTTAGCGAGGCTGTGGGCCGCTACTGGGTCCGGATTCGGCTTGCGATCCACCATTTAGTGATGCCTGATATATATCTTTTGTGGCCCCGGTGCTGGGAGATCGTTGGGGGCCACAAAAGATATATATGTCCAGACAACATGGCGGGCCGTTCAAAACCGGAACGCGGTTTGCGATTGGCCCGCGGGCCGGACTTTGGACATGCCTGGTGTATAGCAATTCTTTTGAGTGATATCTATACTGTGGTTATGCTTATATATTCATATTTTCTTGCTACTGTGCCCATGTATCCCAAAAAATTATAGATATTTATGCTTGTTTTTCAGATTCATCCGAGATCCTAATCTTTTTGGCGGTCATCATATGAACCTGAAGAGGCCATATGAAAACTTTATTTAAAAACAAAAAAAAGCTTATTAAGGATTTACAAGCCAAATGGATATTTTACTTGCACTTTTGACTTTATACGGACAAACTATTTGGGGTTTCACTATGTGAAATAGATTTCACCTTGGAAAGCAACAACAACAAAAAAATCTATACTTTGACTTTGCCAACAACGGGGGATGGAAATGTTCAACCATTTTGTGTTGAGACATCGAAATTTGGCCGACTGGATTACAGTTTTATATAATATACAACATGTAAATATATATAAATATATATCTAACTGGAAATTCAACTAAAAAAGTAAAACTTCTGTTTCCTTCGTCTTTCTTGGACCAATAACAAATTTATATCGCTAAGGAAAACTGCCTGGAAAAGGGTCATATTTTCCATCAAGCCCTGAGAATCTTCAGCATATATAGAATCAAAATCTTCCTTCGATTCTTGAAGAACCTAATGGTGAAATACATTATTTTTTCTAATGTGTTCCAAGAGCTTTTTACCCATGTGTGATTATAGCATGCTGGCTTTGATTATGTAACATTTTTCTTAAAAAAAAAAAAAAAAGTTGGCTTCCGCCTCTTTCTTTAATTATTTTTTACAAGAAGGTCAGCAGAAATGGATATTATCTCAAACAGGACCCAACACCTTTCACAGTCGGAGGCATGGGTTAACATTATATTTGTATTATTACTGGTGTATATAGAAAGCCAACAGGATTTGTATAAACCGGTGCTGTCTGCGGTCAACCCTATTGGATTCCAATGTTTTGCACTTGCTTTTTCCTTCCAACGTAGACGTCTCAATAAATATTATTTTGCTTCATTTTTTTTAAAGCTTGGTAATAGACAGACTGAGTTGGTGTTAATAAATATTTAGGAAGCTTTATTTTATTTATGGGATATATTTAATTTTGCAATTTTTCTTCAATTCCTGGACATTTAGCATTAAAGTGTATAACATCATAAAATGTGCATTTTGTGTTTGTTTTAAAGGGTAACTAAATGCTGCAAGCTGAATCCAAAATTGGCAAGCAGAGGACAAATCTCTAGTCCCTAGTAATTCCTGTGATTTCCCTGCAGCTGATCTTTTCCCTATTACTGACTTACCATGCAATGTTCTGCACTGTGGGGCCGCCATCTTGGTAAAGGCAGTGCATTGCTTCCTCATGTCAGAGCCTGCAGTAAGAAGAACACTGCACAGAGCCACAGAGATACCACCGAACCTCACCCAAAATCTTCTGAGACTGCCAGTGAGACTGCCAGTCTGAGGCCTCTAATATTACATATATACAGCTTTGTAAGAGCGCCTAGACACACTTGCTTTCTGATCAATACCCTGCAAGGGAAAAAAGGTCTTATGTCTACTTAAAATGTATAATTTCACTGCATTAAAACTAGAGGTCGAAAAGGCTGAAAAAAATTACAGTGGAAGTCTAATAATTTACAGAATACTACAACAGAATGTGTTTGCAGTCATTGTTAAGATTTATAATGTCATATAGAAAGATGCAGCCCACACTGTTCATTTAACACTTCTGTCTATCTGAATCATGATCCAGTCAACATTTTTAGACAACATTGTAACCTAGATTTTAGGGTTCTAGAGACCAGGCAAATAAAGTGTATGTATAGCCAAAATTAGTTTTAGATAGACTAGGAAAGGGTTAAAATCCCTGTCCAGGGGCCAGATTTACATCTCAGGAGCCTATAGGCAGAGAATTCTGAAGCACCAACCCCGCCCAAAAAAAGAGAGTAAGATCAACTTTTTTTCTTGATTAAATTACCGTAAAGGTCTAGGAAAGGCAACATTTCAGTAAAAAACACACTAAAGTGAATTTTAGGGCAAACAAACGCAATATACCATCCACATTTTTGGTAAGAAATAAAACACGAGGTTGCACCAAGTAAATAGATACCCAACATGTCAAACCTTAAATTTGTGTGCGTCCGTAAATGGCCACACCCTATATTGTCTATAGGCGACGCTTCAAAATCCCCCTATAGGTATCAGTTTAGTGTTACGGAGGAGGTCTTGTGCTAGAATTATTGCTCTTACATGTGTATCGCAATCAATGTTTTTCACACATAGGCGCCCCTGACACATGCGTTTACGTTCGTACGTGCGTATATGTGGGGGTCTTAAAAAATTTGGGGGGGGATTTTTGCGCTTGGGTGTACCTTTATTTTTGTGCAAAAAAAAAGATTTTTAGGTGACAGGCTCTCTTTATTGAGACATGCAGGGTCTAAAAGACCCTGTATGTCTCTTCATGGCCTCCACTGAATGTATTGCAATGCATTCCCCTGGGAAAGTGACAGGGTAACCAGGAAGTGACAACATACATGTTGCTTTCCGGGTCATCAACAAGAAGGGGAGGAGAGCGGGCGTGTGTCTGCTGTTCTCCCTCCCCCTCCACCTGCTATCTCAGTCCTGGGCCAGCAGATGGGAAACGCGGAGCCTGGAATACAAGGAAGGGGGCACGTGGGGGTGCCGGTACCGGGAATGTGTGAAAGCAATCAGGTGGCAGCACCGCTGCCCAAATGCACATGCCTACAGTGGCTAGTAGAAACTCCGACCCTGTCCCTGTCAGGTTGTTTTCTGCTGTCTGTATCCTATTGGGTAGATTTACCATTACTTTCTGGTCTGGAAATGCAACAGGAAGAGGGAAAATCTTTACAGTGATGGGAATTCCCCACTTAGCTGTCACCAGAACTGTGACAGCTAATGATGTCACCAGAAGGGTAAATATATTGAAAGATTTACCCTTCTCACCTCGGGTTACTTTAAATTGTTGGATTTCCCATCACTTTTTTGTCTCAATGACAATGATTACTAGAACAAACTGATAGGGCAAATCTACATAGCTAGGGAAAAGACCACAATACAAACGTTACAGGGGTTCTACTCCTTCCTTACTCCATCCAAAATGAAGAAGAAAACGGTATACTTTAGTTTAAATCCATTTGCATTGTCTTTTTTTGCATTGTTTGGCTAGAGAAGCCCAAAAGGGAAAGGATATAGCAAAACAGGGTTGACAGTCGACATACAGTTTAGGTAACAGCATGTCCATTATAACGTTCCATGTCCCAGCAGGACTATCATGAAATAGATCAATCCAATCCCATAGGACTGTGCTTAGAGCACACACTATGCAGGTAAAAAGAGGAGAAAAGAAAAAAGTGAAGAAAAAAAGGGGAGGGGGCAGAGAAGAGTAAACCAGAGAGGGGATGGGAATATGACAGACCATTGCCAATGCTAAAATTATATATGCCATTCGGGTTTAATATTGACTGACACTAAAAGAATAGTGTTAAGATGTTAAAAGGTTTTTGGAAGGTCTTTGAGGTTCTAAACATGGTCCAGCACATCCACATATGATGTAAGGAGTCTATCCTATCTGAGTTCCCAGCTATAACGCTCTCCATGTACATCAGGTCATTCATGAAAGAGGCCCAAGCAGACAGCAGTGGTGTGGTGGATGATTTCCAGTGTCTAGATATTGTGGTGTGGGCTATAATTATACTTTTAAATAACCAGGGCTTTTTTTCAGCGGGAACGCGGGGGAACGCAGTTCCGGCACCTCCAGCACTAGGGGTCTATTGTTGTTGAGGAGGTCTATTTTTGCTAGGGATGGGTCTTATACTGCTGGGGTCAGTTGTTGGGAGAGATCTACTGTTGAGGGAGGGGGTCTATTGTTGCTGACTGCCGTAAAGTCTATTGATGCTGGCTGTGAGAGATGTGTTTTTGATGCCAGGTGTCTACTGTTGCTTGGGGGGAATTTTGTTACGGGTGGTCCATTGTTGCCGGGGGGAATCTATTGTTTCTGGGGGGGGGGACTCTATTGTTACTGGCTGCAGGGGATCTATTTTAGGCTAGATGTACATCAAGAAACACTGGTGTAGAGAACAGATACAAGGGCTGGACCTAGTGTAATGCAAAAGTGGGCATAACTTTTTTATTAACTTACATAGGTTGTACACATTTCACATGTTGGTAGAACAACTCTGTAGTACTCTTCTTCAATTGCAGGTAAATCATGGATTGCTCACAGAAGCAATGTGCCATCAATGAGTTCTTGACGTAGGAGGGGTCCAGGCAGTCCAACATCCACAGAAGGCTACAGAAAGTTTACAGGGATAACACTATTTACAAGAGCAATGTCTTGTCATTGGTGACTCTTGTAACACTTTGTAGCCTTCCGTGGCTGTCGGACAGTCTGCAACACTTCTACCTGAAGAACCCAATGACGGCACATTGCTTATGCTTGGAATCCATTATTTACCTGGAATGAAAAAGAAAAAGAGTTACTATAGAGAAAGAGTTTTTAATTTAGAGGGAATGGGTTTTTGAAAACTCTTTGAGAAGGAAAAGGAAAGGAAAGCAAGGAAGAAATGGAAGGGAAAGAATGATGAGTAAAAAATAGGAAGAAAAATTGAGTAAATACTTGAAAAACTAGTGAAAATAGTGAATAAATAGAAGGCAGATACAAATGGCTAATTTTTTCATTTAAGGAAGAGGCAGGAAAGGGAAAAAAGGAAGAAGGAAGGCAAGGAAATTAACAGGGAAATGGAAGGGTAGGGAAGGAAAGGGGAAGAAAGATGATAGAAAACAGTTGATGCACTGTAGACAGTACAACCGACTAAATAGTTCATTCAAGGAAGTGGAAGGAAGGAAGAGAAAAGAAAAAAAGGAGGAAAGGAAAACAGGATGGAGGAAAGGAAGATAAAGAAAGAAAGAAGGCTGGAAGGAAGGATTAAAAGAAAAATGATAAATGAAAGGTAATCACTTGAAGGCAGAGACCAATGATATCACTCTTTATTAATTTAAACAGAGAGATAGTATAAAGATTGTATTTAAAATGTATCTCAGTTGACTGTAGATATAATACATATAATGTACACTGAGCAAAATTATAAATGCAACACTTTTGTGCTTGCCCCTATTAATCATGAGCTGAACGCAAAGATCTACGACTTTTTCTATGTACACAAAAGGCCTATTTATCGCAAATATTGTTCACAAATCTGTCATAGCCCAGGTTCACACTGGGCTGCGGGAGTGAAGCCGTGCGAGTTCAGCTGAACTCGCACGATTTCACTCCTGCCTGTCAGTCCCGATTTCAGCTCGATTACAGAGACATCTGACACAGATGTCAATGTAAATCGCGGCTGAAATCGCAAAAAGTAGTACAGAAACTACTTTTGAAATCGGTGCAGGGCCGCAGATGCGGCGTCGCACCGATTAGGACGGTGCCATTGCCCGCAAATTGCGGCAAATTTCGCCGATTTGACATGCGATTTGACATAAGAAATCGCATGTGAAATCGCACCAGTGTGAACCAGGGCTAAATCTGTGTTAGTGAGCACTTCTTTACCGAGATAATCCATCCACCTCACAGGTGTGGCATATCAAGATGCTGATTAGACAGCGTGATTATTGCACAGGTGTGCCTAGACTGGCCACAATAAAAGGCCACTATAAAATGTGCAGTTTTATCACACGGCACAATGCCACAGATGTTGCAAGTTTTGTGGGAGCATGCCAATTGGCATGCTCAATGCAGGGCTGTTGCCCTTGAATTAAATGTTCATTTGTCTACCATAAGCCGTCTCCAAAGGCGTGTCAGAGAATTTGGCAGTACATATAACTGGCCTCTCAACTGCAGTCCACGTGTAACCACACCAGCCCAGGACCTCCACATCCAGCACCTTCACTTCCAAGATCGTCTGCACATTCATTTTTTTAACGCTAATAGTGTAAGTACTGGAATTTTACTTGATATTAGCCACTTGCAGCTGTACAAAAGAACTCAGACTGGGAGCAGGATGCAAATCAGTCAACATGTAAATATGCTGACAAGGAACAAGCTGACAGGAGAGGGGAGTGAGCAGAGAGATGACTGCATCAATCTTCTGCTGTTCTTCTCTTCCGGTCAGCAGGGTGGGGGTTGGAAAATGATACCATTGTACTTCCTAACTATAACACAGAAAATTGTGTCTTGCTCCTGGCTGTGCTATGTGACAGAGCTGTGTAAACAACACAGAAGTGAAAAAGATCCCTTATATGTGTTTTATCTGTGTATTTAATTGTGTACCTGGAGTTTAGGTTTAACATGTGCCATGAAAATCTGGGATTTAATTACAAGGTTGTGTTCTTTACCTCTCCTAGACTTCACAGTATTCAAGGCATCTGTGGGCCATTCATGGATCTATTCACAATAACCATGGAGAAATATAAATAAATAACGTGCTTCCATTACACACACGGGTAGTTCCTTCATCAGATATATTGATTGATGTTTACTAAATGAAAACACACATTCAACACGTTATTGCTCGCTGTTCGCATAATTACAGAATGATTAAGCGGGGTTTATGGCAGATGAAATTTGATGTTTTAATTCCAGAATTGTAACAGCACATTCATATCAGCAAATTTATTTTTGTAACTGATGATAAAGCAAGCAAAGGTCATGATGTGATTTGTCAATTTCTTTTGATTATTCTGAAAAGCTGCATCATTAATACTGAGCAATTTTTCAGATGAGCCTCAGAATGATGGAGCCTGGACATCTTGAACTCCCTCAATTAGAGGTTCTATGAAGGTAAACCCCAGGATAACAATCTATATACACAGAAACAATACATATAGGGAAGTTGTTTTATCGGCTAAAGCGGCAGTTCCCTACCTGGGGTACATGCCAATAATTTAAGTGGTACTTATAAATATAATGGCTGCAAAAAAGCTCCTCCCCCACAGCTGTCACATGATCCCAAGAAGGTAATAAAGATAAACAAGAAAAGGCGCCACTTTGTTTAAAACTGTTACACTTTAATAGCACATAGTATCATAGTATCAAAGCACTCACTTCTTAACAAACTGTAAGAGGCACATAAGGATCCAAGCAACGATCATATTCCGCTTGCTGGCAGTCTCAGAAGAAGGTAGACATCCGTGCGTGCTGAGCGAGAGCTGGTGTAAAGTCCATATACATGTTTTCCGGGCAATCACTCGGTGAACCAGGAGGAGGGCTGGAGCACAAACCTAGAGTCTATCTGAGACGCGACGCTCAGCGGAGTGACGTCACGACCAGCATGCAACGCGTTTCGATGTTACCACAGAGAAACAATGAGAGTCACTGCGCGCATCTTTATCAAGCAAGACCCTTATGTGCCTCTTACAGTTTGTTAAGAAGTGAGTGCTTTGATACTATGTGCTATTAAAGTGTAACAGTTTTAAACTAAGTGGCGCCTTTTCTTGTTTATCTTTGTTTCATATGTTGGAGTCTGGCTTCGGCTCCCTCAGCAAGGCTGCCCAGTTTTATCCCAGGACTGTTCTACTCACACCAAAGCTCTTGCACAGCTCAAAGGACTTTTTTGGTAATTACCATTTGTTTGTCTCTATTTCATCATAAGCGCCAGTATTGTATATAATTTTGTATGACCAAGAAGGTAATGCTGCACGTCCTTCTAGTTTGCTGGCTGTCCCCGGTCCCAAGTTTTAAGTGGTCAATTGATGGCAGCTTCGGGGCACTAAGTGATTACTGCAACTCCTTGAGTAATGAAGGCTGTATTTGAATTTAGGAATTGAAATGCCACACTGAGTCCGAAATAAAGTTTTATTCCAGGCATAAGTCGGATACAAGAGCCAACACGTTTGGGGGGGACAGACTTTGCGCCCTTCATCATGGTTTACAAAGATGTTGTGTCAGATTGTGAGGACTCAGGCAGTTATATGTAACCCAATATTATGTACTTGTGCTGATCATTTTCAGCAAAGAAAGGTTCAGTAGCTGCTCTTTGCCAAAGCTGACCAGCACAAGTACATTTTTTACATATCACTGCCTGAGTCCTCACAATCTGACTCCATAATTTTGTAAGCCTTGGTGAAGGGTGTGATGTCTGTCCCCAAAACATGTTGGCTCTTGTATTCAAATTATGTTTAGAATAAAACTTATTTTGGACTATTTAGGATACTTTTCGGTGTGTCGCTTCAATTCTCAAATTCAAATATAGCTCGACCCTCCAGTGAAAGTTTACCTCTCTGGCGCTTGGGGTCATCTTTCATTTGTCATGCTGCAGTCAGAGGGGGGCACACATTCTCATTTGGTCAGGGGTTCGGTCTGTCAGACTTGTGCTGCCCTGCTTGTGCCTCACGCCCAGCAACGTTCAACATCTCAGTGAGCAAGGAAACGGGCCAGGACTATCAGAGCAGAGCGATGTGGTGGTCTTTTGAGTTATTGGGGAGAGACCCTAGGCTTCCAAATATGTAGAGGGGTCTCCTCTTGATTAGCTGACCAGAGTTTTCCTTCTGTGTCCCCCTGATTGTTTTTGACAGAGCTCTGATAGCTGACTTGAGCCGTGGATGTGTTGGGATCACCTCCTGTGCATTTCCTGATTGGCTAGCCTGGGATTAAGATATATCGGGGTCACCTCCTGTTGTCCAAGCAGATGTTCTGCACTGACTTTAAGGCCCATTAAATATGTGTAGGGTGCCACTCTTAACCCTGCCCCCTACCTTTGTCCAAACTTATGGCCTAAAACTTATGGCAATGAACTGCCAAGGGGAACTTAAATGAAAAAAGATTAGGAACCACTGTGATAAAGGATTTGTATTTCTGTCCACCAAATCCTAAGATTAAAGCCTGGTACACACCACTAGTTTTTCTTCGTTCAACTCAGTGGGTTGACAGCTCCGGTTGGAGACGCTGTACTAACAATTTGACATTATTGCAGCGATCTCCCCTGCTGTTCTTTTGTGTTCTGACAGTCGGACTCTGCATTGCTCTTGGCCATTGGCTGAGAGTGCTGATCAGGAGCCGGTCGGCTGCTGGCCAAGTGGCCAGCTTCTGTCAGACTGGCTGCCATACACACGGGCCAAATGTCAGCTGGTTTTTATTGGTGGATGTTGCCAGACATTCAGCCCATGTGTACTAGGCTTTAAACAGCTCCACCACACAGCACAGCCCTGTCTGACAAGGCTGGAGACCCGATTTTTCTCTGTTACTCTTAAATAACACTTTTAGGTTTGGTTTCTTCCCCAGCCTGTGGTTGGACAAGGTAAGAATAAGCAACAGACTGATGAGCACATCTCTCTGTCCAAAAAAAAGACATTTAATGATGTGTAGTGCCCTTCTCCTATTGGGTAGGTGCTAGTGTAAATTTAGTTATAGTTCAACTCAGAATAATTGTACCAAATTATGGGTCTCTGTTCCAGTTCAGCTGAGTTGCACATTTTCCACCTTCCTCTGGGTGTCGTTGTTACCACAGGTCAAGGTTGGAACTGCATCTGGCTGGATGTATTGGGTACCTCTTGCCCAGAGGCGGCTCAGTGGGATTGGTCACCCCGCTGTGCATTCTGGGAGAGGGTACTTAAGGGGCAGACACCGTTTTGGCGGGGTCTTCCGGTCCTGACCTGACAGCCCTCCTGGCCTCAGGGATGTGTTAGCAGTTTTATGCCTCAGGGGATGCGGACCCCCCGAGGCTCCGTTACTGAGAGTAGGCCCAGAAGTTGCTGGGGCCTACTGATCCAGAGATGGTCCTGTGTCGCCTTGCCTGCGGGAAGGGACCGAGCAATTGAGGACTCAATTGGAGGACGCATCCGGATCAAAAATCTGCCTCACAGGGCTGCCGGCCTGGCTGAAAGATCCTGGCGCTGTGTGTTGTGTTTCGGAACTTTACCAAGTGTGTGGTTACACAAGTCTGTGGCAGAGACTTTTTGAACGAGCTTACGCCGGCTGCTAGGTCAGTGAGAGAGGCCTATCTGGTGGATGCTACATCCATTGTGGAAGTTATTGGTCCTATGAATAAAGGAAAGTACCCGTGATCCGCAAAACCTAAGGTACCTGAATATCCCCAACCCTCCATCCCTCTGTCTGAAGTTCTTGAAATAAACCCTTGAGAAAAAGAGACTGAAGCCTCGTACACACGACCGATTTTCTAAGTAAATCGGTCGTGTGTACGCGGCTTTCAGGTTTCTTGTCAAGACAACCGACAAGAATCTCTACGAGAAAAATAGAGAATCTGTTCTCTATTTTCTCATCGAGATTCTCGTCAGCATGTTTCTCGATGAGAAAAGTGTGTGTGTACACTTACCTCTTGCCGTGGAAACCCGCATATGCTCGAAATGACTTCGACGCGATGCACGGTAGCTTTCTAGGCATAGGTAGGGTGTAGCAAGATGGCGGCGACGGCATCGAATGTGACGGGCGCACGCTTGTCATAGTCAATGACGTCACAGCGTTCGCTCCATTCAAAGAACCGCGGGTTCTTTGAATCGAGCGTGTGTACACTCGGCCGGGACAAGTTTCTTGTCCAAGAATCTCGTCAAGAAAAACAACAAGTTTTTTCATGACGAGATTCTCGGCCGTGTGTACGAGGCCTAAGTGTTTGGTGCAGACATTTATTAACAACTCTTCAAGGAAGACCCCTAGGACGGACGGCCCAAATCTTAAACCAGCGGCCCCTTCGGGGGTATTGCTACAGATGTATTTATGAATATAGAAATAATTGCTGTCCCTGGATGCAACAACACTCTGTCCTATGACAGCAGACAAACTGGTCGATTAGCCAGAAATGCTGACCCTTGGATTACACTGGCTGCCGGGGGCCGATGTTAGGCCGGGACCACTAGTTCTCTGGTAGGGGGCCCGGGCACACAGGGGGCCCAAACAGCAGGGGGAATTAGTGCGGTTTGGCAGAGGGGCAGTTGCAGAAGGATGCCCTGTGTGGCCCTCTGAAGCAGCTGAAAGACAGTTTTTCCCCCTCCTGCCGGCTTTCAGCTGCTGCAGGGAGAGACGCAGGGCATCATTCCTGTAATTGCTTCCCCAACACTGATCACTGATTTCCCTCCCTGTTCTGCCTGCTTTGTATCCCCCCGTCACTGTGAATATATTATTTTTTTTAAAATGTAAAAAACAAATAATAAAGGGCTAATTCACACAGTTCTAAGCAAGGGAAACAAGCGCGACTTTACAGGCATACTATAGACACCCCCTAGGTACGAAATTTAAAGGAATATTTCACTTTTATTGTTTCACTTTAAGCATTACTAAAATCACTGCTCCCGAAAAAACTGCAGTTTTTAAAACTTTTTCTTGCATTGATACATGTCCCCTGGGGCAGGACCCGGGTCCCCAAACACTTTTTAGGACAATAACTTGCATATTAGCCTTTATAATTAGCACTTTTTATTTCGAACGTTCGAGTCCATTGTATTTAATAGGGTTCTAAAGTTCACGCGAACATTCTGGCTGTTCGCAGGTTCTGGTGCGAACCAAACAGGGGGGTGTTCGGCTCATCCCTACTGGCTGCAACAGTCAGAGGCTCTATTCACATGTAACCATTCAGATGTGAACAGTGGCGGCACCGACCATAGATCTGTACAGAGTACAAATGTAACAGCTGCAGCTGTTCACAGACAGATTTTTGCAAAAAGTTAACCTATGCCCAAATGGGAGAAAGCTTGGAGGACACAGTAACTACTGCAAGAAGGACAATACCAACACCTGGTCCCTCCACTGTGCATTTGGTGGAGGGCAACCCCAGCTCACTTTCTGGCACAGTTAGGCAGGTCAACCCCATTGATGTGACCTGTGGGCAGGACAAGCTCCCTTCCCAGTTTTGGTGGGAGTTTCTCTGCCAACCTCTTTTGCAGCCCTCACTGAACTTGTGTCTTCCTATTGCTAATACTGTCTTTGGGGACCAAAGATTCTAAGTGGGGGGAGTGTGTAGCGGGGTATCGTTTTTCTAAAGAGACTACAGTTCCCAGCACGCTTTAGGGAACCCAGGGTGCATTTCCCTGTGCAGGGGCTGCTGGGGTGGACTTTATAAGGGAGAGGCGGGGCCTGGTTCTTTCTCTTTGGACACCGCCCTCCCAGCAAGAGGATCCCTGTGCTGACTTGCTGTGCGCACAAGGCCTGAAGCCTGGGCCTTGTGTCTTTCCAAAGAGCCTTCCGCTCCACCGAGAAGCCTGCGGAGCGTCTGATCCTGTAGCCAAGTGCTGTCATCAGGAGGACCGAAGACCCAGGTGTCATGAACACTGTAAAGCGAGTCACAGTAGCGGAGGTTGCAGACAAGGACTGGTCCGGTTGGGTGAAAGAGCACCTGCTCAGAGCTACATTACTGTATCGTTAGGCTCATTAACTTTATCCAGGCCTATCACAGTGATTTCAGTTACACTCTAGGGAGACTACCTGCTGAACTGAGTTATTAGTCTCCCTGGCAGTACAAGGTTACCGATCATCAATTCTTGTTTGGATTACAATTTGTTCCTGCAAGTGCACCACCGTGTTTTGCTAGCGAAGATTTCTTCCACGGGACTATACCCCAAAGCATAGTCAGGCCTGACTGGGTAGTATAGGACACTGCTGGGCGCCATTTTTTGCTCACGAGGGAGGATAGCTGCAGCGGGGTCTGTAAACTGTCTATCACATTGCTGAACGTTAGTGTTTTAATAATTATACTCATATTGCAGGGCTCTGCATGTGACATTGCATACGGTTTTATCCTTTTAACTTTTACCAACAGTAAAAATAATAGAGTTAAGTATATTGGTTGTCAGTGTCATTTACTGTGCTATACCATATTGTGGGATTGAGTCATATAAAATATTAGAGTGATTGCAATTCTATCATCCCCTTTACTAACTGTGCCACGAGAGGTTAGAGCCGATTGCCAGGGGCTGACAGCGGTGCACTACAGAGCCCAAAACCAACAAGGCAGCCCTCTTAACTGGTGGTATCGCTACACATGTAATGAACTTTAAATGGTTCTTGAGGGCAACAGAAGCACATTTCTATCCTGTTTCTGATTGTGTGCCAAAAAAAAGACCATTCTTAAAGCAGTAGTAAACTCTGTTAAGAAAAAATTCCCGTGCAACTTAATATCATGATGTGCTAGTGTGCACTACATACTAGCACATTATGACAGACTTATCTGTAAAACGAAGCCCTACAGTGACGTGTCACCACTGTCAGTGCTTGCATTTTCAACCAGTTTCCTTCCGGGTTCCTGCTCTCTGACCCGTTGAATGGATGGGCCATGATGACATCACTACCTTGCATGCACACAGGAATAATGATTGCAGGACAGTGCTCTGAATTTACTTCACAGCCAGTGTTCTGTCAATGCAGAGCGCAATGCGCATACGCTGGTGATGTCACTTGCTGGTGAAATTGAGAATATCTCTTAAATGGAGTAAGTTTAGGAGTTATTCACTGTACCTACAGGTAAGCTTTATTATAGGCTTACCTGTAGGTACGAGTGAAAAAGCAGCGTTTACTATTTGCTGCCCATGTAATGCATATGTGCGGTGGCAAAGAGGGTGGGCTTAAATGCCCACATGCCGAGCATATAGCCTATGGGTGGCAAAGGTTTCTGTTCAATCATTACTTCTGTGTGCATGCAAGGTAGTGATGTCATCATGGCCCGTCCATTCAAATGGCCTGGAGAGCAGGAACCCGGAAGGAAAACCAGTTGAAAATGCAAACACTGACAGCGGTGACAGTACACCGCTGGAGGTTTCTGTTCTGAGAATGTGCTCATTGTGCACTCGCAGCACAAAGACAGCACTCAGTCTGTACTAATGATAACGAATCAGCGGGATCGGCTCCCAATCATGTGATCCCTGCGACAGTTAATCACAGTGGTCACATGACTAGGCAGAACTTCAAAGCCCCAGGAGTATGAGCACTGATAAAAAGACAGACAGGAAAGGGTTAACTTCATTACTTTACATTTTTTTACCAGTAAAACCAAGATAATTAAAGGGACAGTACATAAGTAATTATGAAAAAGGAAACATATACATACAAAGCACATTAAGCAGCATGTGACTTTCACTAAACTTTTACTACAGATGAATTGATCACTTTGTAGCACCCCTTTGACACCCCAAAGGGGCAGGGGCGGCAATGTAAATTGCATGCACCAGGAAGATACCTGGCAGCAAATGTTTGGTGAAAGTTACCTTTTCTGCTTTATAATGTAGCGGGTATTTGAATTATGTGAGGACTCTGGTGGTGTGAGGTTCCTTGGGGCCCCTGGGTGGCGCTGTTGCCTGGGGCCGGAGTTGAGCTCACACCGCGAACCGTGCCTTTTTGTCCTCCCCTGGAGCTGGTACAGCGGGGCGGGGAACCCGCTGTGATGCAAAGGGAGAGGTCATAAAAGGGGCGGACGCCCTGTTTTAGGAAGAGTCGGAGGACGCGGCCGCACCCAGGCACCTTTAGCTTGGGTGCTGGCTTTCCGGTGTTCCAGGCCTAGGCGCCCTTGGCCTAGCTGGAGCAGGGATGGAGTCCATCTCAGGCACCTTTAGCCTGGGGTGAGGTACTATGGCGGATGCCTGGGGCTCAGTACCTTCGACTGAGTTCCGCGAGGGTGGAGGAATCCGAGGGGACCCCAACTCCTTGGGTGACCGTGTCTGAGTTTGTGAGGACTGGCGCGCAGTAACTTCTCTGAAGAGCCCGGCGCAGCATCGCTGGTGACAGAGAGGCCTCATTTCTCCCTTGGACAGATTTCTTCCTCTGACAGAGGCAAAGTGAGCGAAGGTAAATTCACGTTCTATATTACCTAGTCGGTGGCAGTGACTATTCACCACTGGTGACAGCACAGTGGGCAGCAGCAAGAAGGGAAAGGATTGTGCCTCGATCTGTCCCCCTCATTTTCCAAAGGAGAAAGATTGTTTTATTGCTTGGCAGAAGAATAAAACTGAGTTGTACCTATTCACTGTGTGGAACTTGGGTTACGCAAGCAAAGGAGTCAGGGACGAAGGACTGGACTTGACTCTAGGACACCTACACAAAAGCCCAATCTCTGGCCTTCACCTCCCAGTTACGGAGGACATGGGCCGTGGCCCGTGATGTGTTTCTCTCTCTCTCCCAGGTACCCCTAGACAACAGCCATATAACCACCAAAGAAAGAGAGAGAGGTGAGGCTGCTACAATAAATATACGTCTAAACGAAGAAAACTAAATTACCCTAAATACACCCACCAAAAACTCTCTAAAAAAAATGTTGTTTCAAAAATTGCCTAAACACTGAAATCCTTCCACGCATTTCTAGCTACCAGCACTCATATTAGGCCTAATGCGCACTGATAGGGATGAGCCGAACACCCCCTGGTTCAGTTCGCACCAGAACATGCGAACAGGCAAAAAATTTGTTCGAACTCGCGAACACCGTTAAAGTCTATGGGACACGAACATGAAAAATCAAAAGTGCTCATTTTAAAGGTTAATATGCAAGTTATTGTCGTAAAAAGTGTTTGGGGACCCGGGTCCTGCCACAGGGGACAAAAAAAAGTTTTAAAAACAGCCGTTTTTTTCGGGAGCAGTGATTTTAATAATGCTTAAAGTGAAACAATAAAAGTGAAATATTCCTTTAAATTTAGTACCTGGGGTGTCTATAGTATGCCTGTAAAGTAGCGCATGTTTCCCGTGCTTAGAACAAAAAAAGTGTGGGGGTCCCCCCCAAATTTCATATCAGGCCCTTCAGATCTGGTATGGATTTTAAGGGGAACCCCGCACCAAATAAAAATAAAAATGGCGTGGCGTGCCCCCCAAAAATCCATACCAGACCCTTATCCGAGCATGCAACCTGGCAGGCTGCAAGAAAAGAGGGGGGGACAAAATAGCGCCCCCCTGAAGCGTACCAGGCCACATGCCCTCAACATGGGGAGGATGTCCCCATGTTGATGGGGACAAGGGCCTTATTCCCACAACCCTTGCCCTGGTGGTTGTGGGGGTCTGCGGGCAAGGGGCTTATCGGAATCTGAAAGCCCCCTTTAACAAAAGGGACCTCCGGCCCCCCCCATGTGAATTGGTAACGGGGGAACATTGTACCCCTACCATTTCACAAAAGAAAGTGTCAAAAATGATAAAAACCACACAGACACAGTTGGGATAAGTTCTTTATTAAAAATAAAAAAAATAAAAAATAAAAAAACCATTCCAGCGATGTAATCCAGTCTGTCCAGCGTTGTAATCCATTCTCTATGTCCCGCGGTGATCCATTCTCCAGCGATGCTCCAGTCTCCACTCCACACGAAACCCCCATGACGCGTAAGAGGGGGCGGGGTCACCCGCCCACGTCATTGGGTAACCCCGCTTGCCGGACAAAGCCGGGGCTTACCCAATGACGTGGGCGGGTAACCCCGCCCTGTGACGTCACTTTTTTTTTTTTAACATTAGGTGGTCGGCGGCAGCCACTTATCAACTTTTTCAGCTCAGTCTCAGTTCATAGTTGAAATGCTGGGAGGTATGAGATAACAGTGCTGCAGGTGTTTGGCTGCCAGTAGCTGATTGGGATTACTTGTGAATATTAATGGAACATCACAGCATTCCAGGGAAAATGAAAAAAAAAAAAAAAAAAAAGCTGTGACAGCATGTGGTTTAATTTCTGAGTATTTCACTGTTCATTTGTGTTTTCACAGAGATGAGTCAACTGATTCCCCCCACCCCCGCTTATCAACTTTTTTTAACATTTCAGCTCGCATGTCGCACAGCGAACTGTCAGTCTGGTCATGAATCGGATTGCATAGGTGTGACCGATGTGATCCGATTCTGGTGCGCGGACCAAAAAAAGGGTCCTGTGCGAGTTTAGTCCGAATGCGATACCATTTCAGCCATACTAACTGTATGGCTGAAATCGCATTGCACGGACATCGCATGTGATTTGCACTGCAGTACGGTGCAAATCACATGCGATTTTGCACCACGCAGCAGTGTGAACCGGCCCTGAGTCTAGGTTTCCACAAATCTGATGGCTAGCAATGTTAACTGTGAAGTTGGCCCATCAGAATGCAGTTGACATGCACAAAAACCCGCTTTTCATTTAGGCTGTTTCCACTTGTGCAAATTGTCCTGCGACTTGGGACTGCAAAGTTGCATGACAATTAGTACCCGATGATTTCCAATGAGAACCGTTCATATCTGTGCAGCGTCAAGTCACAGCGACTTCAAAGTAGTCCCTGCACTACATTTGTCCCACTTTGATGTGACTTGAGGTCCATAGACCTCCAGAATACATATAGTAGGCATTGCTTCATTCCCAAGTCGCAGGACAAGTTGCACAAGTGGAAACGGTGCCTAAATGAAAAGCGGGTTTTTGTGCATGTGAACTGCATTCTGATGGGCAAACTTCACAGTTAACATTGCTAGCCATCAGATTTGTCCGTAGTCTTTACAGCACATGGGTACCCATGGTACTAAAATCCAATCGTTAAGGCTCCTTTCACACTTGTGCGACTTAAAAGTCACGTGATTTTGCCATGATTTTTGCCGCGACTTGAAGCAATGTCTGTGTAATCTTGAGGTCTCTGCCTCAAGTCGCATCAAAGTCAGACGAAAGTCGCACAGATATGAATTGAACTCGTTGGAAATCATGGGGTATGACTTGTCATGCGACTTTGCAGTCCCAAATTGCAGGACAAGTCGCACAAGTGTGAAAGGGCCTCAGGTTGTCTGTAGCACCTTATCACTGCTGCTACCTGATCATTGATTTAGGCCCCTTTCACACTGAGGCACTTTGCAGGCGCTATTGCGCTAAAAATAGCGCCTGCAATCCGCCCTGAAAAAGCTGCTCCTTTGTATCCAGTGTGAAAGCCCGAGGGCTTTCACACTGGAGCGGTGCACTGGCAGGAGGGTAAAAAAACTCCTGCAAGCCGCATCTTTGAGGCGCAATAGGAGCGGTAAAAATACTGCTCCTATAGCGCCCCTGCCCATTGAAATCAATGGGGTAGCGCCTCCAAAACGCCCTCAAAACGCTGCAAAGAGGCGTTATTGCGGGCGTTTTTAACCCTTTTTCGCCTACTAGCGGGGGTTAAAATCACCCCGCTAGCACCTGCAAATCGCGGCAAAAACTACGGTATAGCGGCGATATACCGCCAGCGCTTCAGTGTGAAAGTAGCCTTAGTGTATTGTTCTACTGGTTGTGACTCACGATTCTTTCAGTGTTCTAACAACTCATATGATTCTTTGACTCAGTAACTTGTATGATTCTTTAACTCGGTGTACTCCTGACTCAAGAACTGGATACAAACTTCTGAGTGTCAGTGTGCTGTGAGCCGGCTGATTGGTTGCACATGCAGTGGGGGGGCTGAGCTCTCACTCTAGGAACATATTACCAGGCCTGCTCTGTTATTCTATTGAGTGCATACTAGTATGAACTGTTTCAAACGGATCAGTTCAGTCAGATGAATCGATTCATCCAGTTCACTGAAAAGAATCGATACAAAAGAACGATTCGTTCATGAACTGGACATAACTACAACAGACCCTTCCCTGTTCGCAAGTGGAATACAGGGGACGGGGTGTGTGGATTCTATAAGGGGTGTGGCTTATGAGAAGTGGGAGGGGCCAAATGTAGAGGGGCAGGGTCTTGCGCCCCCCCATCCTAAAACTTCACCAGCCGCCACTGCGGGTCCCCAGACACTTTTTATGATAATAACTTGCATATTAACCTTTAAAATTAGCACTTTTGATTTTTCATGTTCGTGTCCCATAGACTTTAACGGTGTTCGCGTGTTCGAACAATTTTTTTGCATGTTCTGGATGCGAACCGAACCGAGGGGTGTTCGGCTCATCCCTAAGTTTTAATAAATAACCTTCAATGAGTGCTACTAATGTTTATAGCATTATATGCCCAGGAGCCAATTCCCAGAATGCGAATAGTATGTGTTCCAGTGATGGCAAACTTTGGCACCCCAGATGTTTTGGAACTACATTTCCCATGATGCTCAACTACACTGCAGAGTGCATGAGCATCATGGGAAATGTATTTCCAAAACATCTGGGGTGCCAAGGTTCACCATCACTGTCCTAGGCGTTAGTACAGTACCACTTCATATATCTTCCAGCCCCATCCAGCTTTCAGACGCTCATAGAGTTTTACAGGCTACCAGAAGCAGGGTTGGATGCATTGGCGGCCGGTGGTCATTTTTTTCTTTGGGGGGCAGCAAACAGTATGCCATCGACCCCCCCCCCCCCCCTGGTCGGTAGCACTTACCCCATCGCTTCACTGGTGGCTTCCCCTGCTCGGTGGAAGCCTCCTGTTCCCCTGCTCTCCATGGGACATCGCGGTGGCCTCCCACTCCCCTGCTCTCCACAAGTTATCAAGGCGGCAGCGGCTTCAGTTTCCTCCCCCCTCCTTGGCCACCAATCGGGAGTCTTCTCTTTTCGGCCAATCAGAAAACAGGTCTCACACCCGCTTCTGATTGACCAGAATGCTCTGCGCCACGAGCCCAGCCTATTAGAGCCTATGGCTCTAATCAGGTGCTTCAAAAAAACACCCCTGCCGCTGTAATTCAAGCGTCCGGCATCCTGAAAGGGGCCAGATGCATTAATAGGGGGTAGCCGCAGCGGCAGTGGATAGATTCATGCTATGGCGTGGAAAGAGGGGGCGGCGCCAGGGCGCCCCTAATGGCTGGGCCGCCACTGGTTGGATGGTGCACCTGTGCCTTTCGTCTGCACCAAAACCCCCAGATTCTCATGCACCAGGGTTAAATGTCCAGTATGCGTGAGGTCTTAAACAGTCAATTCGTCCCCTGAGACTGGTCATCCTGAGGGGGTGTCAGCAGAGGCTGCATAAAACCATGAAAAACATGACTTCCCAATCCGACTGTTATTGGCCAGAATGCACGATGATTTAGTCCATGAATACCTTGCTGTCCTAGGTCCACCCTAGGCAAATGCACCCTATCTGTATTATTTCCATAAGCAATTTGAGTCAGAATCCTTGAAATATGTTTTGTTTCTTCTTCTAGATATCAAATCAGAAAAAAAAAACATAAAACTGTATTTATGAATTTTATTAGACATCGTCAAAATGAGAAATTGCTTTCAGCTGACTGTGAATTAATATGCATTACAAATAGAGATCCACGTTAACAATATGACAGCTTAGGAAAACGTCTGGATTTCCGATGCAGATTATTGCTGTTCTTGCCTCTTCACTTTGTCAAATTTCGGGGTATTTTTTATGATGCATGTTGTGTTTTCATGGGGAAAGCGCTCTCAGGAGACTATGTGATCAAACAGCATTCTTTAATATAAAGATCTCTAATCTGCGAGCCCGCTGATGGCATCTGGCAACTAAACATGAGAATTACGTTGGCACAACAAGCTTAACATGAAGCATCTTTTAAATCAGCAATTTATAATTTAACAGCACCACCGCTAAAAAACATGATGATACTTTATAACTTTCCACTTGAACTCTACAAGAGCAATCAGGAACGTTCTGTACCATAGAATTTTTGTAATATAAATTACATTTTTTTCCATATCTTTCACCAATGAGATCTAATGCGACAAATTTTGCTTTGTATTTGTGCTATTAGGTTTGGTTCGGATGCACACAATTGTCCATCTTTAAACCCTTACTGCCCAGCCCTGGCATCCCTTAACAGGGTCCGAGGGAAGGACTGCCCAATTATGTGAATTATGTAATTGGCTCGTTGGTGGGGCCATGCATCTTGCACGTGCAGGTGTCTTTCAGCAGAGCGCACTCATCAATGCCTAGGACCAGGCAGGGACCGCGTTCATGTGAGAATCAGACATTATGGTGGTTCCCTGGCTTAGAGATGAGTCTTATACAGTGTGCAGCAAATAGTTACACAGAGTCCCTCTATAAAAGGGCTGTCCTGTGTCACTATACACCTTAGCTTGATGTATGTTACATTTAGGAGGGACATTGCTGAGCCCATGCCCTCCACCAGTCCAGCGTAACTCTGTCATCTCAATCCCAGTGACGGAATATTCCCTTATCATTGGTGTCAGTGTGAAGAAAAGTGCCCCATTGCTGGGTTCAGTGGTAGGAAAAGTGGCGTTTGTTGGTATCAGTGACAGGACTACAGAATGTCCGATTGTTGGAGTCAGGCGGAGCAATAGTGCTCCAAGGGCCAGATAAAGCCACTGATCATTGCACCAACATTATTAAAGGGCCCCAACTATAGCAGGCAGAAGCAAAGCAAAAACGCTATGTGTGGTGGAAAAGTAACACTGCACGTCACCCTGAACATACAATCTCCACTGTGAAACATGGTGGTGGCAGCTTTATGTTGTGGGTAAGCTTTTCTTCAGCGGGGACAGGGAAGCTGGTCAGAGTTGTTGGGAAGAGGGATGAAGCCAAATACAGGGTAATCTTAGAAGAAAACCTGAGTCTGCAAAAGGCTTGAGACTGGGGCGGAGGTTCACCTTCCAGCAGGACAATGACCCTTAACATACAGCCAGAGCTACAATGGAATGGTTTAGATCAAAGCATATTCATCTGTTAGAATGGCACTGTCAAAGTCTAGACCTAAATCCAATTGAGAATCTGTGGCAGGACTTGAAAATTGCTGTTCACAGACACTGTCCGTCCAGTCTGGCAGAGCTTGAGCTATTTTGCTATTGAGCTATTTTGCAAAGAAGAATGAGCAAAAATTTCACTCTCTAGATGTGTAAAGCTGTTAGAGACATACCTAAAAAGACTTGCAACTGTAAATTCAGCAAAAGGAGGTTCTACAAAGTATTGACTCAGGGGGGCTGAATACAAATGCACACCACACTTTTCACATATTTATTTGTAAAACATTTTAAAAACCATTTATCATTTTTCTTCCACTTCACAATTATGTGCCACTTTGTGTTGGTCTATCACATAAAATCCCAATAAAATACATTTACGTTTTTGGTTGTAACATGACAAAATGTGGAAAATTTAAGGGGTATGAATACTTATGCAAGGCACTGTACAGCTGTCTCATGAGCCAGATCTTTCCCAGCTTGTCCACAGGGAAAAATAAGCAGGAGGAGCTTCCTATCTTCTGCTGCTGGTCACATGTTCAAAATAAAGAAACATCCTTCGGATTACAGAGTAAAAATAATTATATTGTCATACACATATATATTTGAAATATTTATTATTTTTTGGCAATAACATGGTGTGGGCATATTTCTGCCAGTCACTGTGTCACTCCATCCTGAGATTTAGAATAAGAGGGAAGATAAGCCTCCATTAATTTACATGTAATATCCCATCCCCATTGTGTTTAGCTGGTTAGTGAGCATGGAGGAGAAGGGAGGGAAGAGAGTGGGCTGTCATATACAACTATGTATACACCCACATGTTTGACTCTATAGTCAATGGGCTGCTCAGATGTGATAGGGAGGAAATGTTCAGCATAGAAACTCACTGAAAACTGAGCATGTGCAGAGTTGCCACCACAGTTGCAAAATCCCTAGCTGAATTGGGGACATAAACAGAAGGTGGAAATAGAGAGCAGCAGGATTAACCATTTTTTTTTTTTTGCATAATACAGAAAACGGCTCTCGTAGTGACTGAGTGAGTATGAAAAGCATTAAATACAGCATTTATTGATAGTTTTTTTAAGATGTAGGTTTAGTGACACTTTAAAGTGATACTAAACCCACAACTGTAAAATCAGTCTGTATATGCAGTAAAGCATGCTTGTTATACTCACTGTGGAACCTAAGGGGCTAATCCTGCGCATTGTGTAGAAAGGCTGTTTGATCCTGTTTTCTCTGATCCTCCTCTTCTTCCACAGTCCCAATCCATCTTCTGATAGTACAGAGCCTTGGGGGCACTCTGCACATGCTCAGTTTGGTGTGTATTGCTAGAGGTACTGTATTGTCCAGATAGAGGGCCAGGGGTCCTGCAGCCTCATAGGACAGTCAGAGTAGAATAAAAACTCCTCTTACAAGCTTTAACCAGACAATTATAGATGGCATAAGACTTCTATATACTGCTGATGAGAAAAGGCATTTAGCAGTTTATATTTACAAAAATAATTGCCTTTTCATGTTGTGTGTACTGTAGGAGAAATAAACATTTTGATCACTGTATGTAAACTTCCCTTTTGACAGCAATAGCAAAGACAGGTCCTCTTTATGGAGAGATCAGGGGTCTATTAGACTCCCCATGTCTCCTTTAGGTTCCAATGCAGCCTGCTATGCCGCCAGTAAACAAAGAGCCGGAAGCGTAAGTGATAACATAGTTGTTGCTTGCCGGTTCTGACGTCACACAGTGGGAGTAACAAGTAAAGTTCCTCTCACTGTGAGGCTGGACCTGTATGCCGCCAAACGCATCGTTACCAGGCTTCCCGATCGCTCAGGAGAGCCCGGTAATGGCGGGAGGGGGGTGGGACCCCATTTCGCCACTTATAAAAGTATTCCAGTGGCTTCCCACCCGCTGAGACTACTTTTACCTGAAATAGAATCGCCGGCTGTAAAAAAAATGAAACCAGGACAATGGTCGTTGCTTTAAACATGATCCGGGTATAACCGCTTCCCTACCGTGACATATTTATACTGTGGCCAGTAGGGAAGTAAATCCATCATCAAACATAGTACAGTGGAACCTTGGATTACTAGCATAATCCGTTCCAGGAGAATGCTCGCAATCCAAAGCACTCGCATATCAAAGCGAATTTCCCCATAGAAGTCAATGGAAACAAAAATAATTTGTTCCGCATTGACTTCTATTGAATGCAATACTGCATGTTGCCAGAGGTGGGTGGTGCCGGAGAGCCTCGGAAATACTCGGAAAGGCACGGGGACAGCTCGACTGAACACGGAAAACCACAGAAAGGCTCCGGAACAGAGTATTTCCAAACGGCTCCGATCGGCTCTGCTCGGCTCCGGCGCCCCTGCACCTCTGGCCAAATGTGGTACTGCACACCACTGTGGGTTGAATCCTGGACAACACTCGCAAACCGACTCAGGATTTAAAAAAAAAAAATGCTCGTATTGCGAAACGCTTGTTTCCCGCGTTACTCGCAATCCGAGGTTTCACTGTATCCGGTGCTGCAAGTCCTTGTCAATCACAAGGCTGTCAGACATGTCTGATCCTGTTGCTACGCTCACCGCGAATTACATCTCCTGGTACTTGCCATTAAATGTAAACAAAGGGAAAGGGCTTCCCAGGAAATATCATTGACCAAATATGGCCATGGCCATTTCTGGTTAATGGCATTGCCTAAATTTGGTCATGTGATGTCAATGCTGTCCCTCCTTATTTGTTTACACGGCCAGGAACTCCAAGCCATCAAATGAATGGGGCCCGATGACATCACTGGTTGCTAAGGATGCTGCAGCTGCCAGCACCTGCTGCATTCTTAACAACTATTGACAGGAAGCTGTCATATATTGTAGCGGTAGAAATATCGCTTCTATACATCACATTCAGATCCCGCTGAACACGGCAACGTTCAGACTGAACCTTTAGCTCATCTCTAGCAGGCAGCAGGAGAGGTCAATTTCTTTGAAAGGAGACAAATTATTGCAAAGATTTAATTTGGTGGCAAAGTCACTTTAATGGTCACACTTTCTATAATTCTCATAAGATGTCATCATGTAGCTAATATGAAGAAACACTTTGTTCTAAACACCATTTAAGTAAATAACATAACTGGAACATTTTGAATAGGAATTGATAACTTAATTTAGCCAGGCCTTGTACATTTTTTCTCTGCTTAATTAAATGAAAGTCTTTTAGGTTCTGATCACATGAATTATGTCCACAAGGTAATAAAATAAGAAATGAATAACATTCTACGTGTTGTAATAAAGCAATGTTAACAGCTCCGGAGATAAATCACTTGCACTATCCTCATTATTGCTCTCAAACTTAACACTTATATTTCACATTGATTTATTTAAGGTTTTAGGTATGACATTTTTTTTCCTGCTATGCACATGGGCAGTAGGTTTTGTAAATGATGCTCTTCTAGCCATACTAAAGAATCTGCTAAACTACCGAGTGTTTTTAAACCTGGCCACATATATTCCAATCTGATTGTACAAACTCCATCAAAAACTTTAAATATGCCAAATGGGCACAAACTGGCTAGCCAGAGCTTCAATTTTTCAGACAGGCATAATTGTAATGCAGTAGCCCTTTCTCTGCTAAAAGTAACATTTTTGGTTGTGCTGTATGCTTGTTTCTTTATTTACTATGGTCAGGACTAAAAACTGGTAAAAAGTGAGTTTAATACGAAATATTGCATATGAGTATTGTGTAGCCTTGAGTTCAGCCAGCAGGTGGAGCTTTAGGCTCCATTTAACATGTTTTTTTTAGTTTCCTTTGTTGTAAAAGTTATCTGTTTACAGAACTCAATAGCTCAAGCTTAAAGCTGAATGCCAGCCTTCCCTTCAGTCTTGCACATTTTTACAGGCTCCTCTCTTGTACTGAAATTGCTTACTCTGATCGCAAAGGATAAATTAAAGTGTTCTTTACCCCAGCATTTCATATTCCTGATATGTGCCTGTTGTACCATGTACTTGTTTAAAAATGTATCCAGTTCTCTTTGTATTGCTTCCTTTGTGTAAAAATTCCTGGTATTCCTGCCAGCCCCTCTACTTTCCTATTAAAAACTGACCACACTAGGCAGGAGAACACTGTGGTCAGTAATCTAGCTCTGCTGGGAACTCATCCTGTTCTCCTCCAATGATCAGGCTTGTCCTCTGCAAAGCCGCTCATTGGGAAGCTCAGTGTGCTGTTGCTTCTCCTTAACCCCAGCTCTTAAACAGCTGAGAACAGTGATAATTTTATATATCTATACATGTTATCAACATCTATATCTAGCGGGTATTTGAATTTAGGGGAAGCATCTGGGTGGTAGTGTAACCCAGATGCACTGATTGCTAGGGAATCCGAGACCCTTTTATGGTTCTTGGAGGACTCTGGTGGTGTGAGGTTCCCTACTTCCTGCAGGTGGCATTGTCACCCTGGCCGAAGTTGAACCCACACCGCAAGACTGTGCCTTTTTGTCCTCCCCTGGCGCTGGTACGGCGGGGCGGGGAACCCGCTGTGATGCAAAGAGAGAGGGGATAAAAGGGGCGGACGCCCTTACCACAGGGTTCAGAGTTCGGAGTCGGAGGACACGGCCGCACTCAGGCACCCTCAGCCTGGGTGCTGGCGTTCCGGTGTTCCGGGCCCAAGTGCCCTTGACCTGGCCGGAGCGGGAGATGGAGTCCATCTCAGGCACCTTTAGCCTGGGGTGAGGTACTATGGCGGATGCCTGGGGCTCAGTACCTTTGACTGAGTTCCGCGAGGGTGGAGGAATCCGAGGGGGCCCTAACTCCTTGGGTGCCCGTGTCTGAGGTCGAGGAGACTGGTGAACGGATCTTCTCTGGAGAGTCCGGCGCAGCATTGCTGGTGACAGAGAGGCCTCCGGTGACCCTTGGACGGATATCCTTCCCCGGACAGGGGCTGTGCTAGCGAAGGTAATTCATGTTCTACCTCATATAGTCCGTGGCAGTGACTATTTGCCATTGGTGACACCACAGTGGTTAGGATTGTGCCTCGACCTACTCCCATTAATACTGAACTGTTGCAAAGGTCCCAACTTGACTGTGCTGTATGTTTATTCGCTGAGAAGAATAAAACTGTGTTGGACCTATTCACTGCATGGAACTCTGGTTACTAGGAGCAAAGAGGGAGTCAAGGACGGAGGAAAGGATTTGACTCTAGGACACCTACACAAAGCCCGATCTTTCTGGCCTTCACCTCTTCACTATGGGGTACATGGGCCGTAGTGTATCTCATCCCTCCCCCCGGTACTAACACCCCTAGACAAAGACAGACAAGCCGAGAATGAGAAGGGGTGAGAGGGGTGAGGTCGCTACATATATATAAAGTTTCAGAAGCGTTTTTACTTTAATCTTCATGCATATACAGACTCCACAGTTGCGGACAGGAACTCCGTCCTTCATCAAGTTTTACTTTTCATTTCAGTTTTAAACTGAATGGGCTGTTTTACAAGGTGGTCGTTTACAATCACTTTAGGGGAATATGTCTGGAGGGAGCCCATTGCTCTTTAACCACTTTGCACCCAGGCCATTGGCAAAAGACGCCCGCATTGCGGTGCTCAATTGATGGGAGGACATCCATGGACGTCCTCCTGTTTACTTCCGCGATGCGCGCCGCATCGGGGAAAAGCTGTGCCCGCTGTGTCAGGCGGGTGCCGATGCGCATGCCTGGCGGCCGCGATGTCCACCAGGTACCCGCTATCGGCTCTGGGTGTAAACACAGAGATCCATGTCCTGTCAGGGAGAGAGGAGAGTCCCTTGTACATAGGGACACAGATCGGTCTCCTCCCCTAGTCAGTCCCCTCCCCCCACAGTAACAATCACCTAGCAGGGAACACATTTAACCCCTTCCTCACCCCCTAGTGTTAACCCCTTCCCTGCCAGTCACATTTATACAGTAATCAGTGCATATTTATAGCACTGTTCGCTGTATAAATGTGAATGGTCCCAAAATGGTGTCAAAAGTGTCCGATGTGTCCGCCATAATGTCGCAGTCACAATAAAAATCACAGATCGCCGCCATTACTAGTAAAAAAAAAATAATACATTTTTTTTTCATAATTCTATTCCCTATTTTGTAGGCGCTATAACTTTTGTGCAAACCAATCACTATACGCTTATTGCAATTTTATGTTACCTAAAATATGTAGAAGAATACGTATCGGCCTAAACTGAGAAAAAAAATAGTTTTGAAAAAAAAAATTGGGATATTTATTATAGCAAAAAGTAAAAAATATTGTGTTTTTTTTCAAAATTGTCACTCTATTTTTGTTTATAGCGCAAAAAATAAAAACCGCAGAAATTATCAAATACCTCCAAAAGAAAGCTCTATTTGTGGGAAAAAAAAGACGTCAATTTCGTTTGGGAGCCACGTCGCACGACCGCGCAATTGTCATTCAAAGCATGACAGTCCTGAAACCTGAAATTTCACCTGGGCAGGAAGGGGGTTATGTGCCCAGTTGTCAAGTGGTTAAAAGGGACAGGAAAACATCAGAAGCCCAGCATCCATTGTTATAAAATTCTCCAACATGGAAACTCTCATAGACTAGAGTCAAAAATTCTCTATACAGAGGGGCATTGGCAGATGCAGTGCTGCTTCTACATGTCGTATCTCACAAAAGTAAGTACACCCCTCGCATTTTTGTAAATATTTATTTTATTATATCTTTCCATGTGACAACACTGAAGAAATTACACTTTCTACAATGTAAAGTAGCGAGTGTACAGCTTGTATAACAGTGTAAATTTTCTGTCCCCTCAAAATAACTCAACACACAGCCATTAATGTTAATTGGGCAGTCCCTCACCTTAACCCTCAGATTCTTTAGCAAGGCAGTGGTCGTCTTGGAGGTGTGTTTGGGGTCATGTTGCATTACTGCCCTGCGCCCCAGTTTCCAAAGGGAGGGGATCATGCTCTGCTTCAGTATGTCACAGTACATGTTGGCATTCATGGTTCCCTCAATGAACTGTAGCTCCCCAGTGCCGGCAGCACTCATGCAGCCCCAGACCATGACACTCCCACCACCATGCTTGGCTGTAGGCAAGACACACTTGTCTTTGTACTCCTCACCTGGTTGCCGCCACACACGCTTGACACCATCTAAGCCAAATAAGTTTATCTTGGTCTCATCAGACCACAGGACATGGTTCCAGTAATCCATGTCTTTAGTTTGCGGGCTTTCTTGCTCATCATCTTTAGAAGAGGCTTCCTTCTGGGATGACAGCCATGCAGACCAATTTGATGCAGTGTGCAGCATATGGTCTGAGCCTGACAGGCTGACCCCCCCCCCACCCCTTCAACCTCTGCAGCAATGCTGGCACTTATACGTCTATTTCCCAACCTCTGGATATGACGCTGAGCATGTGCACTCAACTTCTTTGGTCGACCATGACAAGGCCTGTTCTGAGTGGAACCTGTCCTGTTAAACTGCTGTATGGTCTTGGCCACTGTGTTGCAGCTCAGTTTCAGGGTCTTGACAATCTTCTTCATAAAGCCTAGGCCATCTTTATGTAGAGCAACAATTCTTTTTTTCAGATCCTCTGAGAATTCTTTGCCATGAGGTGCCATGTTGAACTTCCAGTGACCAGTATGAGAGAGTGAGAGTGATAACACCAAATTTAACACACCTGTTCCCCATTCACACCTGAGACGTTGTAACACTAACGAGTCACATGACACCGGGGAGGGAAAATGGCTAATTGGCACAATTTGGACATTTTCACTTAGGGGTGTATTCACTTTTGTTGCCAGTGGTTAATGCCCCATACACACGATCGTTTTTCATGCCGTTAAAATGCCATTTTTAAAAATGGGCATTAAAACCGATCGTGTGTGGGCTCCAGAGCATTTTTAACGACGTGAAAAACGGCCATTCAAAATTTCGAACATGCTCTATTTTTTCACGTCGTTTTTCATGTCGTTTTTTTTAACGACGTGAAAAACGGTAGTGTGTATGCTTTTACGAGGTGAAAAAAAATGTGCATGCTCAGAATCAAGTATGAGACGGGAGCACTCGTTCTGGTAAAACTAGCGTTGGTAATGGAGTTAGCACATTCATCACGCTGTAACGGACTGAAAAGCACGAGGCTGAAAAGCGCGAATCGTCGCTCAACAAACTTTACTAACATGAAGGGTGGCGCCATCCGAACGGAACTTCCCATTTATAGTGCCGTCGTATGTGTTGTACGTCACTGCGCTTTGCTTGAACGTTTTTTAAAATGATCGTGTGTACGCAAGACAGGCTTGAGAGGAAACATGAAAAAAAACGACGAGAAAAACGTTGGTTTAAAAAATGGCATGAAAAACGATCGTGTGTACGCCGCATTAGACATTAATGGCTGTGTGTTGAGTTATTTTTAGAGGACAGCAAATTTACACTGTTATACAAGCTGTACATTCACTACTTTACATTGTAGCAAAGTGTCATTTCTTCAATGTTGTCACATGAAAAGATATAATAAATTATTTACAAAAATGTGAGGGGTGTACTCACTTTTGTGAGATACAGTAATACCTTGGTTTGAGAGTAACTTAGTTTGAGAGTGTTTTGCAAGACAAGCAAACTTTTTAAATAAATTTTGACTTGATATACAAGCAATGTCTTGATTTAAGAGTAGCATCATGTCACAACTGAGTATAAAAGAGAAGAGAGGCACCTCTAAGTGTAGTAATATGGTTACATTTAATGAAGGTACAACATTTATCAAACCCACATGGTTGATGATTAAAAAGGGGCACATCTAGATATGAAGGCATCCGGGGTAAAGATGTCCACATAGACCATCCTCCTCACTGCCATTGACGTCATCTCTTCCACTCTACACTCCACGAGCGCTTCAAGCCTCGCTTTCAGATCGCTCTACTGCAGGGTAATCTTTACGATCACAATTGCAGACTGACAGCGATGAGAGCTGGCGGTGAGGAGGATGGTCTATGTGGACAGCTTTACTCCAGATGCCTGCATACTTACATGTGCCATTTGAGTTGCTAAATGTTGTACCTTCATTAAATGTAACCATATTGCTACACTTAGACGTGGCTCTCTTCTCTTTTATGCTCTGTAGCTCCTGCTGGATTTTGCTTCTAATCCCATTGTGGAGGCTTCCATTTGTGGAGGGACATTTTATGGTTACACAAGCTCTTCACATTGCTATAATCTTTTTATATGGACTATAAACTGAAGGACCTATGAATAAATGGTTGTGGAACGAATTATTTGAGTTTCCATTATTTCTTATGGGGAAATTTGATATACGAGTGCTTTGGATTACAAGCATGCTTCCGGAACGAATTATGCTTACAATTCAAGGTTTTACTGTACCGTATACAGTATTTGCAAAGGTTTGTGTTTTTAATACAAATTGTAAAACAGTAATTGTTTTTTTTGGAATTTTTCTTTCAGCTGGGCTGGCTAAGTAGCATGTGTGCTGACAAATACATTTTGTTTCATAGTAGCACAAATGACTTTACTTCAATCAATGTTTTCTCTTTTATTTTAGGTTTAAAACGTGAAAGCTACCAAAAACTGTTTCCTTTCTGAGGCTTGGTATCTCTTTTAAACCCTATTCAAAGTCTAGACTCCATATATACACCTCACTGTGAAATGCCATTGTCTGCAGCTTTTAACACTGATCGAGGGTGCTGGAAAGAACATCGGAATGTGACATTTAGGTTCTGCTGCAGTTCTGCAAGCAAGCGAGAAAACGAATGCACATCAAATGACCCATGCATTGATTCGGCAGCACTGATCCTGTTGGAGTGACAATGTTAATTATGTGAAAATTCCGTGAGACACAAAGCTAAAAGTCCAAGTTTGGCTCAAGTTTTTGTACATTACAGGCCTGTAAAGATAAATCATTTTCTACAAAATAAAGAGATGTATTTAAAGCACAACTCCTGCTTCAAAAAATGTAAATGATTTACCCACAACATTTAAAATAAAAAAGTTTAGTTCTTATTGCAATATTGACCTTCATTGCTGTCCCCGCAGATGCACTGCTCTGCAACTCAGCAGTGGTCCGTTTCTGGGTTGAATCACCCATTTAGCATCAGTGTCATCCAACTTACTTCCTGTGAGTCCAGCGTGTCAAGGACCTGCCTTCTTGAGGTAAGTTATTAAGCTACCCTGGGCTCAAAAGAAAAAGCTGCAGATAGTGGTGCCTACATCATTACATGGTGCCATTCTCTGCAGCATTCAGAACCTGCTCACCAGTGAGGGAAGAAGAGTAGAAATTGGACCATGACATGTGAAGTCTAGATGCACGGCCAACATGAATGGGTTAAAAGGGGTTTGAGCATAGGAGTCATGCTGAAATTAAAAGTAAATATGAGAAAGGTTCTACTTATCGGATTAGTAGAAAGGGTGGAGCAGGTGGAGCTTCAAGAGTTGGAACGAGGGAAGGAGTTCAGTCAGAAGAGAGCCTGGACAGGACAACTTCCCACCCTGCCTCCCTTAAAGGGGTTGTAAAGGTTTGTTTTTACTTTTCCAAATAGGTTCCTTTAAGCTAGTGCATTGTTGGTTCACTTACCTTTTCCTTCGATTTCCCTTCTAAATGTTTTTTTACACACGGGCGGGAATCCCGACGGAAAAAAAAAGTCGGTTCTCTCGACAGGATTCCTGGCAAGCTTGTTTTGCCAAGCCCTGTGTACACACGCAACCATTCAAAAGAACCGCCGTTCTTTTGAATGGCAAGAACGCGGGGACGTCATCGACTACGACGAGCCGGCGCTCGTCACATTCGATGCCGTCGCCGCCATCTTGCTACAACCTACACTACCCTTGTATGCTACCAACGCATGTGTCAAAGTCTCATCGAGCATGCGCAGGCTTACCTGGGACAGGTAAGCATACTCACGAACGGTTTTCTCGGCAGGAAACACTCTGCCGAGAATCCAGACGAGAAAAATAGAGAGTAGGTTCTCTATTTTTCTCGTCGAGATTCCCCGAAGTTTTCCTGCTGAGAAACCATACACACGAACGGTTTTCTTGGCAAAAAGCTCTCTCAGCAGTTTTCTTACCGTGAAAACCGTTCGTGTGTACGAGGCTTAAGAGGAAAAAATTTGTTGGAATGTCAGAGTTCATGCTGGAACTTGAACAACAAAGTTTCTCATTACAACACTGAGACTGTTCAACGGCTGATAATGAAACATGTTTTTCTTATTTACTAATCAGTTGGAGAATGGACATGGCACTTCATCAGGTTGTGACAATAAATGTGGGGAGTACCCTACCAAATTGTTTAAAAGGAACAGAGTAGGGTTAGTCAATCAAACTAAGTGAAATTTAAAGAATGGTTGATAGCTAGAAATGGGTCCCCGATGTGGAAGAGTTCCTAGTGCCAACAAGAGGTCAAAAAGGAAACATAAATACAAATGAAATGGAGGTCCAGCACCTTCTGGTCACAGGTTGCTGTCCAAATGCACCTTGGGGCATGAAGAGCAAGCCTGGTGATATGAATCTCTCAAGATTAATTTGGAAGGCCAAGAAAACTTTGGGCCAAAAATAATTTTTTCCCCCACAAACTGTTGCACGTTTGGCTTTCTCTTTAATGTTCTGATCATTTATTTTTACATTTTAGTTTTTTGAGCAGACCAGCTTCCTCCTGCTAGTTGTTTTCCAAAATTAATGTCTCCATTCCCCTGGGGAAAATCTGCACAACATTTACAAATGGGGGCCACTATCTTGTCTGTGATGATAATGGCCTAAGCAGACATGCATGGCCCGATGCTGGTGAATGGGCATTTACAGCTCCCACACACTCTATTGCTGCAATACCGTTCAGTCATCTAAGCACACAAGTACAGGAATCAATAAAAAAAAAAAGCAAAAATATAGACATGGAAAGCAGCAAAAGGAAAAATGTAAGTATGTAAGTAATGTTTAGGGTGGTTATGAACCTCTGAAATTAAAAATGAACAAAGCATATTCCTCCATACTGTGTACTTGCCTCTATCCAAAGCACCTAATGTGATTGCTGTCTCCTCACTCATTCCTCTGCTATCTGCAAGAGTCACTTCTGACAGTTTATGCCAACACCAGATAATTCCAGGGGATGGCCCTCCCCCCTCCAGCATGCAGCAGGTGATTGACAGCCTCAGTTGAGCATGTTTCCCTTTGAGAATGGGTGTGTCCATACCCTCCACTCAGATCTCAGATTACAGTCAGCTGCCATCTCTATGTTGTGCTGTATGCACCTTGCCTCTTTAAGCTCAGGAATGCAAAGTAACTTCTGGACTTTAAAGGGCTGTAACAGATAAACAGGCACAACTTTTGTTTTAGAATTTGCTTCATATCTGTGTATCACCTGAGGCTATTCACTTCAGTGGGATTGCTGTTTTGACACAGCTCTCATTTTGCATCATACTTCTCCAATCATAGCCTGGGGGGAGATGGTGGTGAGCAATCTGTATTTCTATTTCATATCTGCATCAGATCACTAGGCTTGCTGTATTGTCTGAGCGAGCTCTGCAAATCACAAGACCTGCTGAACAGAATTACCAAACTTTGGCAGGTAAAATGGGTTTCATATATACCTGAAGTTCAGCTGTAACTTTTTAGTCTCCTCTTCAGCCCAGATCTAGACAAATAGCTGTGGGCTTTCCATTTCCATACCATGCCTGTGGGTATTCATTGGGGAAACAAAGCTGTCAGGTAGTGGCCATAACTGCCTATTCATCAAAGCATTTCCTTTGGGTGTGCTACATACTCAATGTCATCAAGATACATCAGCGAATGCGGAACAAATTGATGATCATTACTAATTAGCGTCTTTGTTCTCTGAGGCTTGTTTAGAACTTCTTTTTTTTCACTTGGCATAAAAATATTATTTTCCTTCGCCTTATTGTGCAATAATAATAAATGGAACTATATTTTCAATGCCGTTGCTTTATCCCGGAGCAACAGAGCATTACATTAATTGACTTGTCTTATTAATTCAATAAGCTGCTTGGAAGATGAAATGCTGGGCCAAACTCGCCTGTTTTTAGCACTTTTTGGTTGTTAGAGAAAAGGCTTCAAGGCTCAAACTGTTCAGATGTTTTGCACACTTCACTGAATAATTTAATGCTCTGCTGAATGTGGAATTACTACAAACTGCTACTTTTTTTTTTTTTTTCAAGGAGTTATCATTTCATTTTAACTGTACACTATGACAAGGAAAGGTTTTAACACTTTCCGGAGAAAACTTACATCGTTAGATGTCAGAGGGAAAATGGTGGATGTGGAAGTTCCGCTTATCAGCCTCCTCCCCCCTTCCGGTGCCACATTTGGCACCTTTCAAAAAGCACATGCGCAGTAGGGAAGCGGATGTGAAGCCGAAAGGCTTTAGTGTCGGGCTCCCTTACTACGAATGGCGGCGGAAGCACCCAGAGAGCCAATGGAAGCATCAGCACGTGGATTCCAGGACAGGTAAGTGTCCTAATATTAAAAGCCAGCAGCTACAGTATGTGTAGCTGATGACTTTACATTTTTTGTTAGGGGGGCGGAACTCCTCTTTAACAGGTGGCAAAGTTTAAGCAGTTGAGTGAAATGAGAAGGAGGTTGTCACCGCTTGGTTCTCTGGGTGTTGAGAGCCATCCAGTGGATTCAATAAAAAGTTGAAAACAGAGTTGACACTAAAGGCCCATACACACGATACGAAAATCGGAAGTAAGATTTCATCCGACGAACGATCTGCCGATTTTTGGATCGTTAGTATGGTGCTTTCGACAGCCGATACCAGTTTTTCGTCCGACAAAAGCTGGTTGTGCAGACTATAAAAATGTTGTTGTACGTGAACTCGATGTCCGATTTTCATTTAATTAGTACAGTTTTCGTCCGAAAAAAATCATAAGAGCAAGACTACGCATGCTCAGAAACGAAAGAATACATACAAAACTATTCAACACATCATGTCACTTCTGAACTTGAATTCTGTCGTACGAGAATTTTCGTACGGAGAGTAACCTCTTCACTTTCGAAATGCGACTAGAATGCAACAAAAAACGGACGAACGGTCATCCGAAAATCTGATCGTGTGTACGAGGCTTAAGTTGTGAGTGTCCATAGAGTAGTTTAGCTAAAGTATAATATGTGTAGCACCCTCCTAGGTAGATTGCTAGGATGTACATAGTTTAGTGTAGTGTTGTCTCCTACTTAACAGGAGACCCCTTTCACACTGGAGGCATTTTTAGGCAATTTTGGGCTAAAAATAGCGCCAGTAAAGCACCTGAAAAATGCCTCCCCTACAGTCCCAGTGTGAAAGCCAGAGTGCTTTCACACTGGAGCGGTGCGCTTGAAGGACGTTAGAAAAAGTCCTGCAAGCAGCATCTTTGGAGTGGTTTAGGATTGGTGTATACATCTCTCCTCCCCCGCCCCTGCCCATTGAAATGTATGGGCACCGCTGCCGAAGCGCCTGCAAAGCACTTCGGCAGTGGCGATTTGCAGGCGCATTTAACTCTTTTTAGCGGGGGTTAAAAGCACCCAGTGCGAAAGGGGTCTTAGGTGAAACATAGCAGCTTTCCTGCCTAACAGGAAATTGACATTGTTTAGCAAGGGAATCCTGTGTGTTTCATAGTGCTGCTGCTTCTGTATTGGCTCCTCTGTATCTAGGTAGCTTTGGAAGGTTTTGGATGAACAGGAGTGGCCCATGCAGATCAGCAGCATGAATATGGATGCCATCCTAGCCAATTACACGCATAGGGGCCACGATACATGCTGGGGATGGTATTTATATTCAGTGAGCACACAGGAAGTTGGTGCTTTTTCCTGGAGAGGAGAGTCCAACTGAGGAGGTGGGTGCTGTGCACTCCTCAAGATTCTAATGAAATGCAGCCTTAGGTGGAAGGCCTGGAAGATGAAATTTATTAATTAATAGGCCCTCCCAGAACTGGAGAACCACACTGTAGTCTATAGCAGGGGCGGAAAGGGTTTTAAAATAGAACTAAGGGCAAAACTTTGTCAATTTTTGGTAATTTTATTTTGCTGTATCCCAATCGGAAGACTTCCCTCACTTCCTGTCCCATAGCCTGAAATAGGAGGTGAGAGGAAATCCCTCCAAATGATGGAATCCCTAGATGTCACCAGACCTAATGTCCCCGATGGAAGTCTTCCCCTCTATTCCTGTTCTAGACAACCCAAAATGTTGGGATTATATTTCACATTCACTCTTGATTATAACGTAAACCAGGACAAGTATAGAGGATGAATCTCCCTAACGGGGGCACAGACAGCAATGATGTGCTCTACTCCCTCTCCACTCTATCCAGAACTGAAAAGTCTGCCTTTAGTAATACTTTAACACAACGCATGTTACTGATCAAAATACAAAACTTTAACACGCATGTGGTGGTAACAAACCTCAACCCACCAGAAAAGCGTTGAGGGAGTCTGAAGAAAAGAACTTGCTTGGTCAAAAACGATGAGAATGAATTTTATCTGTTAAGGTTTATACTGTATTTGGGGAATAATGAAAGTTTGATAAATATGACTTTCTCCAACACTAATTCATTTTGAATGACATAAGTGTGAAGCAATTTTTTAATTAAACTCAACCTACACAAGTTTTTCATCCTTATGCTAATGCAGTGGCAAATCTCAATTCTTAATAAATGCATACAGAGACAGTACAGTGATGAAGGACTGCCATGTTCAGAAAAATGTATCAGGACAAAAAAATCGTCCCGTTCCATAGATGCTGAAGCAAAGGAAAGATGTTCTGTTGTATGTGGCAGCAATTTTTTAATTAAACTCAACCTACACAAGTTTTTCATCCTTATGCTAATGAAGTGGCAATGCTCAATTCTTAATAAATGCATACAGAGACACGGCAGTGATGAATCTTTGTTCCTTTAAAGAAATATTGGCCATATGATAATGGTAAGTATCTTTGCTAGACAGATCCCAAGAGGTTGAAGCTTTTCACATGAATTAACACCTTCAGGACCTTTAATCTTGGAAGCAAATAAGAACGGCCTAAACATCGCCTCTAAAATAACAGCAAGAAGACGGTGACCCAACGATGGATGCCAGCAATATACATGTGCAGGTGGTTATGTGGTTATGTGCAGTACCAATGATAATGGTGTACATCTAATTATGTTCAGATACTTTCTGACCCATTTCAGCAAAGAAAGAGGCAGACTTTTTTCAACTGAATAATTCAGTCCAATGAGGGCCAATCAAGGATTCTTATCTGTGGTTAGTCCTAATCTTGCAACCAAACCCGCCCACTGATATTTGCTATTATAGGCCAAACAATCCACTCTGCTGGATCAGCAATACTCCATGACACTTTCACAATGATGTCAAGAGATCACCCCCTAATCTGCAGTTGGCCCCTCCTAATCCACCAGTAGCAAAGCACCACCATCTCCGTCTTTCTAAAAAATATATGCATCTTGCAGCTTGAATTTGTAGTTTGTTTTGTGCTTTCTCATATATGTGTTTTTGAGGAGATGAAGCACCCCGATTGTCCTTTGGATTTGGATTTTACAATATGTAAATTATTATGATTGTGAAGACGTGTGCAAAACTGACTGGATTAGTTCATTTCTTACCTGGAAGGTAGACCCGTTCTGCTTAAAGCCCACCCTTAGGAAAAATAAGAAATCCTATCCACTCACTCCTCCCAAATAAAAAATAAAATAAGAACCTGAATCCACTGGCACGTGACCCTCTGAGACACCTTTACTTAAGTGTAGCGCACACACCCGACTCCTCATCGCATTAACATTGGCTCCTCGCAGGAAGAGAGAGGCACACTGCACTAACAGCCCGTACCCTCCTGTGTAAGGAGGTTAAGCGGTGTTGTTGTTGGGTCTTCCACGGTCAGAACATGAAAACCTCCAGAGCCTGATTCTCACCTCTATGTTGAGGTAGAGACAAGTCTTTGACTTCCCAGTAAAGTGAATGTCCACACCAGCTGAAACTCCAACTCAGAGTTTATTTTCTCTTAGCCAATAACACAGTCTCTGATAGGAAAAGGTTGGAGCAAGAAACAGAACAGTACAAGGTGTGGAGGAGGTCCAGGCACAAACGTTACAGATGTTTGCTCAGAATCTCAAGCAAGTTTAACTAGGCGCACAGTCTCTGCCACAGACTGTGAAGTTGGTCTCTGCCACAGACCTGGTGATGCTGATCCCCTTCTTTAGCTATGGCCCTGTTTTAGGAGAAGACATCCCTCCGGAGAGTTACCAGGACCCTACCGTCACCATGACACTGCACTGGGTCTTCGGAGAGTTCCTTTCCCGGCCTCCTCATCCTAGATACGGGTCCCCTTGCAAGGCGGCACCCTGAGAGTCCTCGATCCTCTGTGGACCCCATCCGAAGATGCTGGGCCCCAGGCCTCCGCTGCAGTCCCTGGACAATTTAGGGTGTTTGAGTAAACTACCACTCAAACACTTCCCCTAAATTTAGCACCCCGCTTCATAAGGAACTCTGATCCACTGCTGTAGTACAGACCTAATGCAAACATATATATTGCCACCATTCGTTGTGACATCATCATTCAGGACTCTGCAAGGACTCCACTGATGGACCCAAGGAAAATGTCAATGTCATTAAGCCGCAATGTGAACACTTGATACATCCCATGCTGCAGTGATGGATCAAGAGGACTTGGGAACTGGAACATCTCATAACTAGGAATTTAGGTTAGTAGTTGGAGCACTTAATTTTGGATGATTAGTTTAATGGGGGGGGGGCATGGTTTTAAAGATACCACAGAACACCCAAATTCACTCAAGGCAGTGCAAGACCCCTAGTGTATGTCCATTTATGAGCTGCCTTAACCACTTCAATACTGGGTACTTATACCCCCTTTCTACACAGGCGGACAATTTTCAGCTTTTAGTGCTGTTGCACTTTGAATGCCAATTCAGCGGTCATGCAAACACATTTTTATCATTTTTTTTAGACTGATAGAGCTTTCTTTTGGTGATATTTTATCATCACTGGTTATTTTATTTTTTTGCTAAAAAAAATGAAAAAAGACCCAAATTTTTATAAAAAAATGTTTTTCTTAGTTTCTGTTATACAATTTTGCAAAAAAGTAATTTCTCTTCTTCACTGATGTGAGCTGATAAGGCTGCACTAGTGGGCATGGATAAGATGCACTGATGGGCTATGATAGGCTGCACCGATGAGGCGGCACTGATGGGCACTGATAAGCTGCACTTATGAGCACTGATTAGGAGGCACTAATGAGGCAGCACTAATAATCAGTTCCCTGATTATCAGTGTAAAAAGGGCCGCTGTGATTTGCCATTTACCGCAATCTGTGATCAGCTGTGTTCAAAGGACACAGCAGTCACATAGCACGCCCAGTGGTTGAGGTTCTGGGAGGACATCCATGGACCACGCTGTAACCATCTTTCAGGTATAGCGCAGATCGGAATGGGTTAAAGTAGGAACAAAGGGCAAAACTTTTTTGTAAAAAAAAAAAATCTGCAATATCCCAATGGGAAGACTTCCCTTCACTTCCTGTCTCATAGTAAAAATAGGAAAAAAGAGGAAATCCCTCCAAACGATAGAATCCCTGGATGTCCCCAGATCTAATGTCCCCAATGAAAGACTTCCCCTCTATTGCTGTTCTAGACAACCCCAAATTTCGGGATTTTCAGGGCCACAGACAGCAATGATGTGCTCTACTCCCTTTCCACTCTATCCAAAACTGAAAAAAAAGGTTTGTCCTTAGTGATACTTTACCATGCCGCATGTTACTGATCGTAATACCACACTTTAGCACGCATGTGGTGGTAACAAGCCTCAACCCACCAGAAAAGTTTTGAGGGAGTCTAAAGTAAAGAAGAAACAATATTCTCAGTGCTACCCTTCTCTGTCAGAGTACAAAAAAATAAAACTAGCTAAAAAATAAAAAGATTAAAAATTGAAGTCCATATATGAAGTATGATTCTCTGTCCACATAATAATTGAGGGCATTGAACTAGATTCAAGTCCAAATGGCTGAGGAAGGAGGCGTGGCTTGCCTCCAAAATACGTTCTGATTGGTTGCTCCTCCACAAGGTTTGACAGGTTGTTCATTGGCCCCTGACAGCTTGCTCCCCAGCGTCCTCTGACATCCTCCCATCAGAGCCGCCACAGCGGTGTGGATTGCTAGCCCGGACGTTGTTCTGAACTCTCTCCAGCCACAAACATCTGTACCCCTGACACCTTTGTGTGTGGAACCTTTTATGTGCATTTTTCACTTGTTCATAATAAACTGTGTGTCAGGGCTGGGCTCAGCCCTTCCTTCTCTGAGCTGGCCGCTTAGCTGTCGGTTAATTGCGAGCGCCTATCTCTCCACATTGACTCACCTGTTCATGATTTCCTGCTCGTCCTTCCTGCTTACTTTAGCCGTCCATCCCAGATGATCTGCCTTCACCTGGTCAACATCACAGAGTTATTCTCCTGCGTTCCTGTTCTGGCTGATATTCCTTCTGGCTCCAGATCCTGCTTGCTATTCCACTACGCTGATTCCTGGCTTCCTGACTTTCTGGCTTGTCTGATTATCCGTTCTGGTTACTGAACTTTGGCTATGTTTTGTTCTATTTACTTTTACTATTAACCGATCGGACCCCCCTTCTTTACAGTGAGCGGCCGTTATTCCTTTGGGAGCGATCAGGGATGAGGGGACAGCCGTTTGATTCCGGCCACCCCCTCTCGATCGCTCCCAGCGAATCGAATCATTCCCCTGCCTGTGTAATATAAACACGGGCAGAGGAAGTGATGTCATCTCTCCTGCGGCCCTCACATATACCGAGCGCCGTACAGGAGAAGATGCAGGTTAGTGCACAAAACACTACACTGACACCAGGACACATAGGCACATAAATCGCCCCCCCAGGCCCCCCCAGACACCCCAGATCACCCCCCAGCCCCCAGTCACAGTGTCACTGATTGCAGTGACCATTTATTTACTGATCACTGCAATCAGTGACATTTTTGACTGTAAAAGTGTCACTAAAGTTAGTTTTAGGTCCAGTGTAGCCCCCTAACCCCCCCTAATAAAGGTTTAACCCCCTGATCGCCCCCCAGATAACCCTTTCACCCCCTAGCACCGCCGTCGCTAAGTGATCATTTTTCTGATCGCTGTCTTAGCGTCGGTGATGCCGATTGGTAGCCAGTTATTTTTTTTAGGTTCGCCGCAGGTTTTTATAGCGTCGGGTACCCCCATATATTACCTAATAAAGGTTTAACCCCCTTGATCGCCCCCCAGATAACCCTTTCACCCCCTATCACCACTGTCACTAAGCGGTCATTTTTCTGATCGCTGTCTTAGCGTCGGTGATGCAGATCGGTAGCCAGTTATTTTTTTTAGGTTCGCCGCAGGTTTTTATAGCGTCAGGTACCCCCATATATTACTTAATAAAGGTTTAACCCCCTTGATCGCCCCCCAGGTAACCCTTTCACCCCCTATGACCACTGTCGCTAAACAATCGTTTTTCTGATCGCTGTCTTAGCGTTGGTGATGCCGATCGGTAGCCAGTAATTTTTTTAGGTTCGCCGCAGGTTTTTATAGCGTCAGGTACCCCCATATATTATCTAATAAAGGTTTAACCCCCTTGATCGCCCCCCAGGTAACCCTTTCACCCCTATCACCACTGTCGCTAAGCGATCGTTTTTCTGATCGCTGTCTTAGTGTTGGTGATGCAGATCGGTAGCCAGTAATTTTTTTTAGGTTCGCCGCAGGTTTTTATAGCGTCAGGTACCCCCATATATTATCTAATAAAGGTTTGACCCCCTTGATCGCCCCCCAGGTAACCCTTTCACCCCCTATCACCACTGTCGCTAAGCGATCGTTTTTCTGATCGCTGTCTTAGTGTCGGTGATGCCGATAGGTAGCCAGTAATTGTTTTTTAGGTTCGCCGTCAGGTTTTTATATAGCGTCAGGTACCCCCATATATTACCTAATAAAGGTTTTAACCCCCTAATTGCCCCTAGTTAACCCTTTCACCAGTAATCACCATATAAGTGTTACGGGTGACGTTGGTTAGTTAGTTTGCTTTTTATAGTGTCAGGGCACCCGCCGTATATAACCCAATAAAGGTTTAACCCCCTGATCGCCCAGCGGGTGATATCAATTAGGTTTTAGCATCAGAGAGGGTCTGCGTCACACCCCAGGCAGTGTCAGGTTAGTGCCAGTAACGCTAACACCCACGCGTGAAGCATACACCTCCCTTAGTGGTATAGTATCTGAACAGATCAATATCTGATCTGATCAGATCTATACTAGCGTCCCCAGCAGTTTAGGGTTCCCAAAAACGCAGTGTTAGCGGGATCAGCCCAGATACCTGCTAGCACCTGCGTTTTGCCCCTCCGTCCAGCCCAGGCCACCCAAGTGCAGTATCGATCGATCACTGTCACTTACAAAACACAACACACATAACTGCAGCGTTCGCAGAGACAGGCCTGATCCCTGCGACTCCAGTGCTGTAGGAGGTGATTTCACCACCAGAGTTAAAAAAAAAAAGCATATATGCCGAAGCATTGGGGCAGCAGGGGCGGAGGAGCAATTTTGCTCCTAATGCCGCGTACATATGGTCGAAATTACGACGGAGGCTTGCCCGTGGAAAAGTCTGACCATGTGTACGTGGCATAACTTTTGCGGGAAGATGCCCCCATGCTTCGGCATATATAAATGGTGCATGTATGCCCATCATTAGAAGTGGGTGGATGAAGGGCGGTATTCTAATGGTGGGCATACCCACCGATCAATCTTTTTTTTTCGTTCAGCCAACAGGCTGCATGAAAAAAAAAGATTACAATACATGTCCAACAAGGACCAGCAACGTACTGGTATGTTGCTGGACTTTGAATGTTTATACCAGAATGATGCCTGCGGGTTTAGGTATCATCTTAGTATCATTCTTTTCAGCCAGCGGCCGGCTTTCATGTAAAAGCAATCCTAGTGGCTAATTAGCCTCTGGACTGCTTTTACAAGCAGTGGGAGGGAATGTCCCCCCCCCTCGGATATAAAAAGCGCCATTGGGAAATTGGGAAAGCATTTTATCACACCGATCTTGGTGTGGTCAGATGCTTTGAGGGCAGAGGAAAGATTTAGGGTCCAATAGACACCAGTTTTTTCAAAAAAAGAGTACCTGTCACTACCTATTGCTATCATAGGGGATATTTACATTCCCTGAGATAACAATAAAAATGATAAAAAAAAAAAATATGGAAGCAACAGTTTAAAAATAAAATAAAAAAGCAAAATTAATAATAAAAAAAAAAAAAAAAAGCACCCCTGTCCTGCCCTGCTCTTGCCCAATGGCGAACGCAAGCGTCGGTCTGGCATCATATGTAAACAGCAATTGCACCATGCATGTGAGGTATCACCGCGAAGGTCAGATCGAGGGCAGTAATTTTAGCAGTAGACCTCCTCTGTAAATCTAAGGTAACCTGTAAAGGCTTTTAAAGGCTTTTAAAAATGTATGTAGTTTGTCGCCAATGCGCGTTTGTGCGAAATTTTAAAGCTTGTCTTGTTTGGTATCTATGTACTCGGCCTAAGATCTTTTTTATTTCATCAAACATTTGGGCAATATAGTGTGTTTTAGTGCATTAAAATTAAAAAAAGTGTATTTTTTCCCAAAAAAATGCGTTTGAAAAATCGCTGCGCAAATACTGTGTAGAAAACAAAAATGCAACACCCACCATTTTAATCTGTAGGGCCTTTGCTTTAAAAATATATATAATGTTTGGGGGTTCAACATAATTTTCTTGCAAAAAAAAATATGTTTTCATTTAAACAAAAAGTGTCAAAAAGGGCTTTGTCTTCAAGTGGTTAGAAGAGTGGATGTAAGCTTCCTAATGTTGTGTATAAAATGCCAGAACAGTTCAAAACCCCCCCAAATGACCCCAATTTGGAAAGTAGACACCCCAAGCTATATACTGAGAGGCATGTCGAGTCCATGGAATATTTTATATGTTGACACAAGTTGCGGAAAAAAGAAAATTTTATTTTTATTTTTTTTTTGCACAAAGTTGTCACTAAATGATATATTGCTCAAACATGTCATGGGCATATGTGGAATTACACCCCAAAATACATTCTGTTGCTTCTCCTGAGTACGGGGATACCACATGTGTGAGACTTTTTGGGAGCCTACCCGCGTACGGGACCCCAAAACCCAGCACCGCCTTCAGGCTTTCTAAGGGTGTAAATTTTTGATTTCACTTCTCACTGCCTATCACAGTTTCGGAGGCCATGGAATGCCCAGATGGCACAAACCCCCCCAAATGACCCCATTTTGGAAAGTAGACACCCCAAGCTATTTGCTGAGAGGTATGGTGAGTATTTTGCAGATCTCGCTTTTTGTTACAAAGTTTTGAAAATTGAAAAAAAATATATATATATATTTTCTTTCTTCATTTTCAAAAACAAATGAGAGCTGTAAAATACTCGCCATGCCTCTCAGCAAATAGCTTGGGGTGTCTACTTTCCAAAATTGGGTCATTTGGGGGGGTTTTGTGCTATTTTGGCATTTTATGGCCTTCGAAACTGTGATAGGTAGTGAGGAGTGAAATCAAAAATTTGTGCCTTGAAATCCTGAAGGCGGTGCTTGGTTTTTGGGGTCCCGTACGCGGCTAGGCTCCCAAAAAGTCCCACACATGTGGTATCCCCGTACTCAGGAGAAGCAGGAAAATGTATTTTGGGGTGTAATTCCATATATAACCATGGCATGTGTGAGCAATATATCATTTAGTGACAACTTTTTGTAATTTGTTTTATTTTTTAATTTTTTTGTCATTATTCAATCACTTGGGACAAAAAAAAAATATTCAATGGCCTCAACAGGCCTCTCAGCAATTTCCTTGGGGTGTCTACTTTCTAAAATGGGGTCATTTGGGGGGGTTTTGTGCTATTTTGGCATTTTATGGCCTTCGAAACTGTGATAGGTAGTGAGGAGTGAAATCAAAAATTTGCGCCCTTAGAAATCCTGAAGGCGGTGCTTGGTTTTCGGGGGCCCGTACGCGGCTAGGCTCCCAAAAAGTCCCACACATGTGGTATCCCCGTACTCAGGAGAAGCAGCTAAATGTATTTTGGGGTGCAATTCCACATATAACCATGGCATGTGTGAGCAATATATCATTTAGTGACAACTTTTTGTAAGTTTTTTTTTTTTAGTCATTATTCAATCACTTGAGACAAAAAAAAATATTCAATGGGCTCAACATGCCTCTCAGCAATTTCCTTGGGGTGTCTTCTTTCCAAAATGGGGTCATTTGGGGGGGTTTTGTACTGCCCTGCCATTTTAGCACCTCAAGAAATGAGATCGGCAGTCATAAATTAAAAGCTGTGTAAATTCCAGAAAATGTACCCTAGTTTGTAGACGCTATAACTTTTGCGCAAACCAATAAATATACGCTTATTGACATTTTTTTTACTAAAGACATGTGGCTGAATACATTTTGGCCTAAATGTATGACTAAAATTGAGTTTATTCGATTTTTCTTATAACAAAAAGTAGAAAATATCATTTTTTTTCAAAAAATAAAAATCGCAGAGGCAATCAAATACCATTAAAAGAAAGCTCTATTTGTGGGAAGAAAAGGACGCAAATTTCGTTTTGGTACAACATTGCATGTCCGCACAATTTACAGTTAAAGCAGCGCAGTGCAAAATTCTGAAAACAGCTCTGGTCCTTTAGCTACAAAATGGTCCGGGGCTTAAGTGGTTAACCACTTCAATATAGGGCTTTTTATACCACCTCAATACCGGGCCTATTCTGGCACTTCTCTCCTACATGTACAAATCATCATTCTTTTGCTAGAAAATTACTCAGAACCCCCAAACATTATATATGTTTTTTTAGCAGACACCCTAGGGAATAAAATGACGGTCATTGCAACTTTTTATCTTGCACAGTATTTGCACAATCATTTTTCAATTGCTTTTTTTTTTGTAAAAAAAATGGTTTCATGAATTAAAAAATAACAAAAGAGTAACGTTAGCCCAATTTTTTTGTAAAATATGAAATATTATGTTACGCCGAGTAAATAGATACCTAACATGTCACGCTTAAAAATTGCGCACACTCATGGAATGGCGCCAAACTTTGGTTCTTAAAAATCTCCATAGGCGACGCTTTGAAATTTTTTACAGGTTACCAGGTTAGAGTTACAGAGGAGGTCTACTGCTAGAAATTTTGCACGCGCTCTAACGCAAGCGGCAATACCTCACATGTGTGGTTTTAACGGCGTTTACATATGTGGGCGGGACTTACGTGTGCATTCGCTTCTGAGCGCAAGCTACCGGGGACAGGGGCGTTTTAATTTTTTTTTTTTATCATTTATTTTTTTATTTTACTTAATTTTTTTTATTTTTACACTTTTTAAAATTTTTTTTTTTTTTTTTGATCACTTGTATTCCTATTACAAGGAATGTAAACATCCCTAGTAATAGGAATGGTGTGTGACAGGTCCTCTTTATGGAGAGATGCGGGGTCAATAAGACCCCACATCTCTCCTACAGGCTGGAAAGCATGAGATCGGGAAAAATAAATCACTGATCTCATGCTTTCAGCCACAATCGCGGCTTTGTTTACTTTTGGGAACCCGGGCGTGACGTCATCACATCGCGCCCGGGCCTCCGACGGTCATAGAGATGACTGGTGACCATCTGGTCACCAGTCATCTCTATGCTTGTCATGTGACAAGACAGCGGCGCCGGACGATTCTTTCCCTGGGCCCCCGATGGCACAGGAGAGCCCGGAGAAGCACCGGATAGCGGCGGGAGGGGCGATGTCCCCTCCCGCCGCCTATAAGAACGATCAAGTGATGGAACCGCCACTATGATCATTCTTATCGTGCGCAGAATCGCCTGCTGAAGAGAAGGATATCTGAATGATGCCTCTAGCTGCAGGCATCATTCAGATATCCCCCCACAAAGCCCAGGACGTCATATGACGTCCACCCAGGATGGGAAATCCCATCTGTGGATGTCATATTACTATGGGCAGGTAGGGAAGTGGTTAAACAAGTGTGATTTAACTGTACTTCTGTCTCAGTCTGATTCATGGTTTCTGACACTGTGCTACACCAGGCAGTCGCTTGCCGCCTTTCTCCCCCTTTCCCTCTTCTGTCTAAAGAAAGTTTGGTCAAAAACTATGAGAATGAAGTTTATCTGTTTATACTGTATTTGGGGAATAATGAAAGTTTGATAAATATGACTTTCTCCAACACTAATTCATTTTGAATGACATAAGTGTGAAGCAATTTTTAAATTAAACTCAACCTACCCAAGTTTTTCATCCTTATGCTAATGCAGTGGCAAATCTCAATTCTTAATAAATGCATACAGAGACAGTACAGTGATGAAGGACTGCCATGTTCAGAAAAATGTATCAGGACAAAAAAATCGTCCCGTTCCATAGATGCTGAAGCAAAGGAAAGATGTTCTGTTGTATGTGGCAGCCAATCACAGTCATGTTTTATGTTTATAGTCTATAACAGTGGTCTGCAAACTGCAGCCAGGAGGGCCATATGCTGCCTTTTACTTGCTTTTATCTGAACCTTGGGGCATTTTTCCCCCCACTAAAAGCAACAGTGGGATGTAGTTCCGGCCACTGACACCGACAATGGGGCACTATTCCTCCCACTGATACCAATGATGGAGCACTGACACCGACAATGGGGCACTATTCCTCCCACTGATACCAATGATGGAGCACTATTCCCTCCACTGACACCAACGACAGGGCATTGTTTATTCCCACAGGCACAGGACATTTTCTACTCTCACTGTCCGGTACCGATAAAGATTGAAGGACAGTAAAAAAGGCCCTGTGTTTGGAAAGCCAGGAGACCCCTGGTCTAGAATATGAATGAAAGAAATTGAGAGTTTTAATGTACTCAATATTTCTGTGAAAATCTGTAGTTTTCACAAAAAAAATTGCCATATTGGCAAAATACATTGCATAATGAACATTAACGTGCAATATTCTTTAAATGACTCCTTTCAACTATCCTCAACCTGTACTTATGTCAAAACAAAGATCCCATATTAGCAGAAAATAATAACGAAATAAAAAAAAAAAAAAAAAAAAAGATGAAAAATTGTAAAAAAAAAAAGGAAAATTTTTAATTTGCAGTACACAAATAATAAATAATAACCACAGTGACTATGCAGTTAGCAATTCCACCTGTAGCACCAGGGTCATCAGTTTGAATCCCAACCATGGCACTACCTGCATGGAGTTTTCATGTTCTTCCTGTGCCTGCGTAGGTTTCCTCTAGGCACTCCGGTTTCCTCCCACACTGCAAAGACATGCTGGTAGATTAATTGGCTCCTGTCTCAATTGGCCCTTGTATGTGCATGTATGAATGTCTGTTAAAGCAGACCTTCACCCTCCCAGAGAACTCTCCTCCTCTTCACTTCAGGTTCGTTTTTTGCTTACTTACTGTTTTTTCATGGCTTAAAAGACTCGGCCCACCCTTCAACTTCCAGAATTTGCCTAGGCAAATGACACAGTGCCCCCATTGCCTCCTGGGATACATGAGGTGCAGTCCCATACAGTAAGGAGGAGGGGGTGGGCTAGCGGTGCCAACAACCGTAAGAGCCGGCAGCTTTTACAGGCAACCTGGTGGTGCTGGACCTGTGATTGGTGATTTTGTTTTGTCGTTCTTACTGATGAGGGTGGACATTGGCGGTTGGGGTCCTTGATGAGGGTCTAGAATATGGTGTCCATTGATAAAACAGTGGGACCCACCTCAGGTATGGTTGCTCTTGTTCAAGTTAGGTGACCGGGTAGTGTAAGGTGGTAGAGGTCAATTAGGATAGTCCTTGTGGCGGTGTTTGGCAACTGGGGACAGAACCTAGCTCAATGGTACCACAGACTCCAAAGTTGTGGGAGATGGTGTCGTCAAGGATTTGCAGCCATTCTTGGATCTGGATTGTTATGACTGTCTTATGTTTTCTGTTACTTATGGTGTTTATTTAATAAAAGGCTGAACCGGTCATTTAACTCCACCCTGGATTTGGTGTCATTATTTAACCACCTCCCACCCGGCCACTGCATATATATGGCCGGGTGGCTCTCCTCTCCTCACACGGAAGTTGTCAGTGAGGAGAGCTGATCGCTGCAGCCAGCCGGTGATCAGTGAGTATGAGCTGTTTTTTACAGCTTTTTACACACTGATCATTGGCCCAGTGTCCCCACACAGTGTAAACACACACATGTCACCAAAATAGTGTCCCCACACACATGTCCCCACACAGTAAAAACACCTGTCCCCCACATATGTCCCAGTGAAATCATATGTCCCAATGATTATCTGCATACATATGTCCATGATCATCTGCGCACATCTGTACATGATCATCTGCGTACATATGTCCGTGATCACACGAACCAATTATTATACACATCACGGGATTTTTTTTTACCAAAGACATGTAGCAGAATAAATTTTGGCTTAAATTTATGACAAAATTAGATTTTATTGGATTTCTTTTAAAATAGAAAGTAGAAAATATATATTTTTTTTGCTTATATCGAAAAAAAACAAAAAAACTGAGTCCTAATTAAATACCACCAATAGAAGCCTCTATTAGTGTGAACATAATGATAAAAATTTAATTTGGGTACAGTGTTGCATGACCGCGCAATTGTCATTGAAAGTACGAGAGCACTGAAAGCTGAAAATTGGCCTGGCAAGGAAGGGGGCAAAAGTGCCCAATATTGAAGTGGTTAAGGATATGGGAGTGGAGATGGGTGCGGATTTATAGAATATTGGTAAACAGGTGGGATCTGAACTACAGCTGGGATCACATGACCACAGATTTCGCTAGAAAGGACAATTTAGAGTTGTGTTTTTTTTTCTTATATAAATATCTCCATTAAATAGCTAGAGTGGGTAGAACGTATTATTCGTAGGGAGTGGGACTGGTCCCTGACCAGAGTACTTTTTTAAATAATATGAATGTTGACACTGTAGGACAAGCTATATGCATATCCCTGCCCCATAAGCCTATAGAACATGGATACCCTTACAATATGTGTGTTCAAGAGTGGAGGTGTGTAGGAGACCTTAATTTACCCTGATTCAGTCATCCAGCAAGACAATCAACTGGGAAGGAAGCCAACAACTGTCTCTACTACCCACAGAACAAGACAATCCTGGAAGCCATGTATTGTCACCAAATCTATTGGAATAAAAATGTATTGTGCCTGGTGTAAATAATATGCCTCTAAGAACTTGTTAGGCACTGTATTAGTCGCCAATGGGTTTTTCAAAATTTTCTCTATGGGTTACTTTTAGGATTCAGCTGACTTACAGCAAGCATCGGTTATCTCCACTCTTACATTCACATTAGCTGCCTGCCCAAACCTATCAGCAGTTTCTTTCCCGAGAGTAAATTACTGATGCACAACAGCTGCAGGATACTGCCGTGCCTCAAATTAGGAGGATTTACAGGGATCATGTTTATTCAGCTATTTAGTGTATTCATTTGTTGCTATGTTTGATTGAGTGTTACTCTGCAAATCCTTTGTCTACATTTACACAGATCGGCCTTGTTAACAGTTTTGCAGGTTTCTTTGTTTGTGGTTTTCCATGAATTCATTAATTTATACAAAATGTGTACATCTGTCTCCATATTTAGGTTTTTTTGTTTTAATGCCATCTGGGAAAGGTCAGTACTGAACACAGAAATCTACTGAGTTGCAAAAAATGTAGGTTATCAGACCTGGCTTCAAGGTTTTCTCTTGAGGTCTGGATTTGTGGGAAAGGCCATGGCTGTAGAGGTAGGGTTCGGCCCTGGGTTGGGTTTTGGGTTTAACTTGACTATCGAATAGGGATGAGCCGAACACCCCCCGGTTCGGTTCGCATCCAGAACATGTGAATGGACCGAAAGTTTGCGCGAACTTTCGAACACCGGTAAAGTATATGGGACTCGAACGTGAGAAATCAAAAGTGCGAATTTTGAAGGCTAATATGCAAGTTATTGTCCTAAAAAGGGTTTGGGGACCCGGGTCCTGCCCCAGGGGACATGTATCAATGCAAAAAAAATGCAATGCAATGCAAAAAAAAGTTTTAAAAACTACAGTTTTTTCGGGAGCAGTGATTTTAATGATGCTTAAAGTGAAATAATAAAAGTGAAATATTCCTTTAAATATCGTACCTGGGGGTGTCTATAGTATGCCTGTGAAGTGGCACGTGTTTCCTGTGTTTAGAACAGTCCCTGCACAAAATTACATTTCTAAAGGAAAAAAGTCATTTAACCACTTAAGCCCCGGACCATTTGGTAGTTAAAGGACCAGAGGTGTATTCAGAATTTTGCACTGGGCTGCTTTAACTGTAAATTGTGCGGACATGCAATGTTGTACCCAAACGAAATTTGCATCCTTTTCTTCCCACAAATAGAGCTTTCTTTTAATGGTATTTGATTGCCTCTGCGATTTTTATTTTTTGCGATATAAACGGAAAAAGACCGAAAATTTTGAAAAAAAATGATATTTTCTACTTTTTGTTATAAGAAAAATCGAATAAACTCAATTGTAGTCATACATTTAGGCCAAAATGTATTCAGCCACATGTCTTTAGTAAAAAAAATGTCAATAAGCGTATATTTAAAAGTTATAGCGTCTACAAACTAGGGTACATTTTCTGGAATTTACACAGCTTTTAATTTATGACTGCCTATCTCATTTCTTGAGGTGCTAAAATGGCAGGGCAGTACAAAACCCCCCCAAATTACCCCATTTTGGAAAGTAGACACCCCAAGGAAATTGCTGAGAGGCCTGTTGAGCCCATTGAATATTTTTTTTTTTGTCCCAAGTGATTGAATAATGACAAAAAAAAAAAAAATTACAAAAAGTTGTCACTAAATGATATATTGCTCACACATGCCATGGTTATATGTGGAATTGCATCCCAAAATACATTTAGCTGCTTCTCCTGAGTACGGGGATACCACATGTGTGGGACTTTTTAGGAGCCTAGCCGCGTACGGGACCCCGAAAACCAAGCACCGCCTTTAGGATTTCTAGGCACAAATTTTTGATTTGACTCCTCACTACCTATCACAGTTTCGAAGGCCATAAAATGCCAAAATAGCACAAAACCCCCCCAAATGACCCCATTTTGGAAAGTAGACACCCAAAGCTGTTTGCTGAGAGGCATGGTGAGTATTTTACAGCTCTCATTTGTTTTTGAAAATGAAGAAAGAAAATATATATTTTTTTTTCAATTTTCAAAACTTTGTGACAAAAAGCGAGATCTGCAAAATACTCACAATACCTCTCAGCAAATAGCTTGGGGTGTCTACTTTCCAAAATGGGGTTATTTTGGGGGGGTTTTTGCCATCTGGGCATTCCATGGCCTCCGAAACTGTGATAGGCAGTGAGAAGTGAAATCAAAAATTTACACCCTTAGAAAGCCTGAAGGCGGTGCTTGGTTTTTGGGGTCCCGTACGCGGCTAGGCTCCCAAAAAGTCTCACACATGTGATATCCCCGTACTCAGGAGAAGCAACAGAATGTATTTTGGGGTGTAATTCCACATATGCCCATGGCATGTTTGAGCAATATATCATTTAGTGACAACTTTGTGCAAAAAAAAAAAAAATATTTTTATTTTTTCCGCAACTTATGTCAACATATAAAATATTCCATGGACTCGACATGCCTCTCAGTATATAGCTTGGGGTGTCTACTTTCCAAAATGGGGTCATTTGGGGGGGTTTTGAACTGTTCTGGCATTTTATACACAACATTAGGAAGCTTACATCCACTCTTCTAACCACTTGAAGACAAAGCCCTTTTTGACACTTTTTGTTTACATGAAAACATATTTTTTTTGCAAGAAAATTATGTTGAACCCCCAAACATTATATATATTTTTAAAGCAAAGGCCCTACAGAATAAAATGGTGGGTGTTGCATATTTTTTTTCTACACAGTATTTGCGCAGCGATTTTTCAAACGCATTTTTTGGGGAAAAAATACACTTTTTTTAATTTTAATGCAATAAAACACACTATATTGCCCAAATGTTTGATGAAATAAAAAAGATGATCTTAGGCCGAGTACATAGATACCAAACACGACATGCTTTAAAAGCCTTTACAGGTTACCCCGTTAGATTTACAGAGGAGGTCTACTGCTAAAATTACTGCTCTCGATCTGACCTTCGCGGTGATACCTCACATGCATGGTGCAATTGCTGTTTACATATGAAGCCAGACCGACGCTTGCGTTCGCCATTGGGCAAGAGCAGGGCAGGACAAGGGTGCATTTTTTTTTTAATTATTATTAATTTTGCTTTTTTATTTTATTTTTAAATTGTTCCTTCCATATTTTTTTTTTATCATTTTTATTGTTATCTCAGGGAATGTAAATATCCCCTATGATAGCAATAGGTAGTGACAGGTACTCTTTTTTTGAAAAAACTGGGGTCTAGACCCTAGATCTTTCCTCTGCCCTCAAAGCATCTGACCACACCAAGATCGGTGTGATAAAATGCTTTCCCAATTTCCCAATGGCGCTTTTTATATCCGGGGGGGGGACATTCCCTCCCACTGCTTGTAAAAGCAGTCCAGAGGCTAATTAGCCACTAGGATTGCTTTTATATGAAAGCCGGCCGCTGGCTGAAAAGAATGATACCAAGATGATACCTAAACCCGCAGGTATCAATCTGGTATAACCATTCAAAGTCCAGCAACATACCAGTACATTGCTGGTCCTTGTTGGACATGTATTGTAATTTTTTTTTTTCATGCAGCCAGTTGGCTGAACGAAAAAAGAGATTGATCGGTGGGTATGCCCATCATTAGAATACCGCCCTTCATCCACCCACTTCTAATACATACATGCACCATTTATATATGCCGAAGCATGCGGGCATCCTCCCGCAAAAAAGTTATGCCGCACACACATGGTCGGACTTTTCCACGGGCAAGCCTCCGTCGGAATTTCGACTGTATGTACGCGGCATTAGGAGCAAAATCACTCCTCCGCCCCTGCCTCCCCTGCTGCCCCTGCTGCCCCAAAGCTTCGGCATATTTGCTTTTTATTTTAACTGTGGTGGTGAAATCACCTCCTACAGCACTGGAGTCGCAGGGATCAGGCCTGTCTCTGCGAACGCTGCAGTTATGTGTGTTGTGTTTTGTAAGTGACAGTGATCGATCGATACTGCACTTGGGTGGCCTGGGCTGGACGGAGGGGCAAAACGCAGGTGCTAGCAGGTATCTGGTCTGATCCCGCTAACACAGCGTTTTTGGGAACCCTAAACTGCTGGGGACGCTAGTATAGATCTGATCAGATATTGATCTGTTCAGATACTATACCACTAAGGAGGGTGTATGCTTCACGCGTGGGTGTTAGCGTTACTGGCACTAACCTGACGCTGCCTGGGGTGTGACTCAGACCCTCTCTGACGCTAAAACCTAACTGATATCACCCGCCGGGCGATCAGGGGGTTAAACCTTTATTGGGTTATATATACGGCGGGTGCCCTGACACTATAAAAAGCAAACTAACTAACCAGCGTCACCCGTAACACTTATATGATGATCACTGGTGAAAGGGTTAACTAGGGGCAATTAGGGGGTTAAAATCTTTATTAGATAATATATGGGGGTACCTGACGCTATAAAAACCTGCGGCGAACCTAAAAAAAATTACTGGCTACCGATCTGCATCACCGACGCTAAGACAGCGATCAGAAAAATGATCGCTTAGCGACAGTGGTGATAGGGGGTGAAAGGGTTACCTGGGGGGCGATCAAGGGGGTTAAACCTTTATTAGATAATTTATGGGGGTACCTGACGCTATAAAAACCTGCGGCGAACCTAAAAAAAATTACTGGCTACCGATCTGCATCACCGACGCTAAGACAGCGATCAGAAAAATGATCGCTTAGCGACAGTGGTGATAGGGGGTGAAAGGGTTACCTGGGGGGCGATCAAGGGGGTTAAACCTTTATTAGATAATTTATGGGGGTACATGACGCTATAAAAACCTGTGGCGAACCTAAAAAAAAATACTGGCTACCGATCTGCATCACCGACGCTAAGACAGCGATCAGAAAAATGATCGCTTAGCGACAATGGTGATAGGGGTGAAAGGGTTACCTGGGGGGCGATCAAGGGGGTTAAACCTTTATTAGATAATATATGGGGGTACCTGACGCTATAAAAACCTGCAGCGAACCTAAAAAAAATTACTGGCTACCGATCTGCATCACCGACGCTAAGACAGCGATGAGAAAAATGATCGCTTAGCGACAGTGGTGATAGGGGGTGAAAGGGTTACCTGGGGGGCGATCAAGGGGGTTAAACCTTTTTTAGATAATTTATGGGGTTACCCGACGCTATAAAAACCTGCGGCGAACCTAAAAAAAATTACTGGCTACCGATCTGCATCACCGACGCTAAGACAGCGATCAGAAAAATGATCGCTTAGCGACAGTGGTGATAGGGGGTGAAAGGGTTACCTGGGGGGCGATCAAGGGGGTTAAACCTTTATTAGATAATTTATGGGGGTACCCGACGCTATAAAAACCTGCGGCGAACCTAAAAAAAATTACTGGCTACCGATCTGCATCACCGATGCTAAGACAGCGATCAGAAAAATGATCGCTTAGCGACGGCGGTGCTAGGGGGTGAAAGGGTTATCTGGGGGGTGATCAAGGGGTTAAACCTTTATTAGGGGGGTTAGGGTGCTACACTGGACCTAAAACTAAATGTAGTGACACTTTTACAGTCACAAATGTCACTGATTGCAGTGATCAGTAAATAAATGGTCACTGCAATCAGTGACACTGTGACTGGGGGCTGGGGGGTGATCTGGGGGGGCCTGGGGGGGCGATTTATGTGCCTATGTGTGCTGGTGTTAGTGTAGTGTTTGTGCACTAACCTTGATGTCTTCTCTTGTACGGCGCTCGGTATATGTGAGCGCCGCACAAGAGATGACATCACTTCCTCCTGCTTCCTCTGCCTGTGTTTACATTACACAGGCAGAGGGGGCATTCTCATTCGCCGGGAGCGATCGCGGGGGGGTGGCCGGAATCGAACGGTCGCCCCCCCATCTCGGATCGGTCCCAGACGAATTCTGACCACTCACTGTACAGAAGGGGGGTCCGATTGGACCCCCCAACTGTACAAAGGCAATCACGTATACTCTACGTGATTGTGCCTGTCGGTGCCATTGTGCCGACGTATATATACAGTGAGCGGTCGTTAAGTGGTTAAAACTGCTTGCGGCTGTAATGTAATGTCGGGTTCCGGCAATATGGATGAAAATCATTGAGGAAAACGGCATGGGTACCCCCTCCCCCCCAGCCCATTACCAGGCCCTTTGGGTCTTGTATGTATATTAAGGGGAACCCTGCACCCAAATTAAAAAAAGAAAAGGCGTTGGGACCCCAGGCCCTTTATACTCTGAACAGCAGTATACAGGCGGTGCAAACAAGACAGGGACTGTAGGTTTGTTCATAAGTTGAATCTGTTTGTAATTTGGAACAGGTACATTTTGTAAGTGTAGCTCCAGCCAAAAAATCTATTTTTAAGCTTTTTGGATATCCTGGGGAAGGGTTATCATCACCCCTGTAACATTTGTTTTGCTGTCTGTGCCCCTGTTGAGAAGATTTCACCTCACTTTCTGGCCCAATGACAATTGGATTTTGAAAATTTTGGGTTTTTAGGGAAACAAGGATTGGTGATAAAGCATCAGTGAAGACACCTTTTTCCCATATTAACTCTTACAGGAGAGAATTTCCCTTCCCAGGGGTAGATTTCCTCTCACTTCCTGTTGTCTCCCTCCCTTTGTAAGTAGGAGTCGTTTGTAAGTCGGATTTTTTAAAGTAGGGGACCGCCTGTATATATATACTATACGGCCTGCCCTATATGCTCTGCAGAAAATTGGGCCTTAGGTGTTGGTGGTACCAGAACACTGTAAGCCCTCACAGTTACTCTTGGTGGGCACTGGAACGGGCCCTGCTGTGAAATATTATATCAAGAATTGTAATTACATGCTCCTGTTGAACAGAGGCAGAAAAATTTGGCCTTTGGTGGTGGTGGTGCCACAACACTGTAAGCCCTCACAGTTACTCTTGGTGGGCGCTGGAACGGTTCCTGCTGTGAAATATTATATCAAGAATTGTAATTACATGCCCCTGTTGAACAGGGGCAAGAAAATTGGGCTTTAGGCACTGGTGCTGGTGCCACAACACTGCAACCCCTCACAGCCCTGCTGCAAAATATTACAGCAAAATTTTAAATTATACACGCCCCTGTTAAACATGGGCAGAAAAATTGGGCTTTAGGCACTGGTGCTGGTGCCCAGAACCAAAAATATCAACATGAACATTGCGGAGGAATGGGATAGTCACTCAGAATATGAGGATAGTCACTCAGCAATCAGCATCAGCATAGGCAGTCTTGAAGGGATCTCATTCATAAAATAATTAATCGGTTACATCAGCATCAGGTGCTTGGTAGCTAGTGATCCAAGACTGATTCATTTTTATGAAGGTGAGGCGATCAACCGAGTCGGTGGACAGGCACACTCTGTGATCGGTTACAAAGCCACCAGCAGCACTGAATGTGAGTTCCAAAAGAACGCTGGATGCAGGACAGGCCAGTAGCTCAATTGCATACTGTGCAAGCTCTGGCCAGTGATCCATCCTCAAGACACAGTAACCCAGTGGATTTTCGGTTGGAAACATGTCCAAGTCTGATCATGCAGAGGTATTTCTGCACCATGTAAATCAGACGCTGGCGATGGTTGCTGGAACCAATCAGACCTTGGGGCTGCGGACTAAAAAATTGTCTGAACGCATCGGTCAGACGGCCACCTTCTCCACCGCTCCTTCTGTGACTGACCAAAGCCTCAGCAACACGTTGTCCAGGACCAGGATAAGTTCCGCAACCTTACCCTTGTAACGTGGATCAAGAAGGGTTGCCAGCCAGTAATGATCCTTCTCCTTGATCACACAAATCCAAGGGTTCTTTCGCAGGCTTTGCAGGGTCAGGGAGGCCATGCAGCGTAGGTTTGCTGAGACATTCTGTCCTCTGGGTCACTAAGGACGACATGATCTGCAGCCACCTCCTCCCAGCCACGTACAAGTCCATGGGTTTCTGGGGACTGTAAACGATCCCTTGAAGACTGCTGCTGATGCTGAGTGCTAGGCTCCACCTCCATGCTGACACAATCCTCCTTCTCCTCCTCCCCTTCCTGTGTGATCAGCGGGCTTACAGGAACACTGTCTGGATAAAGGGGGCCTTGGGAGGTAAGGAAGTCCTCCTCTTCCTCCCTCTGTTCTGTCTCAAGTGCCCTGTCCATTATTCCACGCACCGTGTGCTCCCACAGGTACACAAGGGGGACGGTATCACTGATGCATGCACTGTCACTGCTCACCATCCTCGTGACCTCCTCAAATGGTGACATGACAGTGTATGCATCCCTGATAATGAGCCACTGGCGTGGCGAAAAAAAGCCAAGCTCCCCTGACCCTGTCCTGGTGCCATAGTCGCACAGGTACTCATTGATGGCCCTCTGCTGCGTGTGCAGCCGCTGCAGCATGGTCAACATTGAGTTCCATCTGGTGGGCATGTCACAGATTAGGCGGTTCTTGGGCAGGTTGTATTCCTTTTTGGAGGTCAGCCAACCGAGCACTGGCATTATATGACCAGCAGAAAAGCACACAGACTTTCCTGGCCTGCCTCAGGAGATCCCGTAAGCCCGGGTACCTGCACAAGAACCGCTGCACCACCAAATTAAGGATGTGAGCCAAACAGGGCAAATGGGTCAGGTGTCCCTGTCAGAGAGCGGAGAGGAGGTTGGTGCCATTGTCGCAAACCACCATTCCTGGCTGAAGCTGGTGTGGCATCAACCACCTCTGAGCCTGCCCCTGCAGAGCTGACAGAATCTCTGCCCCAGTGTGGCTCCTGTCCCCTAAGCACACCAGCTCAAGCACCGCATGGCATATTTTTGGCTGAGTGCTTGCGTAGCCCCTTGAACGCCTACGGAGCACTGCTGGTTCCGAGGACAAATCAGCACAGGAAGAGGCCATAGAGGAAGAAGAAGAGGAGGGGGTGGAAGAGAGAGGTGTGGCAGAATCACCACTACCAGCATTTTGGAGGCGTGGTGGTGGAACGAGCTCCAACAATACTGCACCCTGTCCTGCATGCTTCCCAGCTGCCAGCAGAGTCACCCAGTGCACCGTGAAAGTTAGGTAATGTCCCTGTTCATGCCTGTTGGACCATGAGTCAGCGGTAATATGCACCTTACCGCTGACCGCCCTGTCCAGCGAGGCCAAGACATTGCCTTCCACATGCCGCTAGAGAGCCGGAATCGCCTTCCGCGAAAAAAAAGTGGCGTTTGGGAACCTGCCACTGAGGTACCGCACATTCCACAAATTCACGAAAGGGGGCAGAGTCTACCAGCTGAAATGGCAGCAGTTGGAGTGCTAGCAATTTAGCCAAGCTAGCATTCAACCGCTGGGCATGTGGATGGCTGGGAGCGAATTTCTTTCGCCGGTTTAGCAACTGGGGTAGGGAAATTTGCCTGCTACAATGGGACGTTGGTGTAGCGATAGCAGATTGCCCGCAAGTACTTGGCAGTGGCACACCTAATTCTACAGCTTCATTCCTCTCAGTGCAGGTTTCTGAGAGGACTGAAGGTATAGTGGGGTTGGAGATCCCAGCTGATGAGGAGCAAGGAGAGGTCCGCTTTGTTCTTTGGTGTGGGTCTTTTAAGTCAACGGACTGCAGGGGAGTTCAACATATGTCTGGTCAAGCATGTGGTGCCCAAGCGGCTGCTGTTTTGGCCACGCTTGATACGCTTCAGACATATGTTGCAAACAGCAACGGTGCGATCTGCTGCACATGTGTCAAAAAAGGCCCACACCAAAGAACTTTTGGAAAACCGCGCAGAGTCAGCAGCACCCTGCCCATGCGGAGCTCTGCGGTGTGATGCAGTCGGTTGGCTGCCCTTAAGCTGGCCCCTGGAGGGCATCCTGCCTCATTGGAGATGTGCCTCCTCCTCCTCCTCTCTCCTATTAGGCACCCACGTAGAGTCAGTGACCTTATCATCCCCTCCCTCCTCGTCACTGGAGCAAACCTGGCAGTATGCTGCAGCTGAGGGAACATGACTGCAAGTTTGTTGTCCTTCTTGGGCACCCCCTCTCTCTGGGCTCACATTACTGCCTTCCTCAAGCTGGGTACCCTTCAAAATGCTGCGCATCCTCCTGCAGCATGTACCCAACACTGTGGGAAGGAGTAACTGATGACGTCGAGCTGATGGAATAGGCTGCTTTGACACCTGCATTGGCAGCCAAGGTACTCTGAGCCTGGGTGACAGAGGATGAGGAGGATGAGGACGGCTTGGTCATCCACTCTACCAACTCGTCTGCATGTTGTGGCTCAACACGGCCACCTGCCGGAAAAAAGGACAAGCGTGCCTCACGGCCACGTGCTGAGGATGCACCGTGTCCACGATCAGCACTGTTGGCTCTAGACACAGAGCCTGCTTGCCCTCTTTTAGTGGCCTGTGAGTGTCTGCCTCTCCTTGTTGGCCTTCCAGACATACTGTATTTGATGTATTTGAATAGGTACACCAGGAATGGCCTGCAGTGAGATGTAGCTGCACAAAGCTGGGATGTATATATATATATACTGAATATACTGTAGCTAACTGAATCAACTGCCTGCCTGTAGTATATTAGGACGAGAACAACAGGAATGGTCTGCAGTGAGATCTAGCTGCACACTGTGCACAGGATACAGTACTTTATATACTGCAGCTATCTGAATCAACTGCCTGCCTGTAGTATATTAGGACGAGAACAACAGGAATGGTCTGCAGTGAGATCTAGCTGCACACTGTGCACAGGATACAGTACTTTATATACTGCAGCTATCTGAATCAACTGCCTGCCTGTAGTATATTAGGACGAGAACAACAGGAATGGTCTGCAGTGAGATCTAGCTGCACACTGTGCACAGGATACAGTACTTTATATACTGCAGCTAACTGAATCAACTGCTTGCCTGTAGTATCTCCACTTGTGGTGGGAATGCCCCAGGATTAAAATATTCTGGGTAGCAATCGCACCATGGATTGAGAGGTTGACCCCTAGACCTATGGAATTTACGCCCCTGTGCTTCCTATTCCATGTAGCGCCCAGTTCCATTAAAGCCTATAGGAAGAGTATTACACCACACTTATTGAACGCAGCTAAAATAATAATCCCCAGATTTTGGAAACAGACCACCTGTCCAACACTAGCGGACTGGAAAAAGGAAGTTAACCGGATAATAGAAGCCGAAAGGTGGACTCAAGTAGTGAAGGACAAAAAAGGGGAATTTGAGAAGACATGGGCAGGCTGAGATGGGCTGAGGAGAAGAGACATGGAGTGGGAAAGCAGAGGGCATAGTAGATCCATAAGGACCCCAGTATAGTTGCTTATGGTTTTAGCTATAGAAGAATAAAGAGCCGAACCATAAACCTTGACCGGATTGATCTATTTATATTTTCTTTGTTGTTGTTTTTTTTATTTTTTTTACTCATTGACCTCCCTTACAATTTCTTATTGCTTTGATAGTGTGGAGTAGGATGTCTTCCCCTAATTAGGAGAGAGAAAGGGAGTTAAGTCACGTTGAAATAGTGAGGGGAGGGATGGGAAGGGGGGTGGAGGATAAGGAGTAGGGCACACACAGGAGAGGAGGGACTTAAAGTATAATTAGGACAGAGATTGTACACGGTCACTGTGAGGATATCAAAAGATTTTTATTTATTTTTATTTTCTGGGAATTATGGGCCTGTCACTTAAAGGTGGGGGAAGAGTAGGTTAGGAGGATCGTTTGAATGCAAACACGGGCAAATAATTTTTTTTTTTTTTTTTTTTTATCACAAGGTACAATTATCTATTTGCAACACCATGGCCATTGGTGGCCTCTTATGAGATTTTGGTTGAGCAGGAATTAATAAACAAACACATGAAAGCAGGAGAGGGGACCCCCCCCCCTCCTTTATTCCCTTCTTTTTTTTTTAAGTTTGTTTGCTTTTACTTAAGTTGGGGATTCGGGCCATGGGGGCCACTACACATAATTACGTGTAATTAATATTAACCATGAGGCACAATATACATATACTTTTTTTTTTCCCACACTTAAAGAGAATAGTCACTATGGCCATCAGTGGCCTCTTTGGAAGTAGGAAGGGGTTTTGTTTAAGTGACACAGAAGGGCACAGTAGGAGAACACATGACTCAAGTAGAAGGAATGGAGTGCGTAGGAACAGAGCAGACTTACTCCACCGCAGCCAGGGATGGCGTGAAGGGGGGGGGGGAGATGAGGCAATTACCAGACATGGGAGTAAGTCACACATGTGCAAGTCACAAGCAAGTCTCAAGTCTTAACCTTCAAGTCTCAAGCAAGTCCCAAGTTACTGTGACGAAAAGCAAGCAAGTCAAGTCGAGTCCCTGCTAGAAGTCAAGCAAGTCAAGTCAAGTCATTTATTTTGGTCAAGTCACAAATCAAGTCAAAATACTGATCTACCCCATACTGTATAAAAATAATAGGAGGGATAACAATAAATAATATTGGTTGTGCCCATGCCTCACTGTGCTCATGCCTCACTGTGTCCATGCTTCACTGTGCCCATGCTTCACTGTGTCCATGCTTCACTGTGCCCATGCCTCACTGTGCCCTTGCCTCACTGTGTCCGTGCCTCACTGTGCCCGTGCCTCACTGTGCCCTTGCCTCACTGTGCTTCACTGTGCCCAATGTGTATAGAAAGTAATTCCGCGCTACTATAATAAAAAAGATCATCTGCTGCAAAGCACTGAAAGGTATAATCCGTGACCCTGAGTGTGAATAGATATAAAGAAATAGTGCTGAGCTGATGGGAATGATATGTGATGTTCTGTGTCAGTAATGCTGGTTCTCAAATATCCAATATAAAATTACTAAAACTGGCATCCATAAATACTTATTGAGATAGCATAAAATAATAAAACATAAATATTGTGCCTTTATATACTCCTGTATTAGTAAGGTGCTTATATTACAAGCAAGTGCTGGAGCAATGATAAAGTGCAAATGATCCGTGACACAGGAAAAATAAAATAATTGAGACAGTAGTAAAAGGTGCATATATCCGTGGAGAGAAAAAAATGGTACTAAGCAGTACCTGTACCACCAGTAAGGTAAAGTGCAAAGGTGCATGAATCCGTGACACAAAAATTTGTACTAAGCAGTAACAAATACTTGTGTAAACAATTGCTGTGTTCATACAATAAAATGACTGTCCTTTTTAAAATCTGTGAGAGAAAAAGCTTTAAAATAAACGTGCAACAGAGCAACTATGTTGCTGCGAGAAAGTCCAAAAAAGGATTCCTTATGGACTGAAAGCGGTGCTGTGATAAGGTGATGACGATACGCGTAGGGACAACACAAGCACCGGAGGTGACGCGGACGAGCTTGGCACTCGTATTTGATATACCTGTTTATACATTTTAATTGTGCGTACTTGCAAACCTTACTGTTTAAATAAACGTGTCTCACTGTGCCCATGCTTCACTGTGCCCGTGTCTCACTGTGCCCAATGCTTCACTGTGCCCATGTCACACTGTGCCCATGCTTCACTTTGCCCGTCAGCCGTGTACCTGATCGGCGGCATCCCGGCGGCTAATCCAGTATTCAAAAGCCGCGCCTCCTCCTCGTCTGTGATAGGCGGAACACTCAATTTCCCAGCATTCAGTGTTCCGCCTATCACGGACATTCGCTCATCCTCATAGCACAGACGAGGATAAGAGGATGTCCGTGATAGGCTGAACACTGCCTGCTGTGAAATTGAGTGTTCCGCCTATCACAGACGAGGAGGCGCGGCTTTTGAACACTGCAATGGCCGCCATCTGTCTGCATGACACGCTGATCAGGTAGGCAGACGTCGGCTTGCGGTTAGTGTTAGTGGTGCCAAGTCATTGTAAGTCATATAGCCCAAGTCAAAGTCAAGTCGCAAGTCATTAGTGACAAGTCAAAGTCAAGTCGAGTCATTTATTGAATTCTGTCAAGCAAGTCGCAAGTCCTCAAACAGGTGACTTAAGTCTGACTTAAGTCAAGTCATGAGACTCAAGTCCCCCACCTCTGGCAATTACTTTATTTTCCATGTCCTTTTTTTTCTCTTTTATTCTTTGGGGGGTAGTATAACCACTTAACGACCGCTCACTGTATATATACGTCGGCACAATGGCACCGACAGGCACAATCACGTAGAGCATACGTGATTGCCTTTGTACAGTTGGGGGGTCCAATCGGACCCCCCTTCTGTACAGTGAGCGGTCAGAATTCGTTGGGGAGCGATCCGACATGAGGGGACGGCCGTTCGATTCCGGCCACCCCCCGCGATCGCTCCCGGCGAATGGAAATGCCCCCTCTGTCTGTCGAATGTACACACAGGCAGAGGAAGCAGGAGGAAGTGATGTCATCTCTTGTGCGGCGCTCACATATACCGAGCGCCGTACAAGAGAAGACATCAAGGTTAGTGCACAAACACTACACTAACACCAGCACACATAGGCACATAAATCGCCCCCCCAGGCCCCCCCAGATCACCCCCCAGTCACAGTGTCACTGATTGCAGTGACCATTTATTTACTGATCACTGCAATCAGTGACATTTGTGACTGTAAAAGTGTCACTACATTTAGTTTTAGGTCCAGTGTAGCCCCCTAACCCCCCCTTAATAAAGGTTTAACCCCTTGATCACCCCCCAGATAACCCTTTCACCCCCTAGCACCGCCGTCGCTAAGCGATCATTTTTCTGATCGCTGTCTTAGCGTCGGTGATGCAGATCGGTAGCCAGTAATTTTTTTTAGGTTTGCCCCAGGTTTTTATAGCGTCAGGTACTCCCATAAATTATCTAATAAAGGTTTCACCCCCTTGATCGCCCCCCAGGTAACCCTTTCACCCCCTATCACCACTGTCGCTAAGCGATCATTTTTCTGATCGATGTCTTAGCGTCGGTGATGCAGATCGGTAGCCAGTATTTTTTTTTTAGGTTCGCCGCAGGTTTTCATAGCGTCAGGTACCCCCATAAATTATCTAATAAAGGTTTAACCCCCTTGATCGCCCCCCAGGTAACCCTTTCACCCCCTATCACCACTGTCGCTAAGAGATCATTTTTCTGATCGATGTCTTAGCATCGGTGATGCAGATCGGTAGCCAGTATTTTTTTTTTAGGTTCGCCGCAGGTTTTTATAGCGTCAGGTACCCCCATAAATTATCTAATAAAGGTTTAACCCCCTTGATCGCCCCCCAGGTAACCCTTTCACCCCCTATCACCACTGTCGCTAAGCGATCATTTTTCTGATCGCTGTCTTAGCGTCGGTGATGCAGATCGGTAGCCAGTAATTTTTTTTAGGTTCGCCGCAGGTTTTTATAGCGTCAGGTACCCCCATATATTATCTAATAAAGGTTTTAACCCCCTAATTGCCCCTAATTAACCCTTTCACCAGTGATCATCATATAAGTGTTACGGGTGACGCTGGTTAGTTAGTTTGCTTTTTATAGTGTCAGGGCACCCGCCGTATATAACCCAATAAAGGTTTAAGCCCCTGATCGCCCGGCGGGTGATATCAATTAGGTTTTAGCGTCAGAGAGGGTCTGCGTCACACCCCAGGCAGCGTCAGGTTAGTGCCAGTAACGCTAACACCCACGCGTGAAGCATACACCTCCCTTAGTGGTATAGTATCTGAACAGATCAATATCTGATCTGATCAGATCTATACTAGCGTCCCCAGCAGTTTAGGGTTCCCAAAAACGCAAGGCCACCCAAGTGCAGTATCGATCGATCACTGTCACTTACAAAACACAACACACATAACTGCAGCGTTCGCAGAGACAGGCCTGATCCCTGCGACTCCAGTGCTGTAGGAGGTGATTTCACCACCACAGTTAAAAAAAAAAAGCAAATATGCCGAAGCATTGGGGCAGCAGGGGCGGAGGAGTGATTTTGCTCCTAATGCCGCGTACATACGGTCGAAATTCCGACGGAGGCTTGCCCGTGGAAAAGTCCGACCATGTGTGTGCGGCATAACTTTTTTGCGGGAGGATGCCCCCATGCTTCGGCATATATAAATGGTGCATGTATGCCCATCATTAGAAGTGGGTGGATGAAGGGCGGTATTCTAATGATGGGCATACCCACCGATCAATCTTTTTTTTTTCGTTCAGCCACCTGGCTGCATGAAAAAAAAAGATTACAATACATGTCCAACAAGGACCAGCAACGTACTGGTATGTTGCTGGAATTTGAATGGTTATACCAGATTGATGCCTGCGGGTTTAGGTATCATCTTGGTATCATTCTTTTCAGCCAGCGGCCGGCTTTCATGTAAAAGCAATCCTAGTGGCTAATTAGCCTCTGGACTGCTTTTACAAGCAGTGGGAGGGAATGTCCCCCCCCCCCCGGATATAAAAAGCGCCATTGGGAAATTGGGAAAGCATTTTATCACACCGATCTTGGTGTGGTCAGATGCTTTGAGGGCAGAGGAAAGATCTAGGGTCTAGACCCCAGTTTTTTCAAAAAAAGAGTACCTGTCACTACCTATTGCTATCATAGGGGATATTTACATTCCCTGAGATAACAATAAAAATGATTAAAAAAAAAAAATATGGAAGGAACAATTTAAAAATAAAATAAAAAAGCAAAATTAATAATAATAAAAAAAAAAGCACCCCTGTCCTGCCCTGCTCTTGCCCAATGACGAACGCAAGCGTCGGTCTGGCGTCATATGTAAACAGCAATTCCACCATGCATGTGAGGTATCACCGCGAATGTCAGATCGAGGGCAGTAATTTTAGCAGTAGACCTCTGTAAATCTAACGGGGTAACCTGTAAAGGCTTTTAAAGGCTTTTAAAAATGTATGTAGTTTGTCGCCAATGCGCGTTTGTGCGAAATTTTAAAGCATGTCGTGTTTGGTATCTATGTACTCGGCCTAAGATCATCTTTTTTATTTCATCAAACATTTGGGCAATATAGTGTGTTTTAGTGCATTAAAATTAAAAAAAGTGTATTTTTTCCCCAAAAAATGCGTTTGAAAAATCGCTGCGCAAATACTGTGTAGAAAAAAAAAATGCAACACCCACCATTTTATTTTGTAGGGCCTTTGCTTTAAAAATATATATAATGTTTGGGGGTTCAACATAATTTTCTTGCAAAAAAAAATATGTTTTCATGTAAACAAAAAGTGTCAAAAAGGGCTTTGTCTTCAAGTGGTTAGAAGAGTGGATGTAAGCTTCCTAATGTTGTGTATAAAATGCCAGAACAGTTCAAAACCCCCCCAAATGACCCCATTTTGGAAAGTAGACACCCCAAGCTATATACTGAGAGGCATGTCGAGTCCATGGAATATTTTATATGCTGACACAAGTTGCGGAAAAAAGAATTTTTTTTTTTTTTTGCACAAAGTTGTCACTAAATGATATATTGTTCAAACATGCCATGGGCATATGTGGAATTACACCCCAAAATACATTCTGTTGCTTCTCCTGAGTACGGGGATACCACATGTGTGAGACTTTTTGGGAGCCTAGCCGCGTACGGGACCCCAAAATCCAATCACCGCCTTCAGGCTTTCTAAGGGTGTAAATTTTTGATTTCACTTCTCACTGCCTATCACAGTTTCGGAGGCCATGGAATGCCCAGATGGCACTAAACCCCCCCAAATGACACCATTTTGGAAAGTAGACACCCCAAGCTATTTGCTGAGAGGTATTGTGAGTATTTTGCAGATCTCACTTTTTGTCACAAAGTTTTGAAAATTGAAAAAAAAAAAGTAAAAAAAAATGTCTTTCTTCATTTTCAAAAACAAATGAGAGCTGTAAAATACTCACCATGCCTCTCAGCAAACAGCTTGGGGTGTCTACTTTCCAAAATGGGGTCATTTGGGGGGGTTTTGTGCTATTTTGGCATTTTATGGCCTTTGAAACTGTGATAGGTAGTGAGGAGTCAAATCAAAAATTTGTGCCTAGAAATCCTGAAGGCGGTGATTGGTTTTCGGGGTCCCGTACGCGGCTAGGCTCCTAAAAAGTCCCACACATGTGGTATCCCCGTACTCAGGAGAAGCAGCAAAATTTATTTTGGGGTGTAATTCCACATATAACCATGGCATGTGTGAGCAATATATCATTTAGTGACAACTTTTTGTAATTTTTTCTTTTTTGTCATTATTCAATCACTTGGGACAAAAAAAAAATATTCAATGGGCTCAACATGCCTCTCAGCAATTTCCTTGGGGTGTCTACTTTCTAAAATGGGGTCATTTGGGGGGGTTTTGTGCTATTTTGGCATTTTATGGCCTTCAAAACTGTGATAGGTAGTGAGGAGTGAAATCAAAAATTTGCGCCCTTAGAAATCCTGAAGGCGGTGCTTGGTTTCCGGGGTCCCGTACGTGGCTAGGCTCCTAAAAAGTCCCACACATGTGGTATCCCCGTACTCAGGAGAAGCAGCAGAATGTATTTTGGGGTGCAATTCCACATATAACCATGGCATGTGTGAGCAATATATCATTTAGTGACAACTTTTTGTAATTTTTTTTTTTTGTCATTATTCAATCACTTGGGACAAAAAAAAAATATTCAATGGGCTCAACATGCCTCTCAGCGATTTCCTTGGGGTGTCTACTTTCTAAAATGGGGTCATTTGGGGGGGTTTTGTACTGCCCTGCCATTTTAGCACCTCAAGAAATGAGATAGGCAGTCATAAATTTAAAGCTGTGTAAATTCCAGAAAATGTACCCTAGTTTATAAACGCTATAACTTTTGCGCAAACCAATAAATATACACTTATTGACATTTTTTTTTACTAAAGACATGTGTCTGAATACATTTTGGCCTAAATGTATGACTAAAATTGAGTTTATTCGATTTTTCTTATAACAAAAAGTAGAAAATATCATTTTTTTTCAAAATTTTCGTGTTTTTTCCATTTAAATCGCAAAAAATAAAAATCGCAGAGGCAATCAAATACCATTAAAAGAAAGCTCTATTTGTGGGAAGAAAAGGACGCAAATTTCGTTTGGGTACAACATTGCATGTCCGCACAATTTACAGTTAAAGCAGCTCAGTGCAAAATTCTGAATTCACCTCTGGTCCTTTAGCTACCAAATGGTCCGGGGCTTAAGTGGTTAATTGATAAACTTTTGATGTGTCAATTTTGTACCTAGTTCTTTTCTGTAATGTTCATTTGTGTCTTTTATGTAAATGATGGAATATAAGAATGTACAATACTGAATGGAAATGTTGAAGTTTATAATAAATGAAAAAAAAAATTGATTATAAAAAAAAAACTGCCTGCCTGTAGTATATTAGGAAGAGAACAACAGGAATGGTCTGCAGTGAGATCTAGCTGCACACTGTGCACAGGATACAGTACTTTATATACTGCAGCTATCTGAATCAACTGCCTGCCTGTAGTATATTAGGACGAGAACAACAGGAATGGTCTGCAGTGAGATCTAGCTGCACACTGTGCACGGGATACAGTACTTTATATACTGCAGCTAACTGAATCAATTGCCTGCCTGTAGTATATTAGGAACAGTACACCAGGAACGCTCTGCAGTGAGATCTTGCTAAACTGTATACAGTGTGTATATATATATATATATATATATATATATATATATATACACACACATATATATATATATATATATATAGATAGATACAAAGCCTGGAATGCATATATATACTAAATATACTGGAGCTAACTGAATCGCCTGCCTGCTCAATCTATCTAAATTAAATTAAATGACACTCTCTCTCTCTCAACGCCGCAACACACTACACAAAGTCGACGTGCAGGCTGGCTTATATAGTGTGGAGCATGTACTTAATCCCCTGAGCCTGAATGGCCAAATTATGGCTCTCTGTGCTGACGGCACAATGATTGGCCAAAGCATGCGGGTCATGGTGCATGCTTGGCCAATCATCAGCCAGCAATGCACTTCAATGACTGCTCAAATTTTCGTCGAACGTCCGATGTTCGACTTGAACTCGAAGCTCATCCCTACTATCGAAACCCAAGAACAGAAATGTAATATATTGTAACTTAGCAGTCTTTAGATGTAGAGGCTGCATTCATTTTTTTCCCCATTTTTATTTATTTTTTACCCGATGAAAGTAGAACCTTTCTCAGGTCTTTAGTAATGTGAGCATCAATACTTGGGATATTATCCTTCAGTTATTATCTGCACTATTACACTAATAACTAGTTAAAAATAACAAAAACATTTAAAAGTGCACAGTGCATTTCAATAGGGATAACTAAACGGAGTGGCTGAGGAGGAAAGGAAAGGCAAAAAAATATCTTCTGATGTAAAAGGTGGCATATAGTGTACCTGAGCGCAGACTATGCATAAAAAGTTCTGTTATCAAACAAAAACCTTAGGGTTTCTTCTTTCATGTCTGTTCACCTGTGTATGTCTGTGAATCCTTAAAATAAATCTATGGTCAAGAAAGACAAACACGAGAATAAAGTCGTTTCATTTTACTGTAATTTCATTGTATATATCAGGATTGGGCAAGATCTGAAAGCAACAATCCTTGAAACATTGGTTATATAAAGCTGGCTACCTTGTGGCAGCAACTTATTTGATGTTTATGTGCAAAAAGTATTTACATATTTTAAACAAGCACTGAAAGCACTTTAAATCAAATCCTCAGTCACCTCTGTATCTATAGGCATTGTGGACAAATACATTTTCAAACTCCCTTTTCCCTTTTACTTTCTTTGGAGAGCAGAAGCTTGGCAGGCTGCCATCCTTCTAATCTAAACACACAACAGGTACTTGTAAACTGTTTGAAAGACAGTTAGCCCCCATTCACATTGACCGTAGCTTTAAAATCGCGCAACTTCATCTAAAATTGCATGATTATTAAGCTGCATGTCAGTGTGACTTTGGGTGGGACTTTGAAGACATCTTTGTGACTTCATGCACAGATGTCTATTCAGGTTGCACCGAAAATCGTCAAAAGAAGTGCATGTGCTAATTTTTCAAATCGATGCGGCACCGCAAAGTCGGCGTTGCACTGATTTGAACAGTGCAATTGGCGGCAATAGGTGACTTGTCGCTCCAATGTGGATGGGGGCTAAAACTCTACTTTGAAGGCTTTGCTATTATCTTTAAAGTATAACTGAAGAAGAAAACTTAACTTTTTAGATTTGAATAGAGTGGTAAGAGTGGTAAGAGGTTAGAACATCTGTCAGGTTGTTACTGCTGTCTGTGCCTCAGTTAAAGCGGTTGTAAAGTGATTTTTTTTTACTTTTACCTACAGGCAAGACTATAATAAGGCTTACATGTAGGTAAAAAAAATATCTCCTAAAGCTTTACGGTTTAGGAGATATTCCCCTCGCAATGCGCCGCTGACAGCAGCGGCGCATGCGCACGGGGGATTCTCGGGCTGAAGGCTCCGCAGACGCCGGACCTCGCAGGAACGAAGTCTCCCGCGCGCATGCGCGGGAGTGAGAAATCGCGGCTCCAGCCACTCACAGCGCTGGAGCCGCGATACCCGGAAGACACCCCGAGGCAAGATGTCATCTCCCTCGGCGTGGACCAGATGAGTTAACGATGCCTCGTTCTAAGGTAAGTATTTCATAATGAGCTAGTATGCGGTGCATACTAGCTCATTATGCCTTTTCCTTGCAGGTGACAGAAAAAAAAAAAAAACAGTTTGTGACTGTACAACCGCTTTAAGGAAATTTTCCCTTTCTACTTGTCCTTTTTATCAAAAGTGAAAGTGAAAGGAAATCCCAAATTCTACGTTGACACCAGAACAGGAACAGAGGGAAAGTCTTTCATTGGGGGCACTAGTTCTGGTGACATTAGTGACAACCAGAGATTCCCTCACTTTAGAGGGGTTTTCCTTCAATTTCCTATTCTGGCTATGGGGCAGGGAGAGAGGGGAAATCTCCACGATTTTTAGGCTGCTTATTAGCCACTTCCGGAGAGCCGCGCGACTATATACGTCGGCACTTTGAAGAGGGATATCTCGGTTATGGCAGCAGCTGGTTAGTACTTGGATAGGAGATCGCCTGGGAATACCAGGTGCTGTTGGCTTAATGCAAATAGTTTAGCCTTTGTTCACACTGGTGTGATTTGTCATGTAATTTAAAAGTTCCAATTTGCATGACAAGTTGCATCCCATTGCCAGCAATGGAACCGTTCCAAATTGCCATGGCTCATGTCACAGCAATTTTGAAAAAGGTTCCTGTACTACTTTTTTTCCAATTTCATTGTGCCTTGCATAGACTTATGTTAAACGAAGTCGCAAGCCACAATCGCACTGACCTGCGGCTTTGAAATCTCGCTAACGTAGCGCGATTTCAAGGTCGCACTGATGTAAACCAGGGCTTAAAGGGTTACTAAAGCTTCGATTTTTTTTTTTTAAACAACAAACATGTCATACTTAGCTTCACTGTGCAGTTCATTTTGCACAAAGTGGCCCCGATCGTCCTCTTCTGGGGTCCCACGGCGGCTCTCGTGGCTCCTGCCCGCAAGAGCTAACCCCTTCTGGAAAGCTCTCTCCCGAGGGGGTTACCTTGCGGGTGCGTTCCCGTTCCATACAATCAGCGTCCATAGACGCCGATTGTATGACTCGGCCCCACCCCCCCGGCGGCCGTGTCATTGGATTTGATTGACAGCAGCGGGAGCCAATGGCTGCGTTGCTATCAATCTATCCAGTTAAGAGCCGATCAGGCATGGGGAAAATGACGCGGGATCGCGCCCTTAGAAATACGGGCTCAGGTAAGTAAAACGGGGGCTGGGGGGCCGTGACTGCAAAGTGTTTTTTCACCTTAATGCATAGGATGCATTAAGGTGAAAAAACATGAAGGCTTACAACCCCTTTAATGTCCATAGTTTGGTTACAGGTGCATTTTAGGTTTCTCCTACATAGAAAAAAAAGTTTTTGGATTATTATTTTTGTTTTCTCCCTCAAAACACAGAAGCAGACCAGTGAATAATTTTGTACACATTTAATATTGAATTCTGTGCTTTGCCTAGAGTCCTCCTTAGTCTAAGGCCCCTCCGTTATGGTGCCAGAGGCACTACTAAAATCCACTATGCACCCGGAGGTGCTGGGATCAAATGGCTCAGTACACACTTTTTATCAGATGCTCGCTGCATCTCAGAATGAATGTCTCCTGCAGTATCTGCCAGGCATTCACCCTGCCACACCAATTGCCTCCTATGGCTCACCAAGCTCCCCCACTTAGAGGAGAGATCAAATGAAAGCCAGAAGGGGAGATTTAAAAACACAGTTGTCAGGTTCACAGCATACAATGAAGATCAGTTGTAACGTTCAAGTATATTTGTTACAACCTAGTAATATAGTTTGATGAAAAGCCATGGTGCGTTTTGTTCCTTCTATTCCTTACTCATAAGGTTTCGTTGTGCACCTGCAACTCCCACGCTGGAGCGCTGAGAGCGCAGAGATCACCCCTAATGTTAGATTGTGTTACATGAGAATTGCTAGCTCAATACAAAACCACTATATTTACCCAAAGGCTTTGTCTCCTCTGCCAAATGCATACCAGCTTGGCAGAACTTGTGAAAAGCATTTGCTCAGCTGCTGACCCATGAGGCCTGACAACAACCAGATGATTGCTTGCCTACATGCAATATTAACACTTTCCTCGTAACAGGTACTGCAGTGCAGAGGACCAGAAGCTAAAATCTTTCTGCTTTATACACTATTAGACCAATTGTGGACGCCGGACCATCATCTCTACACTAGATGATCAAAAGCATAGCTCCCAACTGTCCCTGATTTCAAGGGACTGTCCCTGATTTGGAGCAATGTCCCTCTGTCCCTCCTCGTTTGTCCCTCATTTTGGTCTGATCAATTTAGATGTTTAAAAAATGCACTTTTTATCTATCAAAAAGTGTTTTCAAGGCCAAACCTTTCATCTGTTTTCTAATTTGCTGCATTTGTAATTTCCAAAGCCAATATAAAGCAATAGTAGTGGTAAAAAAGCACTTGTGGCTTTAACCAATCTTGTTTTTTGTACAATTCTCCTTTAAGGGGGTGTGGCAAAGGGGTGTGTCCTATGCCTGTATACTTTTGCTGATAGGTGTCCCTCATTCCCATCTCAAAAATCTGCAAGGTCAAAAGTATGTGAAGACTCCTCCAAATTATTGAGTTCAAGTGTTTACAGTAAGGCTAGATTTAGGCTGGGTTCACACTTATACGAATTGGATGCAGTTTCTCCGAATTCAATTTGCATTACATGAGAGTGTGACCAACTCTCAATGGAGCCGGTTCACACATCTCTGGGATGGCCGGGGAGCGCACAGCAGAAGGGTCCTGTGCGTCTTTGGCTCATTTTCAGGTCTGAATTCAGGCAAAAATTTAGACCTAATTCGGACCTGAAACGGTTAACGGGGACACGCCGGACCCCTACTGTGCCCCATGCCGCACATTGTGTGAACTCAGCCTTAGACATGCATCTACAGCCACCACTTCATTACAGAGTCATTTGACAGCTGGTGGAGAAGCAAAGTGGCGCCTCTTCATCTGTTTTAACCCCATTTTGGCAACAAACATACCGTAACCACATTCATTGTACTCGGCTGCAGGGCCTTTGTGGCACTTTCCCATTCGTTTGAATGGATCCTTTCCAATAGGTTGGATAGTTTTTGCCATGAACACCAAGCTTCATGACCACAGCATGTAAATACCCCTTTCTGCTGCCAATGGAACTTAAGGGGGGGGGGGTCAGGGAGTGCTAAAAATGCAACTCTACTGTGCATTTGTATGGCCCCCAATAGGGTTGCCACCTACCTGGGATTCACCCGGACTGTCCGGGTTTTGAATCATGTGCCCGGGTTTCAGACCACCTGAAACCTGGACACAATGTTCAGAATAGTCTGTGGCTTGTGGCTCCCCAAGTAACACAACCGAGTGCATGGGTGTGCACGTGGGCCCCATCCCCACACATGGACAGAAGAGGAGAGAGGCCTTGATCTGCTCCTCCTCCTCCCGCCCCTACCCTTCTGTCTGCCCGGCATTCTGGTCCTCAGGAAATCGATGTGTGGGCTGGAAGTTTGAAGCTCAGAAACCGACAGATACATCATGGAAAAAAGTGTTGATGGCAGAGGCTCCAGCCTTGGGTGTGTGAGCTCACCATCCAATGTCTGTGACTGAAGTCTCCCCCCTCGCTCCCTTATCTCTCCTGCCTCCAGTACACTGAGGTAAGGGGGACTCTGATGTAAGGGTGGCTTTGGGAACTAAAATTTAAGGGGGAATGCTGGGAACTCTGAAGTAAGTGGGAGGTTTGGTGAGCAGAAACCCCTTTCCATCAGAGTTCCCCTTTACACCAGAGTCCACAGTTTCCCCCCATAAAAAGAAAATGTTGCTGTGCGTGGCTAAAGTGTTCAGGTTTGGCTTGAAGAAAAGGTGGTAACCCTAGCCCCCAACCACAGGTCTAAACTTAGTCTTAGGGGAAACTGGTAAAGTAAAACTATTGGCAAAACCTTTTTTTTCATATTGGATAGAGTAAGGGAGGGTCATAACCCCTGTAAGGTTTATTTTTGCCATCTTTGTCTCATTGGGGAGATTTCCCTTCACTTCATGTCCCATAGCCAAACAGGAAGTGAAGGGAAATCCCTGCAAATTAGGGTAATTTCTAGGGGACCCCCAGGTCGCAAGAACTATTTTCACCATTGGAAGATTTCCCCTCAATTACATTCCACTTTCACGTTCAATGATAATGGTTAACAGGGCAAATAGGGTGAATCTCTCTAAGCCCTGGTTCACACTGGTGCGATTTGACATGTGATTTGACACCGTCCTAATCGGTGCGACGCCGCATCTGCGGCGCTGCACCAATTACAAAAAGTAGTTTCTGTACTACTTTTTGCGATTTCAGCTGAACTCGCACGGCTTCACTCCCGCAGACCCAGTGTGAACCTGGGCTAACTGGGACATAGACAGCAATAAAAACTGACAGATATTCTAATCCTTCTTCCCTCTATCTAAAACGAAAAAAAAGTTTTGCCTTTAGTTATACTTTAATGCATATCTAAACTCAAAAAACAAAGTTTTATTCATTGCAGCTTATTAGTCCTTAAAGCTATAGTAAACCGCATCCAAAAAATCGGGCACGGGCAGTTTAACCACTTAAGGACCGAGCCTCTTTTTCAGACTCGGTGTTTACAAGTTAAAAACACGTATTTTTTTGCTAGAAAATTACTTAGAACCCCCAAACATTTTTTTCTAACACCCTAGAGAATAAAATGGCGGTCATTGCAATACTTTTTGTCACACCGTATTTGCATAGCCGTCTTACAAGCGCACTTTTTTTGGAAAAAATTCACTTTTTTGAATTAAAAAATAAGACAACAGTAAAGTTAGCCCAATTTTTTTTATATTGTGAAAGATAATGTTACGCCGAGTAAATTGATACCCAACATGTCATGCTTCAAAATTGCGCCCGCTCGTGGAATGGGGTCAAACTTTTACCCTTAAAAATCTCCATAGGTGACGTTTAAAAAATTCTACAGGTTGCATGTTTTAAGTTACAGAGGAGGTATAGGGCTAGAATTTTTGCTCTCACTCTAACGATCGCGGCGATACCCCACATGTGTGGTTTGAACACCATTTTCATATGCGGGCGCTGCTCACGTATGCATTCGCTTCGGCGCACGAGCTTGTCAGGACGGGACGCTTTAAAAAAAAAATATCTTATTTATTTTACTTTATTTTATTAATTTTTACACTGTTTTTAAAAAAAAAATTGTGGGTCACTTTTTATTCCTAATACAAGGAACCTAAACATCCCTTGTAATAGAAAAAAGCATGACAGGTCCTCTTAAATATGAGATCTGGGGTCAAAAAGACCTCAGATCTCATATTTAGACTAAAATGCAAAAAAATAAAAATAAATGAAATTTGATAAAGTGACAAAAAAAAAATGGCCCTTTAAGAGCTATGGGCGGAAGTGACGTTTTGACGTCGCTTCCGCCCTGCTATGGTATGGAGACGGGTGGGGGCCATCTTGCCCTCACTCGTATCTATACAAAGCCACGGATAGGACACGATCGCCTCCGCCGCTACCGACGGCTCCAGTAAGCGGCAGAGGGCACGGGAGAGTGGCAGGAGAGGGGCGCTCCTCTCCTGCCGCCGATAACGGTGATCTCGTTGCATTCATTCAGAGTGCATGCGCTAGTGAAGTCACCGGCGGCATCTAAAGTAAATATCTCCTAAACGGCGCACATTTAGAAGATATTTACAGTGCCTATATATAAGCCTTATTTTATATATAGATAGATAGATAGATAGATAGATAGATAGATAGATAGATAATGTATATATAGATATAAAAATCTTTGGCAATAAAATTATTTTAACCCCCAAAATATTATATATTTTCTGAAAGCAGAGACCACGTACAATAAAAAAGGTAATACTTGCAAATTTGTATGTCACATGATATTTGCTTAAAGCGGAGGTTCTGCGGTGCATTTTTTTTTTTTTTTTAGAATCATTGTAATGCAAATCATTAGCAGTGTATGTACTCACGTCCGCGGCTCTTTAAAACAGTCCATGTCACTTTTCCGTCTAAAAAAGAGTTTATAAAACTCTTCCTTATTTTCCCATTTTACTTGTGGGCATCTTGAAGCCCACAAGCATATTCTTCCGGGTAGAGAACAATTCCTCTCTCCCGGCATTCAGCGCTGATCTCGCGCACGCGCAGTGTTGACGGCGAGCAGCACCGTCAACACTTGCAGGTTGCCATGACAACCTGCATAAACATTTAAAGTTCACACCCACTACACGCCCAGATGTGATGCAAGGGAAAGAAAAATAAACAGCATGAACGGATAACAACACTCTTGAGACACAGCTGTGCAGGTAATGTTTATTCCTCCCTCTCTGGCAAAGCAATTATAAAATTGTATTATTTAATTCAGAGCATATATATAGATATTAAAAAAAGCAATGTATTTTTGTGAGTATATTTGTGTATGTGAATATATATATATACACATATATATATATATACACATACATATATAAACATGTGTTAATTTATTATGTGTGTGTGTAAGAGTATATATTTATATATAACAAAAAGATTGTCACATAATTTTTTTTTTTAAAGTATATTTGTATATATATATATATATATATATATATATATATTTCACGTATATAAAACTTTGATTAAATTATGTATGTGTGTATATGTATATATATATATATATATATATATAAATTATTTATATATATATAAAGATATAAAATTATATATATATATTTAATTAGATATGTGTGTTTGTGTATATATATATATATATATATATATATATATATATATGTACACACCTCTATATATATATATATATATATATATATACACACACGCACACACACATACATATATATACACATATACATCTATATATATATATATAAAACTATATATCTAAATATCTATATTTCTATATATTTTATTTTTGTCATTTTTACTTTAAAAATAGATATTTAATTTAGATTTTCTGATAGATAATTCTTTAATTTTATATAAGTATATTTATATTGCAAGCTAAAATTAATTTATTTAATTTTTTTGCTTTTTCTGTCAAAATTAAATACACAGCTTCATATTCAAAAATCACATCAAATAGAAATGGTACGTACCTTTTTTTTTATCAACAGTTTTCACACTGCATGTATGTATCCCTTTTTTTTTAATATGACTATTATTTTATTTTTATTTTTAAAGGACAATACTCAAGAAAATCGGGCTAACAGCTTGCTCAGTTATCGCTCTTTGTCACAGGATGAAAGAGTTAGTAATGTATTATTAATCAATATATATATTTATTGATTTTTTACTATTTTTTTATTTTTTAATATAATTATTTAATAAATGTTATTTATTTCAGCGAAGTATAATGGTAGCTCAGTTACTTGCAAGGTATCCAGACAAAAAATCGGATAGAGCCTTTCCAAGAAATCCAACAGTAGATGCTTCCAATTCGTCGTCGACTCAAGAGACATCAGAGGAGGATCGAATTGGAAACACACAATGGTGTTTGTGTCGGTGTTGCATAGCCATGCCAACACAAATAGAATCGGTTTGTTGTCGTGAAATACATCAAGTTGAAGTCTGTATACCAGAGGGAGAAAAATGCATAACAAACGCACCTATATTCTGCTCCCAGATGGCAACAGAGGAACATGTAAGAATAACATTCATGACTATGCATCTGGAGGACTTGCCTGTCGTGGATGCTGACAACAATAGGTAAATAGACTAATCTTTTATATATATATTGTCATAATATTTATTTAAAAAAAAAAAAATTATATTTTTTTTTTTTATAGACGTTTGCGTAAAACAGCATATCGGTCTTTTATTGCCTGGACTTATGGATTTCTTGGAAAGGGAAACAGACGTGTCATTCCATCTTGCGCTGTAAAATTAATCCGTGAAGTATTTCCCGATCCAAATGGTTCTTATGTTGGTTTTATGTATTCTGATGATTATGATGCATCAGAAATGGCATTTCATTAATTTTTATTTTTTTAATTGTGTTTCAATGTTTAATATTTGTTAAATTATTATAAAAAAAAAATTGTTAAATTTAAAAAAACATTTATAGTATAGAAATTTATTTAATTATTTTTAAAATTTAATTTTCTACAGTTATATAATTTGTACAGACTTCTGAAATATACGTATTAATCTTGAAATTAAACACACAAATTTTCAAAAGCAAAAAATTTTATTTATTGAAAAACACAAAAAAAAAAAGGTGTATAAAAACATTTTTAATAAAAAAAAATTATTTACATTTATATTATATTGTTTGTTTATTTTAACACAGAAAACTATACAGATATGTACACCAAAAATTCCATAATTGTAGGCTTATTTAGCAACTTTTGGAAATCGTGACATGTGTTCCTTTACTGCCACACTTGTTTCAGGCCTTTCTATTGGGGCAATGTTTCTTGGCATGAGTTTGTTTTTGGATTCCCAAGAAGAAATTAGTGTACCCTCAACAATGCTAATCATGTCGGATAGCATAATGTAAAGATGATCGTTATTCATGTTTTCAAAAACATTACGCACAACCCATTTTTTTCTACCTCGTGGAAATTCCAGATTTTTACGTTCAACAAACAATTCTTGTCCACTTTCATCTTTTTTTTTTGTCAGAGCGGGGTTTCGTACCACATTGTGATTGTGGCATAAAGCAGCCAATTTTGTCCTTGCTTCCATGGAATCAAATCTGTAATGAATTCTTTTGGGCCGATATTTAAGAATCATACTGTGGTATGTTTCAATAACCCCTGTCTGACAAAAAAAAGTTAGATGCTTTATGTCTTTATCCAATTGACTATCCAAGACAATTGTGGACAATGAATGAAATGCAGGTGTGTTTTTGCTTATCCAGGGAACAGGATGAGAATCCACACTGAGTGGATCGTGTAAGCATTTGTGCTGTGCACCGTCAATTTCCCATTCATGAACATTTACTACATGATATAGTAGAGATTGCCAAAGCTCTCTGAAAAGCGTCTCGTCTCCCTCACAACGTCTACTACAAAAATAGAAATGCAGCAAAATGGGTCCAATCCATGGTAAAATTGCGTGGTTTATTTTTTTCTTTGAAATTTGCATCAATTTTCTTCGTATATTTTTCATGTAATGCCACATATCAAATTGATGGTTTATGTTTTTGTATTTTTCGTTTGTCGAAAGTAGTTTACGAATACCAGTGTGCCGATCCGTTCCCACAAATTGAACATCCAATCCATTGTCAATTATGCGATCTAAACATTTAATAAATCCAAACTTCTCCATCGCAACAGAAGAAGTGGTCTGTGACACCTGCACTAGTTCAAAGTGCACAATTTTCTTTGAACTAAAATCCATGAACGTGTATGTAGAATACTTTGCTGAAAACCCTGGGCTATCACATTGCCCATCCCCTAACAAGAACACTGGTTTTCCTAACAATTCCTCATTGACATTAGAAATCATAGTTTGCCAACTATGATCAATTGCTTTAAAAACAAAAGCATTTTGAGATCTGTGGAAAGAAGTTTTTCCAAAAATTTGTATGCCACAGAGATCAAACATTTCTCTTACTTTTGCGTAGCTTCCTCCAGTTAAAGTTATTGCCCCAGAAAGCATAATATTACCAGCCGAATAATGTTTAACTTTGGGCTGGCTTTCCCAAAGTTTTGACCGGTGAAAATCTGTACAGATTGAGTGAACAGAAATCATTGTGCCAATTATGTTTTTCTCAATCTTTCTGATTTTTGAAAAACACCCAGGTTCAGGGCAAATCATCGCATAAAGTAGTTTATCAAGGCAGCTTTCGAAAACAATAAATTTTTTCTCTTTGACCAAATTCAAGGGATGAGGAAGTGCATCTTCTGATTCAATTTCCACCTCACTTTCACAAAGACTATGATCGCCTTTTTGGGGTGTATCACAATCTGACTCGTGAAAGCTCGGATCCTCCAGATAAGCCAATTTTCTTTTAGTCCCAACTTCTGGACTTTCAACATACGGGTTGAAGGGCTGATTGACTATTTCCTGTTATTAGCAAAGGGGTAGACAAGACAGGTAAAGCGGGCGAAAAAGAGATCACCGATTGAACTTCTTTTGTCTTTTGATGACTTTTTGGTGTTGACACTAGTAGTGGTGTCATTAAAAGATCCTCTTTACTGCAATATGAATGTTCTAAAAAAATAGTATCACTTGTAACCTCAGATTCCACAAATTCAGAATGTCCACGGCCAGTTTGTGTGCTGGCATCGTTGTTTTG